>VXAZ01002122.1:163903-275788 GCA_013399875.1 Gymnorhina tibicen | reverse complement strand
TCTGCACACTCCGTATCCCACACCCAGGGCTCTGCACACTCCGTATCCCACACCCAGGGCTCTGCACACTCCGTATCCCACACCCAGGGCTCTGCACACTCTATATCACACTCGGTGACATTTGCAGAAGACTCGATTGTTTGCACCTCTGAGCATTTAGCCCTATAAATATTTATTAACCTCCTCTCAGCCAGGGATGGCAGCGGAGGCAGAAATGACCTTCCCTCCGGCTGTGGCTGGGGAAGAGGGGAACCCCTTCCATGGAACAGCTGGAAAGGCTGGAATATTCACAGCTCTGACACTTCAGCGACACGGTGGAACAGCAAAGAGCCAGAGGAGGCAGCAAGGGGCAGGAATGAGGGGCTGCTGAGAGCAGAACGGTTCTGAGCTCAGTGCCAGCACAGCTCTGCCACCTCAGGGCTGCGTGGGCTTGGTATTGCTTTCCGTGCCTCTTCATTAAGTTGGATTGTCTTTGCAGCCTTTGGAGAGCAGGGGAAACTATTCACCTTTGTAAGAACTGTGTTAGTTGGCTGCTGCTCCTAACTAATGGCATTGTTTCTTTGGTTTCAGCTGTGCCTTTAACACTGAAAATCCTGATTTTGAACCTCCTGGGTGGCTGCAAGGGATTAATTCCTTTTTGCCTGAAGTAAGCAGTTATTGACAGTAAATGAAATGGTGGTGGTGGGACACGGGGATGGTCAGGAGAGGGGTGGCCCAGGTGCTGTGTAATTCTTTGCTTTAAAAATTCCTGTGTAAATCCAGTGTGTAAAGCACTTGCCCAGGAAACGATGACGTGGCCACCAGGAGCACTGAGGGGGAGCAGCTGTGTTTAAAGCAGACCTAAGAGGATCCAAGTGACTCAGTGGATGGACCAGAGGAAGTGGTGAACAGGGCAGGAGAAATGTTCTTAATTCATAGAGAAAAGAGAAATGCAGCCAGGTGTCTGGAGGGAAACATTTATTAACTCCTCAGCATCGCAGGCAGCGTCCTCCCATCTGCTGTGCCCCGAGTCAAGGCTCCATCTGTGCCAAGTGAGGCTCAGAGAAGTCTCCTCCTTTGCTTCGGGGCACAAAGATCGAGCAGGATGAGATGAGTAGAGGAAGCAGGAAGCCTTCTCACAGGATAACTATTGATTATTTATGAGCTGATCAATGACAGGCTACGGTGTAACTGCACGTGTGAGCTTCTCTGGGCTGGGCCTGTCCAGTGTCACGGGCCCGGACTGTCCCCAGGATGACACCTGCATGAGTCTCAGGGAACAGAGATCCAAACCCCCTGAGCTGTTGGCTGTGACAGATGCCAGGAGAAGCAGCTGTTTCCCATGCTCTGTTGGACTGGGACAATGTCCCAAGGCTCTCTAGTGACACATTTATTCACCTCTGCCTGTTGCCACCCGAACCATTCCCTGTGCCCCGGGGCCCCTGAGCGCTGACAGGAACTGCTGCATAACCCACTTGGAGTTTGTGCTGCTTGGCACCACTCCCTTGGACAGTTTTCCTGCTGTTCACTAAATCCTAGAACAGTTTGGGCTGGAAGGGACCTCAAAGCCCATCTCATTCCAACCCTTGCCATGGGCAGGGACACCTTCCTCTAGACCAGTCCCAAGCCCTGTCCAACCTGGCCCTGGTTAATTGAACCTTGGACTTCAGCTGAGGGGTAGGAATTGGAACAGAACTGCAAAAAAAACCTCCCAAAAACCAAAACCTGGACATGTAAAAAGATATAGACAGCACGTAGCTGCTGGAGATTGCAGAACCATTTCGATGTTCATATGCTAATTACATCCCAGCTCCTCACAAACCGCAATCACTCCATTGTTTTTGTGCCGTGTGTTTTTGAAAGGATTTCATTGAAGCCTCCTTAATGAGGCAGGCACGGAGAGTGAAAGAGGTGTGCTGTGGATGGAAATTTCTCCTGACTGCTCCATGAAAATTCTTCTTCGATTCCATCTTAGCAAACTTGTTTGGTTCAGAGGCAGAACCCAGAGCTGCTTCAAGAGCCGGGCCAGCTCCCAGCTGGCATCCTGGGAACAAGCTGGGTTCCTCCTGGGTGCCTGCAGGGAGGGCAGGGACAACGGGTGGCTGTCCCGGTGGGTGTCACTGGGCTCCTGAGGCCCAGAGGGTGTTGCTGTCCCTGAGAAGAGCTCAAGGGAGATCCCTGGCAGACCCAAGGCCTCTGGGAGATGGTTCATAAATCCATAAGGCTGGAAAAGACCTTTAAGATCTCCAAGTCCGACCCTGAGCCCAGCACCACCACCGTGTTCACCATTAACCCACATCCCCTAGTGCCACATCCGCGCGTTTTCCGAACACTTCCAGGGATGGTGACGGCACCGCTGCCCTGGGCAGCCCATCCCAGTGCCTCACAACCCTTTCTGGGACAAATTTTGTTCCTAATATGGGATCCAAACCTCCCCTGGCACGGCTTGAGGCACGTCCCGGAGCAGCGGGTGCTGCTGCCGGGTGCACAGCTCTGGGTGCCCTCGCACAGAGCCCCGGCCAGGCTCGGGCTTGGCGGGTGCAGCCGGGGTGTGCTGGGGTTCTGTGGAGCCCAGAGAGCTGCAGGACCTGCCCTGACCCCGCGTGTGCTGGGAGGGGCCCTCAGAGCCGTAAATTACAATGTCCACAGCCCTTTGCAAATGTTAACCCTGTGGGCAGCAGCAGCAGCATAAAAAGCCTTTTATTTTCCCTTCTAAATGCGCTGCTGTGATTAAATTTTTTATTTTTTTTTTTATTTATAAATGAGAGGAGAAGGAAATGAGGCTGTTGCCAGGGAAGGGTGCTCGTCATGGAGGTGACTTTTATTCTGTCTGGTTTGGGTTTATTTATTTCTTAGTACAGGACACAATCCCAGTGAACTGTGAGATGCAGAAGCGAGACTTGGTAAAGATGGTTCAGCTGAAATAGGAGCAGCCCTAAATCTTTAGCAGGGGCCTGATGAGAACCCCAACACTTCCCGAATTGCAGAGAGCTCCAATGGCCTCCCTGTCACAGCTCTGCCTGTCCTCCATCATTTCGAACACGAGCTGATAAAATTGAAAGGACAAGTCTGTATTTCTTGCCCACTCAGCAGCAAAATGTATAAAACATTTGGAATCTCATAAGATTTCCAGACCAAAATGTTTTCAGAGTAAGTAGCTGCAGCTTCTGAAATGAGCCTGCCTGGAGGGTGAATTCAAATCAGAACACCTTTTTTTCCCCCCTAATTTTAGCACATGCGTCCTGGGAAATGATGCCACGGAATCTGTGGGAGCCTGGGATTTTTAGGACCGGGATGAGCTGTGGGATCATCTCACCTGACAGGGAGTGTGACCCCAGCAGGGACTGCCTGGAGCCCCATCCAGCCACTCTGCCCCTCCTGGGCAGGGGTTCAGAGCCTCTGGGTGATGACTGATGCCTGGGGTGGCCACTGGAAAGCAGAGGCTGGGCAGGAATAAGGGGATAAAGGTGGGTGTTTATTGGAAGGGCCCTCAAAGGCGCACCCTGGGCAGCCAAAGGACACCCAGGATGGACCCCGGGTCACGAGTTCTGCACACTTTTGTAAGTTTGGTCCATTTGCATATCAGGGTCAATTCTCCAATTATAACTTCACTTAATGATGTAATTACCCCAAGCTTACCCCACTTCTAAGATTTTGGTTTGCACATTTGGGGCCTGGGACAGTGTGGGTGTCCTTGGAGAGCAAACCCAGAGAGGTTTGTTGTGTCTGAGCAGCACGAGAGAGCAGCAGCTGACAGCCCCACAGAACTGCAGAGTCACACACCAGGCACTGCAGGAGCTGGAAATATCAAAGTTAAAACTGAAGGCATCAGGACAAGGCAGCCACGTCCCCCGCTGAGGTGTTTCCAGTGGTTCATCGCTCCCCACTCTATTCCCAGGCCTTTGGGATGCAGTTTTCTGTTGGGAATGGATGTGGTGCTTCCAGCTGTGTAATGGACAGGTAGAAAAGTGACAAGAAGTCCAGGGGAAACTCTTATATCGAGGTGATAAATTCAGTGGCAACTCCTGGCTCAGAGTGACAGCCAGCAGTGCATCTCATCTTTTAGAAATAAAAAAAAGCCCTTGAAATATTCTGGTTTTCCCGTACAAAAACAACGCTTTGGAGGATGACAAATCCCATCCCACTCAGCCAAGTCAAAGCCTTCACGTTCATTAGCTCAGTGCTTGTTTCCCTCCTTTTGATGCACCTGGTTCCCACCTCCACTCCTGCTCACGCTCTGTGATTTCCTCTGTCGAACCACATTTTTTTTTTGGAGACATCAAAGACAGGCATTGCTGTGTTTAAAGAACATAAACTTTTAATTTGATGGCATTATGATCAGCTGAAGACAGGTCTCTTTTGTTCGTGTTGCTTTGCTTAGACACGTGCCAAGACAAATTGAAATGTAAAAATAGCTGTCCTTGTTTAAACAATTACATTCAGTAAGGCTGGGATGGAAGTTTGTTCTAGGAAATGGGAGAGGGCGAGGGCTGAAGGACTCTTGTGACTTCTGTCCTGGCTTTGTGGCTGATTTGTCATTTGGCTCTGACTCAACAGCAGAAGGAGGAATTTGTCACTGCTCCGTGGGTGTTCGTGTTCACACTCTGTGGCTGAGCCCTCCCGGCCCAGCGCAGACCTTGAAGATCACTGATGCCACCTCAGTGCCCGTCTGAGCACACCTCCGAGCCGGCTGGAAACAGAGCTCTGGAAACGGATCATGCACTGAGGGGCAGAGGCAACGATCTCACTGTGGGCGGGCCTGAGAGAGCCGTGCTTGGGTGGCACAGGTGGCACTGGCAGGCAGATAGAGCCGTGCTTGGGTGGCGCAGGTGGCAGTGGCAATAGATCCGTGTTTGGGTGGCACAGGTGGCAGTGGCAGTGGCAGATAGATCCGTGTTTGGGTGGCACAGGTGGCAGTGGCAATAGATCCATGCTTGGGTGGCACAGGTGGCAGTGGCAATAGATCCATGTTTGGGTGGCACGGGTGGCACTGGCAGGATAGAGCCGTGCTTGGGTGGCACAGGTGGCAGTGGCAGTGGCAGATAGATCCGTGTTTGGGTGGCACAGGTGGCAGTGGCAATAGATCCGTGCTTGGGTGGCACGGGTGGCAGTGGCAATAGATCCATGTTTGGGTGGCACAGGTGGCAGTGGCAATAGATCCGTGCTTGGGTGGCACGGGTGGCAGTGGCAATAGATCCATGCTTGGGTGGCACAGGTGGCAGTGGCAATAGATCCGTGCTTGGGTGGCACGGGTGGCAGTGCCAGTCGGGTGCTGTGGCTCCCCAGCTGCTGGAGCTCTGGTTACTGGAGCTCTCCCTCCCCGTTCTCGCCCTGACCCCGGGCCCTGTCCCTGGGCACAGGGGTCGCTGCCTGAGCCTGCGGGCAGCACAGCAGGAGCTGCTCTCAGCTGCACCACGGGCACGGGGCCTGGAGCCACCTGGGAGGGAGCAGAGGGCACAGAGCTCAGGGCGGGCAGGGCCTGGCTGGGGCTCCAGGGGGATTTTGGAGCAGTGACGTTCTGTGCCGTAAATAAAAGCTCATTCCCTGTGGTGCTGGTATTTCTCAGCAGTGTTTCAATCACGGAATCATGGAATGGTTTGGGTGGGAAGGGACCTTAAAGCTCACCCCATTCCACCCCCTGCCATGGCAGGGGCACCTCCCACTGTCCCAGGCTGCTCCAAGCCCCAGTGTCCAGCCTGGCCTTGGGCACTGCCAGGGATCCAGGGGCACCACAGCTTCTCTGGGTACCCTGTGCCAGGGCCTGCCCACCCTCCCAGGGAACAATTCCTTCCCAATATCCCACCCAAAATCTCCCCTTTTCCAGTGGGAAGCCATTCCCTGTGTCCTGTCCCTCCATCCCTTGTCCCAAGTCTCTCTCCATGTTTCTTGTAGCCCCTTCAGGCACTGCAAGGCCACAGTGAGGTCACCCCTGGTCTCTTCTCCAGGCTGAACAATCCCACCTCTCCCAGCCTTTCCCACAGCAGAGCTGCTCCACCCCTCTGCTCATCAAGGAGCCTCCTCTGGACTCACTCCATCAGCTCCATGTCCTTCCCCAGTCACTTCCAAAGCACCTCCAGCACTTCCTACAAATCCTACCCATTCCCTTGGAGGAGGTTCAGGAGGTGACTCCTGTTTGCTGTTCGTGCAACCACAAAAAAGCCATTTCCATTCCCGGAGTTTACCCAACTAAACCAACAGCAGGGACTGTGAGAACCTCGGGAGCAGCACCGGCACTTCCAAACGGATCAATTGGAATTGATTCCTGCAGAACAGTGGCAAATAAACCCCCACATTTCCCGGGCTCTCAGCACAAAGCTCGTTGTGGTGGCGTGTAAAATATTTATGCCACGCTACTAAGCTGTAACTTACATTACCCACAAATGAGTTCAACAAAACCTTTTCAGAAAGCATTTTATTCTCGAGCAGGGAAGTGCTTGGTGCTCTCCAGAGTTCTGGGCTTTGAATCCACATCCCCTCCCTTATTTCATCTCTTCAGGAACAACTTGCATTTCAGGGAATGGTGTTTAAATTTTTCATTTCTTGTCTGTTTGGGAAGCTGTGTCATTTTGTCAGGGTTTTTTTTGTTTTGTTTTCTATATGCTTCTTCAGTCTGGTAAATGTATCTTTTTCTGTCTTTTAAAAAAGAGGAAAGCTAATATTCCATTTGAGGTCTTGAATTGGGGAATCTGCTTTGAATTTCCAGCTTCTTTGCCCTGGACTCCTGGGTTTCCTTGGGCAGATTTAGCAGCTTATTGAAACTCAGCTGAACTTAATTATCAGCAGATGTGAACACCTTTTGGAGCTCAGTGAAATTACACTCACTGTGCCTCCTGTGGGTGGAAACTGTTGTTAACTCTGTTTTAGAGCTGGAGGAGCCGCGAGGCTGAAGGGGCACCTGCAAGGGGATGTGGGGGGATCCTTGTGAAGGATTCCTGGGTGAGCTTCAGCCTCTGCTGCCTGTGCTGGGTTGTTTGGGGTGGATTTATTGAATCATGGAATGTCCTGAGCTGGAAGGGATAAAGGATCATTGATCCAGCTCCTGGCCCTACACAGACACCCCCAAATCCCACCCTGGGCATCCCTGGCAGCGCTGCCCAAATGCTCCTGGAGCTCTGGCAGCCTTGGGAATGTGCCCATTCCCTGGGGAGCCTGGGCAGTGCCCAGCACCCTCTGGGGGAAGAACCTTTCCCTAAATCCAACCTAAACCTGCCCTGGCCCAGCTCCAGCCCTTCCCTGGGTCCTGGCCCTGTCCCAGGGGGCAGAGATGGAGCTGCAGCCCCTGGTGAGTCTCCCCTCAGTCTCCTCCTCTCCAGCTGAGCACACCAAGTGCCCTCATCCACTCCTCGTGTGGCCTCTCCAGACCCTTCACCATCTTTGCAGCCTCCTTTGGACACTTTTACTGATTCTTGAATTACTCTGAGCTGAGGTTTTTTGTTCTGTGTGAGCCAGAGGAGCTGTGGAGTGACCAGCAGTCGTGCCCAGCTCTGCTCCTGCCCCACCAGGGCCTGGCTTTGGCACGGTCGGGTGCCACCGACAGTGCCTTGTGATCATTGGGAAGATCAGGGGGAAGGAGACAGAAACCAGGTTGTGGCTTCCCAAGAAATTCTGGGAACAGCTTTGCTTTGAGGGGTGCCCTGCCAGCCCCAGCTGGGTAATTCCATCAGCACTGCCCGTCCTCTGTGGTATTTCTCCCTGCACGGGCCATTTCCAGGGACAAAGGGGCGACAGTCATTTCCACCCCTGTTCTTTAATGCTGCCCTTGCTTCCAGGAAAAGTCTTGTGGGGCTTTTTGCTGTTGTTGCCTGTGTGGGTCCACTCCTGCCCTGAGTCACCCTTTAGGAACCCTTTTAAAATGGAACAGCACAGGGAGCTGATTCACTGGTGCAATTTCCTTCCTTTCCCTGAAAGAATTCACCTTCATCAAATTGGGTTGCACCTAAAATGGCCCTTTCCATCCCCAAAGCACCCTTGTGGTGAGAGGCTGCTGCTGCACAGAGAAATATGCTACTTTCATGACTTTAATAATTAAAAATGCACTTTAAAAAAATTCCTTCTGCACACACCATAGGAAAGGTCTGGTGCATTTATTGTAGCCTCTCATGGATCCTTATGGTTTTATGGGCACTTTAGAGCAGAAATAAAGATCTTTTTTATACTCCAAAAGCAGATGTCTTTGGAACTGCCATCCTGTTCTGCACAGCCCCAGCAATTTCCTCTTTAGGATGTTGCATCTGGACCCAAGTTTTTACCTTTCCTTTTTCCAGAGATGAGCCAGATTAGGGCGGGGGAAATCTCACTCAGCTGGCCCCGTGTCCTGTTGTCACTGTCACCTGCTGGGGGATTCTGCCCTGCACAACCTGAGCGTGACGAGGGTGGCTCTGCCCCTGCCCCAAACGTTCAGAGCTGGGTGGCTCCATCCTTGAAATTCTCATTTATTTATTGCCTGCCCGTGTTTAGGGGGCATAAAAGCATCCGTGGGAATCTTTTGCGTTGGGGTGGACTCCCAGCCTGAAGCTGAATCCTTCAGGAATGTCCACCCTCATCTTCCTCCTCACAGCCAGCACAAAATGGACCTCGCTGAGGTGTCTCTGAGGTCCAGCTCAGCAGGTTAAATTCTAATGTGCTTATGAGGATGTGTAGGCGAGCATCCCTTTGTAGTTACCCCATTTTCCATCTGTAAAAGGAGGATAGTCCTGACCTGCTCCCAAAGGGCAGCTCCTAATGAAGCTCACAGGTCCGGATCAGCGTGGATTTGTGTCTGGAATGATCCTGGCGCTGCGGGGAGAGGAGGGAACTCCGAGCACTGAGGCGGCAGACAGGCCCCAGCTTTGTCTTTGCCTGCAGGATATCAAAGGATGAGAAAATCCAAGGGGTTAAAAGGGGAGTTCAGCTCTGCAGAGGCTCTGTAGCAGGATGATGGATATGCAGGTATTTTTATTATTATGCATTTTTCAGATCCACTCACAGAGAAATAGAAATCAGATACATTCATTTCAATATTTGGTTTCATTTTTACTTTCTGGCAGAAAATGTCATCCAAAGGAAACAGAGGAAGGATTTAGATGAGGAGAGCTGGTGTTTTTTAGGATGTGCTCTTTGCACCTCCGAGCTCTCTTGTTCTGAGAGCTCTGTTTCACTTCCAGTGGAGTTTCTTTAAGTTTGGCCACGGAGAAGAGTTTACAGCACACCAGGAGCAGGAGGGGCTGTGGCTGCCCCATCCCTGGGAGTGTCCAGGGCCAGGGTGGACACTGGGGCTTGGAGCAGCCTGGGGTAGTGGAGGGTGTCCGTGCCCATGGCAGGGGTGGGATGGGATGAGTTTAAGGTCCCTTCCCACCCAACCATTCCAGGTGCAGGGTAAAGGCTCCTGGTGAGTGGTCTGGGAAAACACAGGGAAGGAACAACAGGAGTTCTCCCATTGGGGGGGATTTGTGGTTGACAAAGTGGGGACTGGCTTTGCTCCTCGAGCAGGTTTGGCCTGAGGGGTCTCCAAGAGCGAGGCCAGTGCCGGTGTCACCAGGGCCAGGGTGACCACAGCCACAGCGACCTTCAACACCCTCATCATCTTCATCCCACCCTCCCAGCCCAGCTGTTTCCATGCTCAGCAAACCAGACCCCACGCTTTCCCGAGGCTCCCCATTAAACTGATTCCACCACTTGACTTCCAGAGTCTCACGGAAAAACCCCTGTGGCCCCGTGCGGCGGGAGCGGGAGTGCAGGCAGGATCCTGGACCAAACTGCTGGAGCAATCTGAGATACATCAAATCAGGTGCTTAAAATGAGGAGGAGAAATGAAAAGAGACTCCTTTATCACCAGGAACTTCAGCTTGGATTTCAGCAGTGGAATCGGGAATAAGGAACACGATGTTCCCCACGAGTCTCTTCAGGAAAGATGCTCATGGAATCCTTCCTGAGGCAAATAATGAGGTTAAGAAGGATAACTCTGCCTCCCCAGTTAGGGAGCAGGGCAGGCTGGTGTGCTACCCACCTGGAAGATGTCCTGATGTCCAGCTGGGGCTGATGGGTTTAAAAGGTTTGAAATAAGCAGATCAAAACGTGCCTGTGTGTAAATAAAACCCTCGCCAAAGGATGGAGGGGGCTCTGCGGGGCAGCTGTCCTGGCCAAAGTTACCTGCTGCAGGAATTCACTGCTTAAAGAAGGAGAGAACTCTGCAATCCACAGCTGGGCTTCTCTGGAAACTTTGGCTGATCCTCTCAGCACCCTGGGCCGTGAGGGATATGTGCTGAGGCTGTTTGGTAGGTGGTGCAGTTTGGTAAAATGTTCTCAGGAAATTAAAAAGCCACGAGATCTGGGCTCCAGCTGCAGCTTCCTCCCCTGCTCCCAGCTGGGTCCTGAGCCTCGGGAAAAGCTCAGCTGGGACCACCTTGGGCAAAGGGAGGAGAGAGAGGATTTGGCTGAAATTCCTGGACTTGAACAAGACTCGGGGGTTCAGTCTCTAGGGCTGGTGCTGCCCTCAGAGGTGCAAGAGCAGATCCTCTGCTGGGTCTTTGTTCTCTCTTTCCTCGAATTACGCAAAGTTTTTGGTTTAAGGTTTGCTAACACATCCCAGGCCGACAGCGAGTGTTGTGTGCCACTGCTGCCTTCAGCCACTGCCAGGGGAGAGAGTTCATTTCCATACCTTCCCTCGGGATATGGCAGTGAGGGAACTCGGGGCAGCGAGAGAAGCTGGGATTTATTTCAGTGCAGAGGAATGGCAGAGTGAAGAGACGTGGCCTGGTGAAGAGCTGAGCTGGCCTGGCCTTCCCTGGAGCCCGGAGTGGAGGCTCTGCTGCCAGCTCTGCCCTGGCTGTGGACAGGAGGCTCTGGCTGTGCTGGTTACCAGCAGTGTCCCTGAAGAAATCCCCTCGCTGCTGGAAAGCCGTGTCTGGCTGGAACATTTCTGAGAGATGAGGAGGATGTGGTGAAAGCAGCTCATGATTCCCATCGTCCTGCTGGGTGGGATCTCTCCTTTTGGGGTGACCCCAGCACAGCCCCAACCCCAGAGCCAGCCTTTGCCACCCTCTTCCCAGGGAGCATCACCGCCCCTTCCCCAGCTTTCGGAGCCCTCCAGCCTCCACTCTCCCTCTAATGGTGTTGGATCTATTAAAAACACCACTTTTGGTTGATGGATCTATTAAAAATAATCGCTTTAGCTCCCTGCAAACATCTGACTGATGTGTGTCCCCTCTGGATGTGAGAGCTTTGCCCCTCAGTTCCCTGCCACAGTGTCCGTGCCGGATGGGTGGAGGAAAACAACAATATAGCCAAAAGCCACAATCATTTTCTGCAGATATTTCCACTTTCTTGCACTTCTGATAGATCAGATTACCTTATCGGAGCCACCGCTTGAATTATAATATCGTTTATTACAGCCTATCAATCAGATTCCATCATGTGCAATCCCTGTTATTGATAACGTGCCTTCCCCTCAGCAAATGCTATAAAAGAGGGGAAAAAACCAGAAAGGAGGGAGAATTGCTTGAGGGAGGCGTTCATCAAGAGGTTTGTCCAGAACTTGACAGAAACAACAGAATATTTTGCAGCCTGCAGGAACTGCCTGGATATTTGGGGGGGGGGGGAACATCAAAAAAAATCAGCTCTTCAAAGGACAGATGACAAAATCATTTCATCTCCTCAGATGGCTTTGATAAAGAGTTGCCTCCACAATTCAGAGCCGTTTGAAATGGTGCAGAAAGAGGAGGTTTTGTATCAGTGTGGAAGAGCAGCATAACAGAGTGGAGAGTAACATTTGCACAGAGCTCGGGAGGTGCCGGGGCACATCCAAGGAAGGGGCTGAAGGTGTCACAGGTCGGGTGGTGCAGTTGGTGACTTTTGGGTGCCTCCGGGTGATGAAAAGGGCACTGCAGGGAAAGCAAATCCAGGGCGGTGTCAGGGATGCTCTGCACCGAGTGTGGGTCAGGGGATGGGCTTGGGATGGGTTTGGGATGGGTTTGGGATGGGTTTGGGATGGGTTTGGGAGCTGTTTGGGATGAGTTTATGAGTTTGTTGAACACTTTGTGCCTCCCGTGAGTGCAGGGGGAGCAGAAGGCTCCTGTCAGAGCTGGGAGTGCCCGTCTGGGCCGCTCTGGTGGGAACCGAGAGGGAGTGGGGAGAGCAGCTCCTCCCTGCTGGTTTTGCTGTTCTTTAATTGCCCTCCAAGCTCAGGGAAGAGGGAAAGATGCCTTAACTGCACAAACCTTTTGTTCTTTATTGGTGTAATGGCAGCAGTACCAAGAAGGGGGGTCAGGCACCAGCTGGGCAAGGAGGCCGAGGGCAGCTGGGGTGTGTCAGCACTGGTGTGACAGCAGGAGAGGGCAGGGACTGTGCCCTGTGCTGGCACTGCTGGGCCACCGCCAGTGCTGGGGCAGTTCTGGCCCCTCCTGGCCAGAGAGCCCTGGAGGGGCCTGGAGTGTGTCCAGGGCAGGGAACGGAGCTGGGAAGGGGCTGGAGAATTCCTGAGGGAGCTGGGAAAGGGGCTCAGGCTGGAGCAAAGGAGGCTCAGGGGGCCCCTGTGGCTCTGCACAAGTCCCTGACAGGAGGGGGCAGCCGGGGGGGTCGGGCTCTGCTCCCAGGGAACAGGGACAGGAGGAGAGGGAACGGCCTCGGGCTGGGCCAGGGGAGGCTCAGGTTGGACACCAGCAGGAATTTCCCCGTGGAAAGGGTGCTCAGGCCTTGGAGCTGCCCAGGGAGGTTTGGAGTGCCCATCCCTGGAAGTGCCCAGGGAAGGGCTGGAGGTGGCACTCAGCGCTCTGGGCTGGGGACAAGGAGGGGACGGGGCACAGCTTGGACTCGATCCTGGAGGGCTTTTCCAACCTCACTGATCCTGTGCCACCTCTCCATTCCTGGAAGTCCCTCCCTCCTGCACCAGCTTCTCACAGGGGACCTGGAAAGTTTTATGCCAAATCTTCAAACGGAGCAAACTCCGAGATTCCAGAAGTTCTCTCCTTAGAAGTTTTTATTTTCGCAGAAGCACAAGAGGAGACTGAACTTTTTTTTTCCTTCCAGTGTTAGATAAAAACTAGAATTTTGCTGCTGGAGTATTTTTAGCTGTGGGTGTTGGAGGGAAGAGCAGGAGCTGATCTCAGGATGTTTGGCAGGCGTTTTACCTTTGAAAAATCCAGGGGGAATGGGATATTTGTGGTGCTGGAGAGTCCAGGAGATGGAGATTGAGATTTGTGTCTGTGCAGTCAGAGTTTCCTTGCAGTGCAAGAAATGCAAATGCAATCATCCAGCTCCCCCCCAAAACAAACAATCATCCCAGTGGCTCTTGGAGGCTGACATACTGCAAAAACCAAGAAAATAGATGAACCTGACCAGGGCATTAATACAAATCACATGAAAAATAACCTCGAGCCTTCAACCCCCCGAAAAACCCAAATAAAACCAACCAAAGCTTCATCCACAACACTGCTGCCAACAAAAAGTTACATAACGGGGTAATTTCAGTTGGATTTAGGCTTTGGTTTTTGCATCTTGGTGTGAATCTCGTCAGTGTTTATAAAAATGGTCGTTTTTTTGTGTTCATCGTGACGCAACTAGAGAACCTTCAAAGCTGTTGTAGGGAAAAGGGAGTTGTTATTTTTGATAAATTATGTACGAAGGGAAGGGTAAGGAGTAGCTCAATCTGTCCTTCCTCTCCTAGGACTTGAACACAAAAGGAAAACGAGATTTGAAGCTTTTGAATGTTGAATCAGTGACAGAGGCAGCACACAGGTGCTTTTTAGTGACATTAAGGGCCCTGAACATCCTCAGGGAAAGGGACAGGCTGACATGGCAGCTGCTGGATTTATTTTATTTTATTTTATTTTATTTTATTTTATTTTTATTGTATTGTATTGTACTGTATTTTTTTTTTTATTTTTTTCCCCCCCAACTCTGTTTTTCCATGTGTTTCTCTTTCCCTACATCTTATTCCAGTGTTCCCTTTCCCTTGTGCTTCCACCTCCATTTTTGGGGAATTCAGTCGTGTAATCACAGACTGGCCAAAGCTGTGGGAAGGTTTCAGGTGCAGCCCTGTAAATGTGCCAGGGACATCCCTTCCCAAACCTTCCATCCTTGCCTGTGGCCCTTGGGGAACGTCTGGGAGCGGCTGCAGGTTGGGTGGATGTGGCAAATCCCGGGCAGAGATTTGTATTTCGGAGTGCTCTGAGCCTCAGGGCTGGAGAGAAATCACTAAATCGGAGCGGAAGGGTTTGGGGTCACGGCCCCAGGCAGGATGGGAAAGCCTGGCAGGATGCAGGAAAAGCCTTCCGTGGGTGCTGTTCAGTGGCCGGAGAGTCCGTGCGGAACCTCGGCCCCGGGGAGAGCGGGTTTGGCCTCCAGGTTTGCGTCTGGGCAGACGAGAGGCGGCGGAGGAACGGGATGGAAGCGGCCGAGAAGGAGAGCAGCGAGAGCAAGGGGCTGATCTCGGGGTGCTGCTCAGGTGCTGAAGCTGCAGGAACTCCAGAGCTGGACCAAAGCACTGGCACTGCGTGGGCTGGGCAGGGAGCTCTGAGCCAGGGAGGGGACCAGGGGATGGGCAGTGAGGCAGCGAACGAGGCAGCGCTGCGGGAATGCTGCGGAAACCGGGAATTCCTGAGCACCCCCTGAACACAGCTCTGCTGCCCCGAGGAGCTGTGGCTGCCCCTGGATCCCTGCTAGCGCCCAAGGCCAGCTTGGACGGGGCTTGGAGCAGCCTGGGACAGTGGGAGGTGTCCCTGCCCAGGGCAGGGGGTGGCACTGGGATGAGTCTTCAAGGGCCCTCCCAACCCAAACCATTCTGTAAATGGTTTCTATGAAAATTCTATGAAAATGTTCTTGCAAAAACAGTTTAAAAATCAACCCAATCTAAGGAATAGGGAAAAGAGAATTCAATTCCCAGGTGTTCGACAGCAAGGACAGTCCTTCTGAGAGCCCTGCAGTGCCCAGGCCTTCCAGCTTTGCCCGGCAGACAGGGAAAAGCCAAGCAGGGAAATGTTGGCCAAAATGCAGTCCGGGGTTTCCAACATCCCCCCTGGGAGCACAAATCCCATTTCACAGGCGGGAAATGTTCACTAGGGCTGTGCTGGTTGCGGACCCCGTCTGCAGAGATCCAATCTCAACCTGGATCTTGACAAGCCAGTGAGTCCTGCTCTTCACTGACCTAAAAATGCTCTGAAGGATTTCTGTGCAGCCTGGGGTTCTGTGCAGGGCTGGGATGTGTTGTGGTGCTGATAAAACCTCCTGCTACGCACCCAGGTTGTGTGGTTGGCTTGCAGATGCAAAAGAAGAGTGGTTATTTTGGGGTGTTTAGGCAATTAGAGAAAAATGAGGGGGTTCTTCCTTCTTTCTGAGCCCCTGAAAGAATTTATGAGTAGATCAGACCCAGCTTTGGAAAGACAACGTGGACTGAGTGGTGAAATCAACCTTTAAACCAATATGATGTACTAATGACACACCAAGGCTGTGATTAACAATAATGGCTGAAAGCTGCTGGCTGAACTATTTCCAAAGTGTCTGTCCAAAGCAAAACGCAGAGGGGTCAGGGGAAGAGACAAAACACAGCTCAGCAACCAAATGACTGCTGCAGGGCAGGGAGAATCTGCTTTTATTAAATGATGCTGGCACAAACAAAAA
The DNA here is from genome assembly GCA_013399875.1 of Gymnorhina tibicen. Lineage (NCBI taxonomy): Eukaryota > Metazoa > Chordata > Aves > Passeriformes > Artamidae > Gymnorhina > Gymnorhina tibicen. The sequence continues at coordinate 260,218 of VXAZ01002122.1, read as the reverse complement.
CTATTTCCTTCCCCTCCTGAGTTAATTTTTCTCTGCTTGTGCTTTGCATAATGAGCCTGGAGATCCCCTGCTCAGTTCAGGCCAGACTGAGGGGCACTTTCTCCTTTTCCTTCTCGTGCTCCTGTCCATGGAGAGGGTTCTTGAAGGCAATCCTGGACGTGACCTGGGGGCTCAGGCTGCCCGTCCTGGCTGGGAGCTGCTGGGCTTGGAGTGGGGTTTGCAGCTTTTGTCAGAGGTGGTGCCTGGGGCTGGCTCTTTGGCTGTGCTCTGTGCAGATCCAGGTTTGTTCCCTATCCCTGGGTCGGGAAGAATCTCTTCAAGGCTGCTGTCCAAGCAGAAGGGATCATTTGGGAAAGCCTCTCTTGGAACTGCACCTGTGGCTGCCTTCCTTGGGTGGATGGAGCTCCATCCTGCTTTATTTCTCTGTCTGTGGGGTGGGGGAAGGACTGCTGGGAGTATTTTGCTTCTCCAAGTGAAATATTGTTGAGATTCCTCCCGTTTTCCCCTTGAATTCTGTGTCACAAAGGCTTTTGTTGACCAGCAGTGACCCCCCTCATGCCCCTCTCGGGCTGTGCCCCTCCGAGAAGCAGGAGGAACTTTCCCTGTGTTTAATGTCCTTTGTCTCACCTTCTACAGCCACATCCGAGCCTCTTGCTGGTGTGGGAGCTCTGACTTGTGCTGCAAAGGGCTCTCAGGGAGCCACAGCTGCAGTGGAGATCTCTGCAGGAAAGGGGAAGATTCTTCCATTTCATAAACCCACCTGGAGGTGCTGGTTCTGATGTCAGAGCTGGGAGGGGGCTTCTGGGGGACCAGAACGCCATGGATTGATGTCCTCACCACCAGCAAACTGGAGAAAAGAGTAATGAGGTGAGGGGAAACCAGGAAACTGTGCCCAGCCAGCTGGAAACCCTCCAGTCCTGAAAATGAACCATAAAAAGCTGATTTGTGGGTCTGGGGTTGTGGTGTGCAGTGTGTCCTTGTCAGCACCTCACCAAGGGAATCCCAGAGTGGTTGGGAGGGACCTTAAAGCCCATCCAGTGCCACCCCTGCCATGGCAGGGACACCTCCCACTGTCCCAGGCTGCTCCAAGCCCCGTCCAGCCTGGCCTTGGACACTGCCAGGGATCCAGGGGCACCACAGCTGCTCTGGACACCCTGTGCCAGGGCCTGCCCACCCTCCCAGGGAACAATTCCTTCCCAATATCCCACCCAAAATCTCCCCTTTTCCAGTGGGAAGCCATTCCCTGTGTCCTGTCCCTCCATTCCTTGTCCCAAGTCTCTCTCCATGTTTCTTGTAGCCCCCTCAGGCACTGGAAGGGGCAATCAGGTGCCCCCTAGACCTTTCTTTTCTCCAGGCTGGACAACCCCAATCCTCCCAGTCTTACACAGCTTCAGAGGTACAGAACCAAGTGTGGGCAGTGCCAGATCCCAGCTCAGGGAGGTTTCCTTCCCAGGGCACTGCCCGGTGGTGTTGGGGCCGTGCTGGCCCTGCCCATCACTCTCTGCTGTCCCTTCGTGCCCGGCCTCTGCAAAGCCGGGTTTGTTTGCCAAGTGCAGGAGCTGGGGGTAAACCAACTCCTTATGTAACTTTTCATGTGCCAGGAAATGTGATGGTTTTTGACTCCTGCTGTCTGACTGGAGCAATGGATTCGGGACAGGGAAGGTGCCTACAGAGAAGAGTGGCTTTCCTTCACTCCAGGACACGGCTGACGTGGCAAATAACTCACAGGGCTGAGATGTGTGGCTGGGGTGAATAACTGGGACTCTCTGAGCTGGGCTGGAGCACTGTAAGTTCATTTACCGTTCCCAGCTGAATTGTAACAGCAGAGTGCTTAGTGACTGCTCTGTGTAGTGCCCTGAGCTGCGGGGCAGGACACACAGAAGCCACCAGCATCAGGCACAGATGTCCTCAGGACCTGCCTGAGAAACCTGGCAGGTTCCTTAGTGACAGATAATGGTGCCGAGCAGCATTTCTGGTGTTCCTTCTTCCTGCAGCACCCTGAGCCCGGATTTCCAGTTCCAGCACTGGATTTCGATCTCCTGTTCCTGTTTGAGAGCCTTGCCCAGGCTCTCAGGTGCCTGGCCCGGGACAGGTGGATGTCACTGCCTGGGAATGAAGAACTTCAAAGCCCTTTTTCCTGCCTGACTGAGCTGCACTTCCCAGGCAGCCCTGGTGCTCCAGTGGTCATTAAGCACTGTTCTTCATTTACTTGGCAATCACAAGGACAATTAGAGGGAGGCGTTTGGGTTGGTGAAGCACCGGGAGGGCAAGGAGGCGCTATCTCGATGCAAAATGATTTTATTTTTAAAAGCTCTTTTTGCTCAGATATGCCTCATCTCAGGGGTGGTTTAAAGTGCATTATAGTCCATAGAACAGTTGTGCAGACTTGATGCATTGCGATATTTTTATGGAGTGTTTGAAAAATTACAAAGGGAGGGGTTTACTTGCTTTAAAACACTTCCCACTAAAAAGCCACACAGCTCCATCCAGTCCCAGTGATTGCTATGAATAACAGAAAATTGAGAGCGAGCAGTGCCAGGTGACGTGCTGATGGTTTGAAGCTCCCTTATCCCAAAGCACTTCTCAGGGCTGTTAGGGAGGATTTGGAATTAATGACTGACGTAATTGGAAATTCAGGGATTGTGTCAGATGGACAGGTCAGGAACAGCCCTGGGGAGAAGGGTTTGGGAGGAGGGAGAAGGGAATCCCGCGGAGAAGGGTTTGGGAGAAGGGAGAAGGGAATCCCAGGAAGAAGGGGACCCTGGGGAGGAGGGTTTGGGAGAAGGGAGAAGGGAGAAGGGAGAAGGGAGAAGGGAGAAGGGAATCCCAGGAAGAAAGGGACCCTGGGGAGGAGGGTTTGGGGATGTTGGGGGATGAGGGGCTGGACAAGCCCAGAACCCCCTGTCCTGGGCTGATCCTACAACTTTGGGGTGACCTGATTGTGGCCTTCCAGTGCCTGAAGGAGCCGACAGGGAACACGGAGAGAGACTTTGGGCAAGGGCCTGGAGTGACAGGACACAGGGAATGGCTTCAAACTGGAAAAGGGGAGATTTTGGGTGGGATATTGGGAAGGAATTGTTCCCTGGGAGGGTGGGGAGGAGCTGGGATGGAATTCCCAGAGAAGCTGTGGCTGCCCCTGGATCCCTGGAAGTGCCCAAGGCCAGGCTGGACAGGGCTTGGAGCAGCCTGGGACAGTGGGAGGTGTCCCTGCCCACGGCAGGGGTGGCACTGGATGAGTATTTTAGGGTTCCTTCCAAACAAACCAGTCTGGGATTCCACAGTTCCTGTACCTGTTCAAGGTGTGAGACACCAGGTGGGAATCAAGGGAACTGTGCTGCTCTCTCCACGTGGACTCCAAGATCAGCATCAGCCTGGAAGGAGCTGAGTGCAAGGTGAAACTCCTGGAGCTCCTGGGCTTGCAGGGCAGCCTTTGGAACAGCTCCTGCTGCTGGAATGGTCACTTTGGGCCCCTGGGCTCCAGGGCAGACCCCGAATTTCCCCTCCTGTGCTCCCTGTGCTGGTGCAGAGCTCCAGTGCAGCACTGAATGTCCCACACCTGGGCTGATCTCCCGGGAATCTGCTCTGCACCATCCAGACCCACGCCCCTGGCTGGGAAGGTTTTCCCTGCTCCTGGCGTGGGTGGCAGTGGCAGCTATCACGGGCTGGCTGCTTACACCCCTGCACCTCCGTGGTTACGGGAGTCCCTGGATCCTGACCAGCTCTTGGAACACCCCCTCCGTGCTCTGGGGGACGGTCTGTGTGTGACGAGCACTTGTCCCTGCAGCGGGGATTTGCAGAGTGATGATGGGTGTCAGCCCTGAGCGTTGCCCGCGAGGAGCCCTGAGCAGCCTGCATTTGTTCTGGAGCGAAAATCCTCCAGCTGCTCTGGTGACAGCCCTGTCCCCATCCCGGGGTGCTGCGCCCCTGGAAACGGGAGCATCAGTGGAGCTCGGTGGTGTGAGCGCTGAGGGAAAACGCCACATCCATCAAACCCCTGAGCATCTGCAGAGTGGGCTGGGCCGGGTGCTGCCATCAGCTCCTCCGCTCCTTCCATGGATTGTCCCGGCCTGGCACGGAGACTGGCCCCTGGGCAGGCAGGTCTGCCTTTGCTCGGGTGAGTTGATTCCCGAGGACAGATGAGAGCTGGTGGAACAGCAGGGCTGCTGCCTCCTGCCGCATCTCCAGCGCGTGGGAAGGCGGTGCCGAGGCTCCCGTGGTCCAAGCAGAAGGTGAATCCACAGGGAGGACGGAGCCCAGTCCCACCCAGGAGCTGACACCTTATTTCCAGTTCCGTGGAGACACCTGTGGCTTCCCTGTCTGTTTATTTCTCGGTGTCTTGCATTCGTGAGGCTTCCTAAAATAACAATATTTGCATTTGCACCGAGGTCTGCGTGTGCAGCCCTGGGGGTGAGGAGGATTTTACAGCTCCTGGAGATCCGAGCTTGCTCTGACCTCAGCCGAGGGTTCAGGACAGGTTGGGATTCCTGGCAAGGTTTTGAGTGCCTGTGCCATCCCTGGCTGTGATGCTGTGGCCTTATCAAGCTCCAGCTCTCTGGGAAGAGGGAACTGCTGAATCTTAGAAGGCACGAAGTCCCTGCTGAGCTCTTTGTGCTGCGTGGGCATGACAGAACCAAACTGCAACGTCCTGAGCCTAAGCGAGTTGTCCTTTGTCGCTGGGTCAGCCTGGCTGCACATCTGAGGCCTCCCTGACTTCTCAGCATTAATGAGGAGCAGAAGGGCTCCTCAGCAGCGAGGATGATTATCCCATTATCCCACCGGAGAGGCAGGGCTGCTCTGCAGGGCAGGGGAGAGGGCTGGGTACACTTGAAAGAACAAGTGGAACTGGATGAGGAAGCTGAGATTGTCTCTCCTCTCCTTTCATTGAAACTCCCCTGTAGGCTCAGCGTGAACAAACGTCGTGGGACCGACTCGGCAGCCTGGGCTGGGAGGTGTCTGCTCTCCACAGCCCAATTTATGCAGAAGAGACCAAATTAACGAGGCCCTGCGGCATTTGTGCAGCCAAAGATGGGATTTGGCCACCCAGAGCCACTTGCTACTCACTGGGAGGACAGCAAATGTGCCTGAACTTGCTCTTTAAAGGAAAGTTTTTCATTTTGGAGGGGTTTTGAAATCCTGGCCGGCATTTTCTGCCCAGACTGGCTCCCACATCTCCACTGGCCACCATATATTACAATTGATCCCTTTGGGGCTCTCTTTTGGAGAACTGAGCAAGTTGAAGCTCTCCCTTTTAATCCATATTACTTACTGGGCAGGGTTTTCACAGCCAAGCTGCTTGAAAATAGTAAATCTGAAAAGAAAATCCATTTTTAAATCATTAAAAGCATTAAAAGTGACCTTCACCTGCTGCAAACATAATCCCTTAATAATGTGTCTTGTACCGGACAGATAATGGGGATCTTCCACCCAGGGATTAAAGGATTGTGCAAACTCAGCTGCCGATTTCCTGAGGAAAAGTGTGCTTTGGGAAATCACAGGTGGGACCACAGGGGTGCTGCCACCTGGGTTAGGACTTCCACCGTGTGCCTCTCCCAGATTTCGAAATATGCACAAGCTTCTGTCAGAATAAGTATGAGATCTTGGGATCTCTGAGCACGGGGTGATGCTACAGCAGCTCTTAGGTTGTTGGGTTTGCAGCAGAATAATCTCTGGAGCTCTGGAACAGGGGCTGGGCTCTGTGCGTTCCTGGGACGGATTCAGGGTGGCTTAAATTCAGGTTGCTGGTTGAACTTACCCTGCTCTCCTCTGTTCTAAAGGAAGAGAATCCAACAAGAAATGAGGTCTATGAGTACTTTCAGCTGCAAGGCAGCGTGCAAGGCTTGGGCAGCCTTTGAGGTCTGGTGGGACCCTCTCTGGAAAATCTCGGCTGTTACATTCACACGGGACACGAGTGACTTCCCTGCAGCTCTTGTCCAAAGGAGGAACCAGAAGCTGGTCTGGAATTCTCCCTGGCCCCAGCCAGAGCTGTTTTCCTGCTGGGAAATCACCCAGGTTCCCAGGGGACACCGGGGTAGCCGTGCCCTGAGGATTTTCATTAGGATTTCAGATTTAGAATCGGTATTTTTGCCTCGCCTGTGCTTCCGGAGGGATCCAGAAGTGCCGGGAAGGCTGCGACAGCACAGCTGGGATGGAGCTCCTGGCTCGGTGCGCCTGGGGAGAGGGAGGGAGGTGTTGGCACTGCCACCCTCATCCATCTCCCCGTGCCTGAGCCGCTGCTGCAAAGGGAAGTTAAACGCTGGGAATGTTCCGAGCGGCACAGACAAAGCCTCGCACAACTCTCGCCGCAGCCGAGGAGGCTTCGCGGTGCCTGCGAGGTGTCAGCTTGATTTATCACTCAGCTGCTGCAGAAAATAAACAATCCTGGTGGCAGGGCAGAGCCTTCTCCATTGAAGAGCCATCAGATTTTCCGAGGCGGTCCTGGGAGACGGCCCTGGGAGGGCAGGGGAGCCGGATCAGAGCTGCCAGGTGCCTCGCACTGAGAGCTTGTTCCCGCAGCACGCTCGGGAGAAAACAGCTCTGGCTGCCTTCCCTCCGCTGGGAATGAAAGGAAAATGAAATGGAAAGGGACCACAGAGCAGCTCCTCTGAGCAGAAGCCTCGTTTGCAGGGTGTCCAAGCCTCGGGAGTGACACCCCAGGGGACAGTTCTCTGCTTGGACAGACCTCTCATGGGGCCTTCTGTGGGGTCTGCGCCATGTGGTGGAGTCCCATCCCTGGAGGTGTCCGAGGAACACCTGGACACAGCACTCAGTGCTCGGGGCTGGTGACAACGTGGGCGTGGGTCACAGTTGGACTCGATGCTCTTGGAGGGCTTTTCCAACCTCAGTTCTGGGATTCTGTGACTTTTCTTGGGACAAGTGGGAGTGTGAGTGCAAAGGACACCAGCCCATCGTGTTCTGCCCCATGGGAAAAACGGTTTGGATCCCTTGGGAACCCTCAGGGTTCCTGGAGGCAGCAGCCAAGGAGGAGCTGCAGCCAGGGTGTGACAGGGGAAGGTCGGCCTCCAGGAGCAGGGGTACGGAACAGGCGTTCTGGGGGCTGGGGACAGGGGCCTGGAGGAGGATGCCTGATGCTTTCAGGAGGAGGGGAAGAACAGAACCCTCTGTCCCAGCAGTTCCTACACGAGACAGCTCTGTCCCGTTGGAGTGCCATGTTTTGGATGCGCTGTTCTTCTGGGATCAGGGGAGTCTGGACCAATGGGGAAGACACCAGGCCTGGTGTTCCTGACTCCTGGGTGACACCAGGTGAATTCTTTTGCCTTTTCTCCTTTTGCCTTTTCTCCTTTTGCCTTTCGTTTCTGCTCAGGCTGAGGTGGGAATGCTGGAGTTGATCCCGTTGGTCAGCTCAGCTGTGCCCACCCTGAGTGTCCTGTGTCCTCTTCCCTGGGGCTCTCTGGGACCTGGAGAGGCTCAATTTCATCCCAGCTGTGCCAATTCAACCACAGCTCAGCCCTGGGCTTCCTCCCCTTGGACAATACCAGTATTTAGGTTATCAGCTCCTTAGAGATGGACAGGGATCTGCAGCCACCACCAACAGCCAGTGCTGTGCTCTGGAATCCTGCTTCCCGAGCCTGGACTGTTCTCCCCATGGGAAAACTGGGATAGAGCGGTGAAAGGGGTTCAGCCACACCTCAGGTGAGCTGGGAGCAGAGCAGAAGGTAAATCCAAGGGTTTGGTGGAGTCTCCTGGACTTTCTGTTGCACTCAGCGGGACCTTTGGGTGCCTGAGGCTGTGCTGGGAGAGAGAAGAGCGTTCAGTCAGCCAGAGCAGCTGCTGCTTTTCCTGCTTCCCAAGCATCCAACCGGATCCACGCGAACCCCACGGTGCCCTCATTGCCAGGAGGGATTTCCTCGGCAGCTTAAGTGCTTAAATCTCATTAAAATCCAGCAGGAATTGGGCCCTGCCGATCTCATCCGTGCCTTTGGAAAAGCCAAGCCTCGCAGTCCTTGTCTTTAAGGAGTTTTTCCCTGGATGGAGCAGACTGCAGCGCCTTGGACTCCGTGTACTCCTCATCTCTGCATTTCAAAGCTGCTCGCAAGGTGCATCTGGGCTGATCAGCGATGCTCCAGCCCATTATTTAGGAAGTATGGAGCAGGGGATGAGTCAGGGAAGTGATTATCCCAGGAATGTATGGGGCCATAAACATCTCCCTGCTCATAACCCAGCAGCTCCGAAGAGCTACTGCCGGGCTGCTCCGCCGCTGCCGGGCTGCTCTGCGCTCAGACTGCAATTAGGCTGTGTATTAAATTTAAAAAAAACCAAAAAGCAGAGTTGAGCTGGGCTGTAACTCACTGAAGGTGAAGTTCACCCCTGCTCTGCAGTGCTGACCAAGGATGGGTTCTGTAAACCTTCCCCTGTTTATTCTCGTGGTGTTGGCAACACTGACACATCCCCCTTGCCCACGGAGAATCACGGAGTCACAGCATGGCTTGGGTTGGAGGGGACCTTAAAAATCACCTCGTTTCACACCCCTGCCACGGGCAGGGACACCTTCCACTGTCCTGGGTTGCTCCAAGCCCTGTCCAAACTGGCCTTGGACACTGCCAGGGAGGAGGCATCTACACCCTGGGCGGAACCTGGCCTCCATGAGCACCAGGTTTTGACTCCAGAGGCTGTGTTTTAGCCAGACCTCTTGTGCTGGAAGGCTGTGGAGCTTTGGGATATTATTTCAGCTCCTGGAAGAGGTGGATGCCTTGTGCAGCTGCTGTGCAGAGCGGGGGTTGTACTTCATGGTTACCCTCAGTATCCAAACACCCTGAAGTGCCCTCCAGGGGAAGCTGACGAGTTCCTTGAACCCCAAGTGCTTGAGCTGAATTTAAATTCAGCTCTTAGACACCGTGACTGGAGCAGTCCTTACACTGAAAGTTTGTCCCAGCGAGCAGCACCCTTTAAAATGCAGGTCAGCCTTCCTCCAAGCATGACCTCTCCCCTCAGCTCCTGGGTTCTGAACACTGACACTGGAGTTACATTTCCAAGACTTTCTTCAAAGGCCCGAGGATGGGAAGCCGAATTTTTGTTCTGCTCTTTTGAAGGTTGAGTGTCTCATGAAATAACATTACAGCAGGAACCGGGAGCAGAAAAATTAACATGATCAAAGGCGGCAGAGTCTGTTAGATTTGGCAAATGCCTTATTTGATTTGTATCTGCAGCAGTGGTCGCACTGCTGAGTCCTCAGAGCCACACACATCTGAGAGCTCCGCTTCCCCCGACTTTGTGAGCAAGGTACACTCGCAGGTTATTGTGAAAGGGGGAAAAAATCCCCACCCAATCCTCCTGCAGGCTTTAAACCTTTTTCTTTTAATGAACACTGTCCCAGGTGGGCAGAATGAGGATGAGCCACACAAGTCTGACTCAAACAGGTGAGTGAAGCGTCCCTGGGTGCTGCCCTTTTCCACAGCCACCAGTGGCCTGCCCTTGCTTTGGCAGTCCCCTCATCCATCCTGCCAGGCTCCCAGGCAGATTCGTGCCCTGGCATCAAAAGGGGCTTTTTAATTAATATCTGACCATTTGGAGTTCATGACTTTGGGATGATTACAGGGAGCCTGTGGGACCCATGAGCCACCCTGGGGCTGCCACAGAGCCAGGCCTGATCGGCTCTCCTGGCTTTGTGTGTAGCACCAATGAGGCCATCACCAGTGGCCCCAGTGCAGCCCAGTTTGGCACAGTGCTCATAAATGTAACTAGTGCAGGAAACCTTTTCCTTCTGTCCAGGAGGTGACTGTTCATTAAATGAAGGGAAGAAAAGGCCATGAGGAAGCTTTTGTCAGGTGAAAATAGCCAGTTCCACCTCCAGTTCAGGTTCCAGCCTGGTGATGGATAGGGAAGTTCATAAAACTTAAATGATTACACAGACTAGAAGCGTTTTGCTCTTTCTCCTGGAAAAAGTCCCTTCCCAGTTTGGCCATGGCTGGTTTTGGTGGGAAGCGTTTGCTGGTGTTTCCGTGCCTCCCTCCACCTCTGCAGGCTGGGAGCTGGCCCCGGCGTTTTGCCCGAGAACTTCTCCCAGCGCTGGCTGATTCCCCGGGCACGCCTGGGAGAGCACCAGCGGGAGGAAAAGGTCACTGGAAAGATGGGAGAGATGAGAGAGAAAAGAGGAGCGAGCAGAGGAGACGGGAGGAGGTTTCGCTGTCTTGCACGAGGAATAATGTGAGTGAGCTGAGGCAGAGGAGCTCGAAACAGGAGGAAAACGTGGTGTGAGAGTGAAAAGGAAAGGGAGAGGAAGATGCGGAGCAAGCAGAAGAGTAAGGAGGTAAAAGGGAGTTTGAAAGAAAGATGGAAGAGAGTGGAGGTTTTCCATGGTCAGCTCTGGGAATTCCCTCAGCTGGGAATGAAGGATCTCCCTCCTGGGGCTCTCATCCCTCACTCCAATCCACCCCCAGGCCGGCGCTGCCTTTCCTGCCAGGGAACGGGGTCCGGCCTTTGGTCTGGAGAACGGAGGGAATCCGGGTGCACCAGCCAGGCTCGTCCTCAAACCGGGGCTTGCTGGAGAGCAAAACCCTTGGAACTCCCCTCGTTCCTTCTGCCAGGGACCTTCCTGCCACCATCCCTTCCCAGGGCCACCGGATCATGGATTGTTGTGTGGCTGGGAGCCACTGTGGGTGCAGGAGATTTGTGGCCTTGTTTTCCAGAGCCTCCACGGTCCCCAACATCCCCAGTGCACCAAAGCGGTTCTGGCAGGGCCACCGTGGGGCCTTGGCACAGCAAGTCCAGCTGTGGCTGGATTTGATCTTGGAGGCGTTTTCCAACCTTAAAGATTCGAGAATTCTGTAATTCTCAGCCTCTGAGGAAAAACTGGAGCTCTGGGAGGAGAAATGAAGGAGCCAAACCAGGGAAATTAAAGAGGAACATTAACTGAAGTGTAGCAGCCCCATCCTCCTCTGGAGCAACAGGCTGGAAAGGGCTGAGGGAATGAGCTGAGGGGAACTGAATAAAGACTGTGATCAGTTCTGTGCTCCATCAACCTGCCCCGGCTCTCCAGTGCAAGTCAGAGGGGTTGCACCACTGAATTTTGTGGGATTCACTCTCTTTTTCCCGCTGGAAAGCAGCAGTGATCCCTTTTCCAACGAGCAGGGCTGGCTTCCCTCCTCCTTGGCCGTGGCAATTCCTCGGCAGCACCGCTTGGGCTGAGCTGCTTCTCGCTGGGGAAGGAGTTAAGATGAACTCAAATGCATTAAGGCCTCTTTAATTCAGAAGAGGAGGGTTTGTGTCATGGTCTCACACAGTTTAACTAATCTACTTTAAAATTAATTTGGTTTAATTTTCCTTAGGGCCCCCATGTGGATATACCCTTAAATACCTAGAATAAATAACAGGTAACTCGGTTGTAAATCACCACAAGTAATTGTGTACCTACTTCCCCATTGTAAATCAGCAATAACTCCAGAGGGGCTGATTCTCTCTGTGTATACCTGCAATAAACCAGGAGTAACCTGCTGTAAGTCAATAAAGGTAATTTTCTTCCTACTTTCCTGGGATAAAACAAGAGTAAGGAGCTCGGCTGAGAGAAATTCAAAGCAAGAAGGTGCATATTTCTGCTTCTGAGGATAATTAATGGCACAACAACTGACCAGGGACTGTAATGGACTCTGTGGGACTGCAGGCTTCTTTTGTCAAGCTCAGATCGCTCCCTGAGCCTGCCCTTGTTCAAGCAGGGATGAGCAGGGAGGAAGGTCCCTGGCCTGTGGCAGGCAGAGCTTCTTCCTCAGTGAGCATTATTTACTCCTTGCACACGAACCTCCCGCCCTGTAAACCCTGGGACACCCTGGGAAGGGCAGGAGCGCTCTGGGAAGTTCCAGGTGGCTGAGGAGGAGGCACTGAACGGGCCAGGAAAGGCTGAGGCAGGGTTATCCCACCTCTCTTGGATCCCGGGATTGCTGCAGCCGGGCTCTGGCTCAGAGGGAGAACTGAGTGAGGCAAATGAAGGAATTCATTCCTGCGTGGAACACTGCACCCAAGTACAGTCACAGCCATGGAATCGTGGAATGGTTTGGGTGGGAAGGAACATTAAAGATTTGTCCCAGCTCCTGCCAGGACACCTTCCACTGTCCCAGGGCGCTCCAAGCCCCTTCCAGTCTGGCCTTGGACACTGCCAGGGATCCAGGGGCAGCCATAGCTTCTCTGGGCACCCTGTGCCAGGGCCTCCCCACCCTCCCAGGGAGGAATTTTTTCCCAATATCCCATCTACCCCTGCCCTCCTTCACTTAAGGCCATCCCCCCTTGTCCTGCCACTCCGGGCCCTCGTGAAAGGGCAAAACTTTCCAAATTGCCTTTTCCAGGTTCTGCATCAAACCAACACAGCTCGGCGAGGCTTCCAGCGCCCACCCAGGGAAAAGAAGTGGGAATTTGGGTGAGCTGGAGCTGCTGGGGCCACCAACGCTCGGTGATCAACCTGCCAGCCCCCCGCACTGTGCAGTGACCGAGTTTGGTCACACCCTTGTGCCTGAGGCAGCTCCGAGGTGAAGCTGCAGTGGTGGCACCTAAAAAGCCAAATTTGCGGGAAGACATTGGGTGGGGATAGCGAAAGGTTCCGTCAGTAAAATGTCAGGGCCCTTAACCTCTGGCTGACACCACGAACCTGTTCTTTGCTTCCCTGTTTGTCCATCTCTGGGAGCCCAAGCTGGGTTTATGACTTAGGACTCTGAAAAATAACTCCTTACAGTAACACTGCTAGATCATATGTTAGATTTTTTTTCCCCCTCCTTCTGACAAAACAGCCTCTGGCAAATTTTCCACTCAAGTCTAAAAATTGTGTGTTGCTTCCCGGAGCCGAGCCCTTCTCCTGCTGCACCACGGCATGATGACAGACGAACATAATTAGCAAAGTGAGTAGAAACCCCATCTGATGTTGTGGCATTTCACACCCTATTTACAGAGGAATTAACACCTTCACTGTCACGCTCGGGACATCGCCTTTCCCTCTGCTCAGGAGGATTTGTCTTGGGGAGAAAATGGATTTAATCACGTGTTCCTTGCTGCCTCCGTGAGGGGTCTGTGGGGCTCCGCCGGCCTCTCCCCTCGGCTCTCACAGCTCCTGCGCAGGAATAGTCCCCAGCTCGAAAATTTTTATTATTTTCTTACTAATTCGGTTCAGCCTTGTATTCGTTGCCTAAATTCCTGGCTGTGACTCAGAACTGAACCCCCAACTCCCCAGGGATTTTTCCTACTTGTGTGGATAAAGCCGGTGCTGCTCTCATTAGCAAGGCTCCAACGCCAGATGCTCCCCAGCCCAGATCCTTCCGGAGAGGGGTTTGCACCCTTTCCCTTTGCAGCACGGCCACGGGAAGGCCCAAAGTTGAGCAGGAGAGCGACAAAGAGCTGCTTGCTTTATTGTCAGATCCCACTGATCTGAGCTTGGCTGCACCGCTTGGCCTTAAAGCTGCTAAAGTGGGGCAAAGCCACGGAGAGCAGCTGGTTTCGTGAGGCTGAGCTGAGTGGGGCTTTTGCTGGGGATCTTTCACTTCCGTGGTGAGTCAGGGGCGTGAATAGCTCACCCATAGATTTATGTCTCATATGCCAAGCGTATTCGGGGTCGGAAAAATCTGGAAGCATCCTCGTGTGTTTTGTGTTTGCGTTGCCATAACAGATCTGCTCTCCGAAGGAATCCACGCTGGAAGAGGAGCTGGATGAATGTATGCATGAGCAGAGGCCGTGCGCCTGCATGAAAATGGGAAAACTCTATCTTTTATGCAAAGTGGGGGAAGATAGACTGTGCTTTTTGTGCCTCACGTGGAGGAGCACTGGGGAAATCTCACCCGAGCCCAATCCCAAAGGTTTGGGGAGAAAGCCCAATTCCTGAGGGCAGGCTCGGGAGGAATCTCTTTTGGGGTATCATTAACCGGCTCATAAGAGACACTTTCAGTTCTTCAGCTGGATTTTCTTGCAGTTTCCCTTGCCACAAGCCCAGTCTCTCCTTCTCTCGTTTATATTTGTCCAAATCTCTGTTTTTCCATACCTTTCTCCCTGCTCTGTGCCTGTCCCCTCACTCCCCAAGGACTCCTGTTCCCAGGAGGGGTTTTGCAGCCGGCTCTGTGTGAGACACTGCAGAGGAGCGAGTTAAAACCACGACTAAAACTTCCACAGAAGAAGTGGATGGAGAACTAAGGAAATGGGACTCGGCAGGCTCTCCTAAAATCACCTGCCAGGCTGCTCCCTTGGCTGGGAGCCCTTTTCTAGCCCAGCTCCCTCCCCTTCCCGGGCAGCCGAGGAGATTCTGTTTGACAGGGCTGATCCTCGGAGTTAAAAGTTTATTCCTCCATCAGCACATTAATGAAAAGAGAAATGTAGCTCCGGGAGGAAGGCTTATGAAACGAAAATCAAACTAAATCTATCAATTCCCCGTCCTGAATAAATGAATCTATTAACGTGGGGTGAGATGCCTGGGAGATAAGGGGTGTTCCACACAAAATCAGGAGTGGAAACCCAGCCAGCCCTGTGCAAACCCGGCGCTGAGCGCTGGGATTGTCTTCTGTGTGCTCTTGGCTTTTCCACTTGAGCCACAATTTTCGAGTTGCTGCCTGCGAGGAGAACGTTCCTTGCCCGGGCTCGGGTTGGAGAAAGTTAAGGGGAAGAGATGCCAATAGATGGCGCCTGGGAATACATGGAGGAGGGAATAGGTTCGGTGGGAGCGGTGGGGACTCGGCCGGTGCGCTGCGAAAGCGTTCCTTGAGCAGCTCCCGGGTTTGCTCTTCCCGGGAAGCACAGGGAGATGCGGATGCTCCTCCTGCCATCCCTGGCCATCCTGCCTGGTGCTGCCTCGCCTCTTGTTCCCCAGTCGCTCTCGTTCGGATTTTAGACCGGACAAACCCTTTGGAGATGAGATAAGCGCGGCTGGCAGAGCCGGGTCGCCGAGGAGCCGGCCCGGGTACATCGTGGGTAAATCACGGCTCTACCTGCAGTGACAGCAGTAATTTGTCTCGGGCTGGGAAAAGCTGCTGCTTCCCATCCTGGGCTCTGAGGGTCATTCATCACTTTTTGTTATTTTTATAACAGAAGGGAGAGCGCCGGTTCCCTCCCCCCATCGCCTCCAGCCGGCCCCCGGGGACAAATTAGCTGCTCTGAAAATGGATGAGCTCAGGGGCTGCTTCCATTTACGTTTCAAAG
Source organism: Gymnorhina tibicen (assembly GCA_013399875.1). NCBI lineage: Eukaryota > Metazoa > Chordata > Aves > Passeriformes > Artamidae > Gymnorhina > Gymnorhina tibicen. Next base: position 245,104 of record VXAZ01002122.1, on the reverse strand, counting down.
AGTGTAACCAAAGCCCGCAGAGCTGCAGTGCCCCCCTGAGCGGGGGCAGGTGGAGGAAGGCTCTGGAACCCTGCCAGGGAGAGGATGTGGCCTTTGGGTCCCGCCGCTGAGGTGGCAGGCGGTGGCATCCCAGCCCCTCGCGGTGCCTCCGAATCCAGCACAGCCCCCAGCGAGAGCCTGGGGCTCCTGCCAGGTTTGTGGTCTGGGGTGGGGAGGGTTTTGGGGCTTCTCGGACTGGTTTCACTGCCAGAAACCAGGGCTGTCTCTGCTCCTGGAGCCTCCTCTTCTCTGGTCTCTGATCCTGTGCCAGACTCAGCCATTCCGGGGCCGTAGGAACACTCAGCTCTGTTTCCTCGGGATGCTGAGCTCTGCACGACCACGGGCTTCTGTGTCCAGGCACAAACAGGTGCAGGTTTTATCTCTGCTGGTTTGCTTGGATATATAAATGTGTGTTCAATCGATTATTTTTGAGAGAGATCTGCTGAACACTCACATGCCCAGAGCAGCTGTGGCTGCCCCTGGATCCTGGAAGTGTCCAAGGCCAGGTTGGACTGCTCTTGGAGCAGCCTGGGATAGTGGAAGATGTCCCTGCCCATGGCAGGGGCTGGAATGATCTTTAAGGTCCCTTCCCACTCAAATCTTTCCATGATGACTCTGTGGTATATTTACAGCCCATCCTGGATCTGCCATTGCCCTCCTGCTGTGTGATGAGGCTTTGGATTTTTCCTCTTCACATCTGAATCCTTTGGGCACTGAGGAGCTGTAGCCAGGCAGCAGGAGAGGGAAGATTGGACACGGAGTCCTTGGGGATAATACAGGTGCTACACGATCCCTTATCACTGAGGGGACATTGCTTCAATGACTCTGCCAATCACTGTCCCTCGGCCTGTCTGTCACTGCTTGTGCAGCGGGGAATTCACTCTCAGAGTGGCCAAAAGTGGCAGATATTTATGTCTGGAAGGGGCCGTTTTGCATAATTCTGGGCACCAGGGAACAGAGCCTGTGAGGTCGCCTCCACAGCCCCATTTCCATGGAAATTTCCCAGCAGGCAGGGGAGCCCCTGGGGGTGTTAACTGACCGGGACACTGCAGATGGGCAGATTTGCCTTGTAGTGCTGGAAATTGCTTTTGTGTCTCACACGTCACTGTGGAGAGCCCGTTCAGAGGAAGGGCAACGAGGAGAAAGGAATGGGGGTGTCTCCTGCTCCCTCCTCTGCTCTGCCTTCCCCCGCTTCAGGGCAAGCTCTCGGAGCCGCAGAGCAGACTGTGATGGAGATCACAGAACTGTGGGGTGGTTTGGGTTGGGAGGGACCTTAAAGCTCCTCCAGTTCCAGCCCCTGCCGTGGCAGGGATGCAGCTGCAGGCAGATGTTGGAGTGGGAGTTGTTGCTGTCTCCTGGTCCTGGCCCCTGCATGGTGGAGACTGGAGAGGGTGGGCTGGGGGTAACCTGCTCTAGACCCGCCTTGCGGGGCACGTTTAGATTCTCATTTTGGGTTTTTTGGAGTGTTTTTCCCCTTTTCTTCCCTCCTCCTGTTGATTGCACAATGCATAACCTCGGCTGCCTTGGCTGGGACAGGGTGGTGATTATTTATTGTCATCTGTGATGACTCGGGGACAAGCACAGACCATGTACAGCCATTAAAGGCTTCTTTGGAAAGCCCAGGAGGGGCCAGGCCCTCTCGGGAAGCGAAGTGGCCCCGTTCCCTTGGCTGCAGGGAGTAGCGGGGCCTGTGCTCACCGTGGCCATGGTTCAGGGCTCCTCCATAGCCTCCCTAATTGAGTCATTTGTCTCCCCGAATACTCACCAGCTTCTCTGAAGATTTGTGGGTTCTCTTCCTTATTAGTGTCATTAATTTTTATTTAGACAGAATTGATGGCCCTGCCCAAGGAAGTTGATCCGAAGTGGTGTCTGGAAAATGCACTTAGGGGCTGGTGGGGATGGAGAGCCCAGGGGTTGGGGGCCGTGCCCTGCCCTGGGGGTGACCTGCAGAGCCCCAGGGTCACAATCCTTTGGGGAGGCTGGAATCAGGTGACAAAACACGGCCTGAGTGTGGGGGTCGGATTTAGGCCACCTAAATATTGCTCCAAGAGATACAAGACTTCCTGACCACCAGTTTACTGTTGTCTTCTCCTTTTTCTGAGGGTCTTGTGAGCAGAAACACCACCCAGACAGCGTGGAGTGGTCAGATTTCACAGGCAAAGAACAAAATCCAAGTGTCTTGGGCGATTTTTGTCCTATTCCAACCATGGTTCTCCCTGGAGAGAAGTCACGTTTCTCTTGCAGGTGTTGCTGGTCCAAGAGGGGACCTCTCCCTGCTGGGCCCAGCTGGGGCAGAGGCTGTGGGCAGCAGAGCTGAGGGCAGGCAGCTGCATGTGCTCATCCTGCTTCCTTCCCTTGCCAAAAATCAACATTTCTACCTTCTTGGAAATCCGGGGGCTCCTGGAGGTGAGGACCCGGCTGCGGCTCCTGTCCTTGCTGGGACAGCCCTGGAGGAGGAGGGGGAGGAGGAGGAGGATTCCAAGCCCCGTGCCCGTGGTCGTGTGGAGCCATCTCTGTGCCGGGAACCCGGCTGCCACTTGGCTTTGGTGGGTTTTTTTTTCTAAATTCACTCTTCCACTTAAACTCTCCATTACGCTGCCACTTGCTGGGCCCGCCAGCTGCTAACAAACGCCAAGGGACCCCGGGCAGCTTTGCAGACTGCCTCGAGTGCCTCGGGCAAAGCCTGAAACACACGAAACATGAAAATAACCTTTTGTGTTCGCTTGCAGCCTCACACCCTCCGTCCTCCCCGGGGCGGGCAGTGAGAGGGGAGGCTCGCAGCCGGCGGGAGGGGGTGGCTCCGTGTTGCAGGGTGCTGGGATTCAGTGCGGGGCTGTGTTTTGGTCATTGTTAGGGGACGTCGCAATGGGGCTGGGGACAGTGAGCTCCTGCACGGAGCACGCTCGGTCTGTGCCCCCACGTTTTTAGCTCGGCGCTGAAGGAAGCGGAGCTGACGTGCTCCTGCTCCGTGTCTCTGTTGTGAACCAGCATTGTGTGAGAGGGAAATCGGGCGCTGCAGGTCCTGGGAGCACATCCCCCTCACTCTGTCGAGCACCTCAGCGAGGTGACAATTTTGTGGCACAGCTTTTAAGCACCGAGCTCAAGGTTCCCCAGGCTGGACGGGGCTGAGCAGCCTGGTCTGGAGGAAGCTGCCCCTGCCCATCCCAATGAGATGATCTTTCAGGTCCCTTCGAATCCAAACCAGTCCGGGATTCTGTGATTCCCCAATTTTTGCTGGGTTTCCCAGGATGCAGGAGGGCAGAGCATCTCCATCCCCCTTCCTGCTGCATCCTCAGCCTGTGAGCAGCATCCCCAGGCTCTGCTGGCATGGGGTTTGCTTGGGGCTCTCTGAGATCCTTGATGCTGCTCTCTGGCTCTGAGATTGTTAAATCCTGCTGGTCAGGCTTATCCTTCCTTAATCCTGCGTTATTCAAATGATCTGCTCTGTCTTTCATGTTAAACAAACAGACAAACAAAACCCCTTAGGAAGCAAAGTCCTGATTTGCTGATTAGACCCAGCCCTGCTGGAATCTCATCCTAAAATCCATCGGAGTGCATCTGCTAGGCTCCCCTGGAGAACTGCAGCATTCTGAGGCTCGAAGGGCTGCCTTGAAGCTCATTTGCATTCGAGTGCAGATCAGAAGGACCCGCAGACAACAAGCCCGGGTCAGCTGTGTGAGGCCAGCTCCGCTCCGGCAGGTGTTAAGAGGCTGGAGAAGAGGCTGTCAGGAGCATTAGTGCAGGGAAGGGAAAAGAGCAGCTCTGCTAGGAGGTGTTTGCTGCTGTCTGTTATTAGCAGTTAGAACACTGCTGCGCTCGTGACACTTCGGAGCGCTCAGCCAGGAATGAAAAGAAGTGACGGGACTTGCAGGGTAACAAAAAAAAAGGAAATTCAGGATAAAAAAGGATTTCTTCCCTCCACACAGAATCTGGAGAAGGGGAGAGAGGTGTCACCAGGCAGATAAATGTTCCTTTCTCTCTGGCCTTGTGTCTGCACTGGGGGAGAGGGGGACAGCAGAAAACTTGGGCACAAACTCCTGAATTCCTTTGCACACTTTGCTTTCTGCTGCTGTTAGAGCTTGCCAGGAAGTGTGTTTCACTTTGTCCTGACTTAACTCAAGAGCTCCCCGTGCCCTTTCCAAGCCCTGTGTTGCAAGACCTTCCAGTACTGGGAGAAGGAGCCCTGTGACCTCACAGCGAGATTCCTGCCTCTGGAGCAGGAGCTGGAGATCCAGTGAAGTCCTTCCATGGCCTGCTCCTTCTTTGCCCCCAGGGATTTTGAAGTGAGATGAGACAAAGGCTCTTTCGTGATCCCCTGCCCTTGCTCAGCGAACACATGAGCTGTTTGTTGTTTTCCCTTTCCAAGCTCTCCCATCCCAGGCTGTTGTTTCACGATTAATTTGCCTTTTACTCCTTCCAAGTGGGTGCACATTTTAATTGTGTGAAGTTGGTCTCCTTAATTCCCTTGGTTTTCTCTTTCTTCAGTGAAACTTGTCCCCATATTAGGTCCCGAAAGAGAGTAAACAACAGCCACTGCACCCCTGGGAGATGTTCCCTTCCTGCTGGTCCTGCCCAGTATAAAATGATCCCTCTCCTGTCTCTCCTCAGGATGTGCGTCCCTGCTTGGAGCTTCTGCCTGATGCTCAGCTTAATATATTCCCCGCACAGTTTTGTCCCATTATTCCTAGTTAAACTCTCCTGGATCACCCAGAACATGAGGAATGCGCAGCAGCTTCCCACAGCACAGCATAATTAGCTGCTCCAAAAACTACCTGCAAAGAGTGATGCCCTCATTATGCCGAGCAGAGGAGGGTTTGGTGGGGCGGGATGTCTCCAGGAAGGAGATGCATTTCTCCTCAGAGCAAGAACAAGAGGCAGCCCCGGCCCTCCTGCCGTCCTCTTCATCACTGGTTTCCTCGGGAGCCTGAAGGCACCTGGCAGAGCCCCGTGATGGAAGCAAACACCTCGGAGCATCCGTTAGCTCGTGGTGGTTAAAGCAAAGCCTCGTGGTTCGTGTGCTGCAGGAAATGAGCCAGGAAATAGCCACTGGTGTTGTTTAAAAATGCTTTATTTGCTATTTTGCTCCAAAACAGGCGTGTGGGGGCTGCTTTCATCAGCCCGGGTTCCTGGGAGCCCATCGCATTCCCAGCCATCCTCGGCTGGAATCCTTCCCTGCCACCGTGGGTAGAACAAACCTGGCTCATCCGTTGTTCCTTATCCTCTGATAAAACAAAGAAGCCGGCCTTGGGTTGAGAGCCGGCCTTGATTTGTTCCCGCTTTATTCCTGGAATCCGGAGCCGGCCGAGGAGTCTCCAGTGCCTGCCTGTCTGATCGCAGCAGCCCTTGATGTTCCTGCCACGCTGCTCGTCGAGGATCTCCGAGTGCTCTGCAAACAAAAACTCACTAAGCCTCCCGTGAACCCTCGGGGGTGGGTATTATGCTCCTGACTTAGCAGATGAGTAAACAGAGGCACAGCAGCTCAAGTTTTCCGTGTTCAGAGCGCTTTGTCAATATTACCTGGTTAATCCTCGCACCGGCCTCGGGCGGGGAGTGCCGGGCCCCTTCAGGGGCAGAGCAAAGTCACGGTGGGGACTGAGGGGTCCTGAGTGCCCTGGTTTGGGGCCACCACGCTGAATAACGGGGTGTTGGCAGCTGAGCCACGAGTCACGGAATCATGGAATATCCAGGGCTGGAAGGGACCCCCAGGGACCATTCAGTGCCACTCCTGGCCCTGCACGGGACACCCCAACAACCCCACCCTGTGATCAGAGCGTGACTGAGCTGGGCTGCTGTGGACTTGGCTCGTTTCATTGCCTAAAGTCTGCTCATAGCCCCGTCAGGCTTTTCCCGTGGAGCTTCTTCAGAGCCCAGACTTGGGGTCTGGGATTGTTTTCAACGAGATTCGGGGTCGGGGATGATCGTGGCAGTTCTGGTTCCTGAGCCGTGGCACTGGCCGGAGCCCAGGCGGGCACAGGCAATCAATTAATCAATCAATCAGTTACAGAATTAATACAAGCAGGGAAGGTTTCTTGTCTTGGTGAGGGGGTGGCCTGGTTCTCTCTGCTCGTGACCCTTCTGTGAGTGTCACCTCGCCCAGCGACGGTCCCTGTGCGCCGTGCCGGTGTAGGACATGGAAACGGGAGCATTCCACAGCTGTTTTCCCAGTCATGGCAACTCTTGTGTTTTAATGCTCCTCTAGTAGTTGAATAAATGCTTCATCCTGGCTGTTAGTCAGAGAGGGGCTTTTTTCTTCCCTTTTGTGATCCGAGGAGAAGCGCTCAGCTCTGTGATCTGAGCGGGATGATGCTGATTCTCAGGACGGAGATTTTGCTGCTGTTCAGGTCCCGTTTGTTGCAGCTGAGGATGTTCCCAGCATTAGCAGCCCTGGGAGTGTCATGAGGATCAGAGAATCCCTGGCACTGGAAGGTTCTTGGACAGCTGCAGTGTTTTCCTGCCCCTCAGCTCTTGTGAGCTTTGCAGGTGCTGCTGCAGGCGGCTCCGAGCAGGGGTCTGGCTGCTCAGAACTCAGCAATTACAGCCACTGGCTTCTTACTGACTCAGGTGAGGATTCGGGGCTCGGATTCTCTCCCTCCTTGGCTGCTTTTGGCCAACTCAAATCACTCACCAGCAGCTCCAGTCATGAGGCACTGAGTGAGGTAACTTAAATATGTCTTTTTCCATAGCAATTCATGAGGTTTGCAAAGGCTTCTGGATAAAACCAGAGTCTGAAAACTAAGGGCTGCATATGGAGAGTCATGGAATGGTTTGGGTTGGAAGGGACATTCAAGATCTTGTTCCACTCCCTGCCATGGGCAGGGACACCTTCCACTGTCCCAGGGTGCTCCAAGCCCCATCCAGCCTGGCCTTGGACACTGCCAGGGATCCAGGGGCAGCCACAGCTTCTCTGGGCACCCTGTGCCAGGGCCTCCCCACCCTCACAGGGAATGATTTCTTCCCCATATCCCACCCAAATCTCCCCTTTTCCAGTTTGGAGACATCCCCCCTTGTCCTGTCACTCCAGGCCCTTGTAAACCATCTCTTTCCATGTTTCCTGTAAGTTCCCTTTGGGTCCTGCAAGGCCACAGTGAGGTCACCCCTGGTCTCTTCTCCAGGCTGAACAATCCCAGCTGTCCCAGCCTTCCCTCCCAGCAGAGCTGTTCCATCCCTCTGCTCATCCTGGAGCCTGCTCTGGACTCTCTCCGGGAGGTCAGGTATGTCCAGCAGGAGTGTGTGTGTCTCTGTGTGAGTGAAATGGGCTCAGGAAATGTCCCCGTGTGCCTCCCCGAGGTGACAGAGCAGGGCCTGCCCTGGTCAGGGGAGCTCTGCAGACCCCCTTTGGTGGAGGGGCTGATCCCAGGAGCTTTTAAAGCCCAGATCCAGAAGAGCACTGAAACATTTTATTGGCCTTTAACAAGACAGAGTTATATCAAGTTTGTTCAGCATTAATTATACTTTCTGCAGTGTTCTACCTACACCATCAATTATTAATTAATCTCCCTTTGTATTTTTAGCTGTTACCTGTCCCTAATCACCTTGCTGCTATAACTTTCTGGTCTCGTGCCAACGTGTGTTGCCAGACCAGTTGCAGACATCAGTAGGAATGTAATTACCTCCCTACTGCTCGTGGAGTTTTGCATACCCCACTTGGATGGCATCAGAGCTGGAGAGGGAAAGGCGCTTTTCCCCAGAAGTGTTTCTGCTCGTTTCGTGCTGGGAGCTGTTCCCTCACTCCGAGACAGGAGGGTGACCCCGTTGTCACTGTCACAGAGCCCCTGACACCGTGAGCTGGACGCTGAGACCCAGCTCTGACCCAGCCACTGCCAGTGCCAGGTGAGGCTGTGGGGAATCAGCTCCCTGCAGCAGAACCTCCCGGTGCTGGGGGTCACTGGGGGAGGTGTCCAGTGCTGGGGGTCATTGTAGGGACTTGGGGTCGCTGTGGGAGGTGTCCAGTGCTGGGGGTCATTGTAGGGACTCAGGGTCGCTGTGGGAGCTCCCCAGTGCTGGGGGGTCATTGTAGGGACTCGGGGTCACTGTGGGAGCTCCCCAGTGCTGGGGGTCATTATGGGATCTCTCCAGTCCTGGGGGTCACTGTGGGAGNATTGTGGGATCTCTCCAGTGTTGGGGGTCATTATAGGGACTTGGGATCACTGTGGGAGCTCCCCAGTGCTGGGGGTCATTATGGGATCTCTCCAGTCCTGGGGGTCACTGTGGGAGTTCCCCAGTGCTGGGGGTCATTATGGGATCTCTCCAGTCCTGGGGGTCACTGTGGGAGCTCCCCAGTGCTGGGGGTCACTGTAGGAGCTCCCAGTGCTGATGGGAGTCCTTGTAGGAGCTCCTCGGTGCTTACTGGGGGTCACTGTGGGATCTCCCAGTGCTTACTGGGGGTCACCTGGGTGGGTCACTCAGGTACCCAGGCCCGCAGCTCTCTGAGCTCTGGGAACAGCCTTTGGTCATTTCTGGCCCTTGTGTCTCTCCGAGCCTTGGCTCTGACTCCTCAGTGTTCAGGCCCAGTTTTCATCAGGAAATCGCTGCAGGTGAGGGCTCTCCTGCCGCCTGTTTTCTGCAGCTGTCACTTTGTCACAGCCGCCTTACGTGACAATGTCAAACTGAGAGAATGGAGGGGACAGCAGCTCCCCAGTCCCTGCTTTAAGGGATTCGAGTTTATCCTGTTTCTGTGCCAAGTTCCCTTTGCCTCTTCCATCCCAATTATCACGTTCTGATGTTGCCACAAGCCTTCCCTCAAAACTAGGCAGGATAAACAAACACCCAGCTCCCGCTCCGTGCTCGGTGAAGCCTCCCCGCCCAGCCGTGCTGCATTTGTGTGCTCAGGCATGTCCGGGGCTGCAGGTTTCCAGGCTCAGGATAAAACCCTGCCAGCCAGCGAGGTTCCCAGCCAGCCTTTTCCTCCTGCTTTTCCAAAGGCTGCTTCCCACCGCTCGGCTCCGTGGGGTGTGCGTGGATGAACCAAGGTCAGCACAGCTGGGCTGCGGTGGGCACTGGAGGAGAGACACCGCTGACCTCCTTCCCTGCAGCAGCTGGGCACAGCTGGCAGGCTCAGATGGTGCCCCCTGTGTCCCCGTGCTGTGACAGAGGCAGCTCTGCCACCTCGCCCAGCTTTGGGAAGGGCAGGGCTGGGCTGTGAAACCAAATCCTCCCTTTATTCCCTCCAGGAAAGCACGAAGGGCTGTGCTTGGAGCTATTGACATTGTTGTGCCAGTCAGCGCGTGGGAAGGGAGTGGTTTTTGGGGAGTAAAAGCAAAAGGAGACTCTTTTTCCTCTTTTTCCTCTTTTTGAGGTGATTCAGAGCAGGACCATTAAAAAAGCACTCATCCATCCGTAGCCCAGACACGAGCTGTTAACACTGGAGTATTTGTGCTCCTCAGAGCTGGGCAAATATTTAGGATGCTCTTCTTGGATGCTCGTCCTTCATTCACCCAGCCAAGATATTCGTGTGAGAAAGTGGCAGATCAGTGAAAGTGGAGTACCCAACACGAGTCCTTGACCTGCAGGGCTGGAAGCCTCCACTCCAGCTAATCACGCTCTGGATGGGTTCGGATGAGTGGTCAAAAAGCAGAAAAGAGGGAGAGCAAAGCCATTAACTGAGCGTAACCATGAGGACTTCGGTGTCCCTGCCCATGGCAGGGGTTGGAACTGGAGGAGCTTTAAGTTCCCTTCCAAAAAAGCCATTCTGTGATTCTGAAATCCACCCAGAGCAAATGCAAGGTGTCCAACAGCTACTCCAGGGGGAAACCTGGGAGCATCCAGCATGACAATTAGCTACGATTAACTGTGCCCCAGCAAATCCATGCCAGGATCATCCCGACAGGTTTGTTCCAGGTCAGGCTGGCAACTCTGTCCTCGCTGCTGCAGGCAGGTGCTGCCAGGACAGCTGGAAGAGAAAGACAAAGTGCATGAAAAATGCAAAATAGGAGTTGGCTCTCAGCTGGCACAAATCAGCCCAGGGGTTGTTGACATCAGTGGAATTATAACTTGCACTGAATAAAGCCTGGCCTGCTCTTCCTGCAGCAGCTCTGATTGCTAATTTGACTTTGGGGTCTGAGTGCTGCTGGTGCATTCAGTTCATCCCAGCAGCTGACCCTGGGCTGGGAACGGAGCTTTGCTGCAAAGTGATGCTGCCGCTCTGTTTTCCCTCAGAATTTGCCAGTTTGACAAATTTGTTTGCAGAGACGGAGTGGTTGTGGTTCTGCAGGGATGCAGGCGGCCGTGGCAGGCAGGCTGCTCGGCAGTTTCATCCTGCCTGCCTCTGCTTTGGAGCCGGAGCACCTGCCCAGCAGCTCCACTTGCTAAAAGCCTGGAAGTGCCTGGATCTGGCTCCCAGCTCTGCTGTCCCATCTGCTGCTCCTCAGGATGGCAGTGCCCGCTCCATTTCCCCCTGAAGGGAAAACATTTCCTCTGCTAAACGCAGGAGTCGCTCCCCATCCAGCTCTAGCGTGGATTCCTTCGTGCTGCGCAGGGTTCCTGCTGCTGGGTTTTGTACAGGTTTTGTACAGGTTTTGTACAGGTTTTGTACAGCTCAGCACGCTCAGTGCAGCTGGAGAATTTCCATGCTCGAGAGATGTGGTAGAGAGGAAATTCCAGCTAAGTGCCAGGTCCAAGGAGCCTGTGAGAACGCCGGGATACCCAACGGGATGCAGGCGTGCCCAGTGCTGGTTTGGATCCTTCCAAGTTTACGTCTCAATGTGCCACCTATCAAAATATTTCCTCCAAAATCCTTTTGGGTTTTGGTTGTTTTGTTTTTTGCTTGTTTTTTTTTCAAGTGCGAAATGCCTGGAGCTGGGGATTTTCCAGGGAAAGGGCATTCCCACCCATCATCAAAGCCTGTCATGTTTACTGTGGAACATTGAGATCCCTAAATTCTCAGCAGCTGCTCTGCTGTCTCTGTGTTTATTTTTTCTTTCCTGTCAGGAGTTAAATTTGGAGGGCACAAAGCACTCCTCTGAGTGGGAATGGTGCGGAAGGCTGGAAGAACAAAGGAGAATGAGGACAAAGTGATGCTCGTTTTCTCCTGCTCCAAGCTTTAAATTGGCAAAGCCTGACCACTCCCTGCCCAGTTCCTCATCCCAACAGGTGTTCCCTCAATTCAGAGAGATTTCAAGAGAAACAAATAAAAAGCAACCAGAGAAAAATTCCTTTTCCTGAAGAGGCATCCACACAACCTGGTGTCATTTGGGCAGGTACCTTCCGTGCTCGGCTGCTTTCACTGGGCAGAACTGCAGAGTTTGGTGGTGAAGCCGCTAAAAAGTTGGGGAAGATTCCCAAAACAAAGAGGGAAGAGCGTGGCAGTAACTCCCCTCAGGAATGATGGTGAAATGTACGTGTTGCTTATTCCATGGTTTGGAAAATCCAGTGGCACCTCTTGGGCTTATTCTCTGATTTGGCCAAAGCTGTTTTATGTGAAGTGAGCTTCAAAGTGTGACCTTGTTGTCAGAGCCTCCACTCAAAACCTGGGAGCAGCCTGGGCCACTGGGAGGTGTCCCTGCCCAGGGGTTGGGACAGCTTTGAGCTCCCTTCCAACCTAAACCATCCTGTGATTCCATGAAAATGGGAGAATTCCACCTGAGGCTCCGGGTGTTAAGAGGAGAAGACAACCCTGAGTCCCTGAGAACAGGAAGACTGGGAGGTGCAGATTTCCAAGCTCAGCTCTAAATAACCTTTCCATCTCTTTGGCTGGGTTTTGCTCTGGTCTGACCCTGCCTGACGTGAGTCTCGGAGCTGATTCCAAAGGGATGGGAACCATGAGGGTAATTGCCCCGTGACCCAGGGAGCAGTGGTGGGGATAGCAGCACTGGGAGCCAGGAATGATTCCCTGGATTACAGGGAGAAGCTCCACCTGGTTTTACATCTGAGTGCCAGCCCTGCTTGCCCTGGCTCGTGCCTTTGCCAAAACTTAGATATATAGGAACCACTGCATCCTTCAATGAAAAACATATTCCAATAATAATAATAAATTATTATTGATAATAATTAATAATAAATAATAGCGACAAAGTGGGAATTCAGATGGTTCAGTCTCAGCACTGGAGCTTCCCAACTTCTGAGTGCTCACTCTTTGAACTTTTTTCTTTCTTACAGTTTTAGGTGATTTTTTTTTTTTGTCTTTTGCTGAAGCTTAATATAACCTAGCACAGATCCACGGCTTAAAACAGTCAGCAGAACTTTTGACAGCAGCGGGGCCCATGGGATAAACCACCCCGGTGCCAGTAAACTCTGATTCTTTCCTCATTATATAACAATGCAAATGTAATAATTTCTTCTCTGCTCCAGTTGTTACTCAATCCCCGATTAATTCAGAAGTGGGCCAGTAGTGAATATACAATTGCAACTGCCAGCAGAGTTTAATATGAAGTTTGGGTTATTGTCACACTGCTATTAATAACACTCGTGATTAGGCACTGACTTGCCCCTGAGCTGTTTAAATGTCACCGCCGGAATCAGAGGGGTGAAAGGAATTTAATCTCTTTTCCCCAACCCTCAGCCTCTGTATCACAGGAACTTGGAAATGTGTGGTTTTTCCTATTGTTCTTCAGTCTATTGTAGCAGTGCTGCAGTGACTAATTCCTGCATAAATCATTGCCATGACAACACCTGGAATACCTCCTGTCAGACAGCGCGAGCTGCGACTCCTTCTCGGGCTAAAGAGGTCCCAGTGGGGGTGAGGAGAGGGCACAGACCCGTTCTGGGAGTGCAGGAGTGCTCAGCACTGGGGTGGGCTTTGGGAAAGTCTCCCTGCCTGCCTGCCTTCCTTCCCGTGCCCTTGGGAGCTGATCAAGCCACCTATCAGGGATTAATTGATCTGTTTGTGGTGCGAGTGGGTGCTCAAAGGTCCGGCTCTGCTCTTGGTGAGCCCCTCCAGCTCCTGGTGATGGCTGAGTTGGAGCAAACACAGCTCCAAGGCAGGGGCTGGGTCTCACCAGGGCTCCTGAGCCCCCTGGAACACACAGGGCGGGCAATTCACAGCAGCAGAACACCAGGCTCTTTCCTTCTGGCTGCATTAATGATAAAATATTGATCCCCTTCTACGGGGAAACAGGCAAAGTTGGGCGTTGTGTTTAATTAAGGGCTTTGAAAGAAGGACTTGTAAGGTGATCAGTATTTATTAGGACGGGGTAATCTTGTTTTGACTTCTCAGCTTGGTGGGTTTGATGTATGCCAGCAGCAGGGCTGGGAGTGGGGAGAAGTGAGATTTCTTCTCCGGGAGAAGTGCTTTTCGCTGGGGAACAGCTTTGACGATAACCCCAAGCCAAGCTCGGCTTTAATGGCAAAATAGATCAGCCCATTTTTCTCCTGTTCCTGCGAGCTCTTCTTTATTCCCCCTCAAAAGAAGGCCTGTGAAGGAAGAATGGAGCGGCGAGGTTACTGATTGCTATCTCCAGCCTTGTCACAAAGGAAGATTTACTAACACAGGGTAAAATAGGAACGACTGCGTTGAGCGGATTCCATCGTAAGTGCTTTACGGGCAGGACTGGATGAAAAATGAGGTTTGACTTTTAATGCCAATATAGAATCCATCTGTTTAGGTCCATCCACTTTTTTCTTATCCTTTATTCATCCCTATTGTGTGTGAAGTCTCCTGTGATGTGTGAAGATCTCAGTTTTACCTCAGATGAAAGGCGAGGCTCCTCTTTGGGCAGCGTTCCCTGCTCCGGCTCAAAGGGGAGGAGGGATGGAGACCGTGTGTGGAGCAGCTGGTCCCTGCAGTGACAGCACTCTGGGGTCCCTCTTGAAGAGTCCTCCTACGGAGTGACTTTCTTTATCCAGAGTCCTGCCTCTTGCCCTGCTTTTCTAGTGCTCAGTGCCTCCCGTGCTCGCTGCCATCGGAGCGTGCGAAGCGTCGCTGTGCCAGTTCCTCTGCCCGGGTGCAGGGAAGGGTGGTGGGGACGGAGGTTCAGCATTGGAATTTTGGTTAACACAACCCAATAAAGTCATTTTGGACGGTTCCTTGTCTAAGCTGTGCTTAAGGTTCTCCTGTTTGGAAAATGTTGGACGTCCCCAGGTAGAGGTGAATAAAAGAAAGAAAGAAATAAAAGGTGTATAAGATACGGGTGTGCTTGAGAAGGGCTCAGCTACATTGCCCAAGAGAGAAGTGGGCAGAGTTTGTTGCCTGCTCCTCAACCTCTGGGCTGCCCCTCGCTGATTTATTTCTGTGCTGAGCATCCCGAGAGTTGCAATGTTTCACCTCCGGTCTAACCATAAATCTCCCTGCGCGGATGGGGAGGCTGGGCTGGGTTCACCTGTGGCAGCATCCAGGAGAGGCACTGAACTGTAAACCGAACTCTCTCTTCCAGTTCCACGCCTGCACTCTGGATTTTTGTTTGGCTTCACGCGCTGAGAAGGACTGAGGGAAAAGAATTTGAGTGATGCATTGGCTGAGGCACCGCCGTGATCCCCGGGGAAGGAGAGAATCCCGTGCACAGGCTGAGCTGCAGGCAGCCCTCCCGATACCAGCACTGCCTGAAAATGCTCCCTCCCTCCCCTCCTCAGCTCCAAGAGAATTAATCCCAAATCAAACCCTTTGTTTTGCCCAGCAGGAGAGGGCAGGCTGAACTCTGCTCGGAGAGGGCGGCTCAGTGGCAGCAGCAGACCTGGGTAATTTGGGTGACAAAGAGTTTACTCACCAGAAATGCAGTTTCGGAGGGGAGGAGGCAAAGCTGTCTGGGAATTTGGGTCAGATTCAGCAAACAGTTTCTGCCAAAAAAAAAAAAAAAAAGAAAAAAGAAACCACAAAATTCTCCCTTTATTGCTTTTCCAGATAATCAAAATAATTCTTTTTATAATTCTCAAGAAGCAGCAAAGTAAAAATACAGCGAGAATTTACATTTTCTTCTCACATGGGAGTATCCCACACTGAAAAATACGGACGAGCAGCAACACTTGCCCAGGTAAAACATCTCATTTAACAAAACCTGTTGTTTTTCACAGGAAAACACCTGCGTGGTCCTGGTGCAGGTGGCACACGAGTTCCTCCCTCTCGGAGTGGCTGCGGTGTCACTCGCCTGTGAATAGAAATAAAACCAGCAGATGGTGCTGGAGAATGTCCACCTTGGGTCCTGCAGGTACGGCCTGAGCTCACCCCTGGAGGGTGTCCCGGGCTGGAAAATCCATGGGGAGCGAGGGCTGGTGGGGAGCAGGGGGGAGAGGAGGAAAATTGGGCATCTCCAGGGCTGTTGCTGCCCGTTGAGCACAGGTCGGTGCTCGCCCTGCTCTGGCTGGAGATGTGATTGATGGAGGTGTGATTGATGGAGGTGTGCTGGAGGTGTGAGGAAGGTGTGAGGAAGGTGTGAGGAAGGTGTGAGGAAGGTGTGAGGAAGGTGTGAGGAAGGTGTGAGGCTGCTTCTCTGCCTTCCCCTGGCGTCCCTCCGTCCCCAGCCCTGCTCTTGGCTCTGCCCCAGGTGCAGCAGTGCCAGCCACCAGCATCCCCAACACTCCACAGGCCCAGGCTGTGAGCAGAGGCCTCAGGGAATGCCAGCCCGGCTTTAGGGTTTCTTTTTAGATTTTCAGTGAAGACTTCAGGTTATTTATTTATTTGTTTGTCGGTTTGTTTGTCTCCTGTCTGAGGTAACAAAGCAGCACTGGCCAGAGCTGTCTGTCCCCCCATGCTCACCCACTGGGGCTGAAGAGGTTGGTTTGGTTTGCAGGGAAAGCAGAAGAGCCCATGGACTCTCCTCACTCCTTATTCCCTTAGGGGCAAAAGCTGAATAGATCCGGGAATCTGTGGGGATTTGTGCTGGAATGGCCGGGGCTGGCCCTGCCCGGGGTGCAGCAGAGTCACCCCGGATTTACGAGGGCAGATCAGAGCAGGTCCCCCTGTCCCCGTGTCACAGCTTGGTGACAGCAGCCTGGCACCTGTTGGCATTTCCCTGCTGACAGCTCATCGTCTCTCAGAGCTGTCTTGCCACACTGACAAGCCTCTGATTTTTTTCCCCTCTCATTTCCAGCACGGGAAGGGAGCTGTGAGCCTGCTCCCTCCGCTCCCTCGGGGTGTGAATTGAGCCCAGAGGAAGCGGAAAGACGCTCAAACATCTGCCCTGGTGCTCAGGCTGCCAGGCTCTTCTGGGGCTGTCACACTCGGTGTGCTTGGGGACACCTGGGGCTGGCATCCCTGTGGCTGCACAGGAATCCTCAGGGCATATTTAGGGATGAAACTCCTCAGGACAAGGGGACCTTGTGGAGCTCCTGGGGTGAGGCCAGAGGAGAGGAAGGGCCTGGAGCATCTCCCTGCCCAGGAAGGCTGAGGAAGCTGGGGCTGAGATGCTGAGAGCGGCCCTCAGCCCTGGGTGTCCCTGGGTGTCCCTGTGTGCAGGGAGGGTCAGAGCAGGGCCCGGGCTCTGCTCCAGGGTCCCAGCAATGGCACCAGAGGAACGGGCAGGGACTGACCCCAGGAAGCTCCACGGAAGTTTGGATGGGGCTTGGAGCATCTTGGTCTAGTGGAGGGTGTCCCCAAGATGGGCTTGAAGCTCTCTTCCAACCCAAACCATTCCACCATCCTGTGGTTTCACCAGTCTGGAGCTGATCTCCTGTTCAGTTTTGCTGCCTCGGACAGCAGCAGTGCCCACCAAGAGGAGAGGAGGGTCTCACACCTGGAACCCTCCGCTTCTCTGTCTCTGCTGCTCTCTTCTGCTGCAGCAAAGCCTCTCCTCACTGCTTTCCTAGGAAGCTTGGAGTGGCCTCATTTGCTATTCCCACACATCTGTTCTGCTGCAGCCTGTCATTAATCTCCTGGTAGGTTTAGGTTTTCCCCTCTCCCACTTGCTGCATGGCCAGTCAGCAAAGAGACAACTAAATGAGCACCGAGACACAACAAATAGCGGCTTCCAGGGCTAGTTGATCATTGTTTCCTTGCAAAACAAATACGTGATGCACCTTTCAGTTAAAGGAAATCACAGTTTGGGAAGTGGGGAGGTCCCTCCAGCCCCACCAGAGTGGAAGTGAGCACAGCTGTGGTTCTGCACAGCCCCTGTGGCACACGGGGTGCAGAGGGCTGTGCTTTGGGACAGCAGCCTGGCCTGGCTTTGCCCTGGGTACCCCCAAATTCTCCAGATCTGGTTCCAACATAAAGAACTACCCTCATTTGTCAGCAGTGTGTGATGGCCACTGGCCAGAGCTGCCAGCAAAGCTGTAAATGCTCTGCTGGGACTGCAGCGTGTGGGTAGAAAGGGGCATTTTTAAGGCTCTTCCTGAAGTAAGATGGAAATTAAAAAGATATTTTTGTCCCAAGGCCAGCCCCTGAGTAAGTGTAATTTGGCTCTGACGATTCCAGAGGAGCAGTGCCAGTTTCTGCAGCCGAAGACCCATCTATGATATTAAGAAAAAACAAACCTCATTTATTCTGTGTCCTTGTTGGCATCACAATCCAACCATTAAGAAAACGAACACATAGCAGAGCAGTCCTGCCATCATGAAGCGAGTACACAACAGGGAGTTAAAATGTTTAAAAGAACAGAACAGGTTCTTAGTTTTAATTTTATTTCTTTTTTTTTTTTTTTATTTTTTTTTTTTTTTATTTTTTTTTTTTTTTGTGGCCTTGAGGGGTTCTGTTCCCACGTTTACTTTGTAAACACAAAGGTGAAGGAACCTTTCTACTGCTGGAGTGCAAAAGTAGGTGGGGAAGAAATGTTTCCCAAAAAAAGCATCACACTGTGAGGCTGAGAGTCCTGAATTTTCATAGAATCATGGAATGGTTTGGGTTGGAAGGACCTTAAAGATCATCCAGATTGTCCATGGGCAGGGGCACTTCCACTGTCCCAGGGCGCTCCAAGCCCTGTCCAGCCTGGCCTCGGATGCTCCCAGGGATCCAGGGGCAGCCACAGCTGCTCTGGGAAATCCATCCCAGCCCCTCCCCACTCTCCCAGGAAGAATTTCCCAGGAGAAAGAAGGCAGAAACAGAATTTCTCTGGCACCTCCTTCTCCCCGTGCCCCCAAGCCCAAACCTGCTCTGGGCAGCTGTGCTGGCGTGACCCACCCCAGGCAGGGCTGTGCTCACGAGGTGGCTCACGAGCACTTTGACTCGCGGTGCCTTGGAATTAATTGTTATTTGTCAAGTGCTCTAAAATCGTCCGATCAAACCCGCCAGAACCTTCTCTGGTTCTTTCTCACCCACTTCAGCACGAGGAGGGCGAGGGAGTCAAACGCTCGCAGGCTCCGGGTGAGAACGGGGGGCTCGGCCGGCCCAGCAACGCCGACACAGGGCCGTGAACACACTCACACACACAGGGTTTGCTTCCACCCCGTGTCTGCTCAGCAGCAGCTAATTTACAGCTCGCTGCTAAAGAGGGGATTTTAATGGCGTTTTCTTTCACAAGTGTTACTTATAAATGTGCTGTAGCCGGTGTAAAAGTGTCTGCGGGCACAGAAATCATCATCACCCGCGACTGCTAAAGACTGATACACAGAGAGAGGAAATTTATATTCTCTCCAAAGTGGGAACCAGCCTGTAAATTGAATCTGTCGATAAATATGGGAATGGTTCCCGTTTTCCTTGTCTTCCTTGCACTGGGAAATCTGGTACCATGTCACTGGTGTGGCAAGAGAAATTTCCAGATCCTGCCCTGTCTGTGGCCGAGGGGCCCCAGTGTTAAGGGGTTTGTTGTCACCTCTTCAGGTCAGTGGTAGAAACAACACGAATTCCTTAGGAACAGAGTCTGGAGGAGATAATTGCCTTTAAGGAACTCAGAAAGACATTGTGGGCAGCTCACCTTCCTAGAAATGTGCAACAACAGCCATCAGGCTTTGGTCCGTGCAAGTACTCAGTGATCCTCAGGGGAAATTCCAGGTTCTGGTGCCAGAGGAAGCTCCCATTTCAGTCCTAATGGTCCCAGAGCCCCACTCCCACACCCTGCTCCTCAGGTACGCTGTGTGGAAACAGTGTCACCTGCCTTTTGGGTGGAAAATCGGCACTTTGAGGTGGATGTGATGGTAAGAGAGCTGTCCTGGGAATGGATTTTCCTGTCTGCCTGTGGACTGCACTTCCATGGCCTTTCCATCTCCATTTGCCCTTTGGAGAGGCAGTTCCTTGCTGAGGAATGAGTGCAGTGGCACTGGGAGCCATGGATCTGTCCTGTGTCCCTTCAGCTCAGGGTTTTGGCTTTAAATGTCTCTTGGATGAAAGGATTGCTCCTCAGTGTTTGCAGGGTGGCTCTTCAGCCATCACCTGCTGGTGGTGGGAGTTGGATTTAAGAGAAGGCAGCTCCTAGAAGGAAGAAGGTGATCTCTGAAGACATGAAACTGAGTTATAAGGCAGCCCTTAGACCCTCAGGTCCTCCCAGAGAGGCCAAACAACTCCAGCCTATCAAAACTGCAATGAAAGCCCATCACTTTGGTAAGTGGAAAAAGTCACCCCAGCATCAGAATAGAGAGATAATTTCATTTTATCACTCCAGGGTTGTTAGCCTGGGGAGCAGAGACGCCCTGCTGGGAGCTGTGATCCCATCAATCCCGCTCTGATATTTTGGTTTAGTGGAGTTTGGGGGATTTTTATTCCTTGGTTCCTCAAAACCCCCGGCACAGCTGCGCTCCCCCTAACACACACCTGGCCGCCAGGTGAGCAGTGGCTGCTCCACTTGTGATGCTTGCAGGGTTTGTCTGCGAGGGAAAGGCCTTGGGGAGGTTCTGCTCTTCTCTCCCCTCTCCAGGTGAGCTCGCAGCTGGGTCTGGGGGCTCTGGCTCCTGCTGGTGGCTGCTGTGAGCTCCTGTGCCAGCAGCAGGCTGGCAGCCACACGGGACAGGCACTCTCCTGGTGACAGGCACTCACCCTTATTTTGCTCTGCAGTGCTCCCAGGAGGTCGAGGAGCAGAGCTGAGCCCCCTCGGGCTGTTGCTGCCTCCGGTTTTGTGGCTCTCAGCTCGTGTCTCCCCCTCCAGCCACCTCAGTGTCCCCCAGCTGGTCAGCACCTCTGCAGTTCGTCAAGCCATTTTTAAAGCTGACCCTAATTACTCGTTTCTGCGTCCTCCCCCACCCCAAACCCTCCTGTGCCTCCTGCCAGCAGCTCCTCTCTCTCTGCACAGATCCAGCCCTTTCCTTTCCCACTTGTCTACAGTTCATCATCGATCTTCTCGAGGGCCAAGCAGCGTGGTTTGATTTCGGGACAGAGCCAAACCCGAGGCTCTGAAAGCCTTCCCCTGACATCAGCCAGGCTGAGTCAAACCTGCTGTGATTCCCAGGCTGGGGGGACCCTCCAGCCCCTGCAGGGCTCAGCAGGGGGAATGCTCCGGGCCAGGGAGAAGCTGCATCAGGAAAGAGAGCAGGTTCTTTGGGAATCATGGGTTGGACGGGACCTTAAAGCCCATCCAGTGCCACCCCCCGCCATGGGCAGGGACACCTCCCACTGTCCCAGGCTGCTCCAAGCCCCATCCAACCTGGCCTTGGACACTGCCAGGGATCCAGGGGCAGCCACAGCTTCTCTGGGCACCCTGTGCCAAGGCCTGCCCACCCTCCCAGGGAACAATTCCTCCCCAGTATCCCATCTAACCCTGCCCTCTGGCAGTGGGGAGCCATCCCCCTTGTCCCGTCACTCCAGGCTCTTGTGAATTGTCTCTCTCCATGTTTCTTGTTGGCTCCTTCAGGTCCTGGAAGTCACAATTAGATCACCCTGGAGCCTTCTTTTCTCCAGGCTGAACAATCCCAGTTCTCCCAGCCTTTCCTCATGGGAGAGCTGCTCCATCCCTCTGATCACCTTGGTGTCCCTCCTCAAGGATCCTGGGCTGTAACCTGGCCTCCCACAACACTGAAATTTTGGGGTTTATTCCCCTCTGCCCTTTCCAACACTCAGTGAATTTTACAGAGTCTGGGCTTTGGCTCAAACCCCACGAGTTAAACCCAGCCCGTGGCGTTGTGGACAGCTCTGCTTTATCAGAGGAGTGTCAGGCTTCCCCCGGCTGTGACTGCTATCAGTAATTAGCACACCCCACCGAGCTGCTGCTCCACAGAAATGCTGCTTTGTCATCAAAGTACAGTAGCTTGTAACTAATTACATCCCCGCTTTATCTGGACCTGTTCTTCCTTTTAAATACACTTAATAACTCTGCCTTTGAAGGTTCCAGGAATAAAAATAACCACTTCAAATAATCTCCTGGAGACACATGCCACATTAGGTGTAGAGCTGGAGTGGCACCTTGGATTATCTGAGCAGAACAAGAGGCCTGGGTCCCCGCTGGGCTGGGCTGGAGAGCCGGAGGTCTGGAGAGCTCGGAGAGCCAGGGGTTGTGTTTTCCAGGAGCCCTGTGCTGACATTGTCGTTAAAGATGTGAGGAAGGATGAGGGGACTGTGCCAAAAGAGCTGTGATTTCACTGGCACTGACTGACCAGCATGGAAAGACCAACAAATACAAGGGCTACAATTCAGCCTGGTCCCTCCTCCGTGACCTGAACCCAAACACTTCTCTTCCTAATTCATGTTTAGATTCATTCCCAGTGGCCCTGGATTCACAGCTCTGTTTTCTGTCATCCTCTCTCTGACCCTTTCAAAAGGAGGACCAAAGAAAACATTTTGTTTCCCTCATCTTGGAAGTTCCTGTGGGATGGGAAACACCTTTGCAGAAGGAAGGACTGCTGGGCACGGTGTGGGAACTGGGTTGGAAGTCAGTGGGGGAACCAGGATTCATGGACCTGGAGCCAGCAAGTCTCCACTGGTTTGTTTAAAAACCCTCTGCTGTCACTGAAGCCATTCTGTGAGGCCTGGGTGCTGTAACGAGGCACTAAAATATCCCATAGGGCAGGATCAATTTTTGTTACGGCCAAGTATTTTTGGTGTGTATTTTTTATTATTACCTAATTTCTTCCTGTACAGTGAGCCCATAAACTCCAACGATGCTTGGGATAGATGGGGCCAGTCCCTGGCAGCAGTTTCTGTGTCTTTGAGTTGGGGCAAAAAGGCAGGGAATTCAAAAGCAATCCTTGTCAGGACCTTGACAGGAGGGAGGACCAGAGCAGAGACAGAGGCCTGTGGCTCCTGATCCCAAAGTGATCCAAGCAAAAGGAACAGGCAGTGCAGTGAAAATGTCATGGCTGCAAAGCACCGAGGACGAAATCAACTTTAAGAGGCAGCAGAAGGCAAGTAGATTATGGCACTTCTAAATTAAAGGTGTTCGGGGGATTCCTGGAGGGAAGAGGCTGGGAGTTAGAAGGAATTCATTACGGAGAGAGAGACTGCACTGGTGAATCACCTGCACAGCCTGGGCCCGTTAAACCTGTCCTGCACTGCCCTCGGAGCGGGGAGGCAGCGCTGGGGGTCAGTGAGAGCCTGAGTCTGCTCCCGACTGACCTCCAGCCAAGGAGGCTCTGGGGGCAGGACGAGCACTCCCACTCCAGCATTTCCCTCCCTATCATCCCAGAATTGCAGCTCCAGGTGTGTGTGGTCCTGCCTGGGGCTCGGGCTGAGGCTGAGGGATGGAGCCAGGGGCAGGTGGCTTTTAGGGCATCATTGGCTGCCAAATTGACAGTGGTGCTTTGTCTCATTTGAAATGAAAATGCAGAGGAGGGGAGAGCTGTGAGCTGTGGAGGGACAGAGTGCCAGGATTTCAGAGGACTTTGTTCTCCAAGGGCCTGTCTTTTATTCAGGGTAAAATTCAGGATCAGTCCCAGAACTGGAGCATGGCTCCCTGTCTGTGGTGTGAACTGGGAGCAGCTTTAATTGAGCTGTTGTGGATTTATGTCCGACCCAGCCCCGCAAGAGTCACTCCACATTTGCATCGCAGCTCTGCCAGGCTGGACCCTCTCCAAGACACTTCCTTGGCTTTGCTGTATCGTTTTTCTTCAGCCATTTCAAGTGAAATTATTAATGGATACCTCTAGAGAAAATAAAATGAGTAAATTCAGCGCTTGTGGAGAATCAGAAAGTCAGCTCAAGGATTGAGCCGGGCTGACATTCCCTCTCCTTCCTGCAGCTCCTGTTCTGCCACCAGCCCTGCAAAGTCCATTCCAAAGGACCCTTTGCAGTGCTCCTTCAAGGCTGTTCCCCTGTGGCCACGCTGCCACCTCCTCCCTGGCCGTGAGGCTGACGAAGCCATTGCTGCAGCCTCAGTCAGCACAAGGGAGGTGATCATGGCCCCTGGGCTTCCCCCGGGCAGCTTCCTCTCAGTGTGGGAATTCTCACCTGCATCAAACCCCGAATTCTGCAGAGTGGTTTCCAGTGCTCCCAAAGAACCCTGTCCCTCGCAGATTTGTCCGCTCTGTTATGGGAGCAGGAGGGCTGAGGTGTGTCAGTTCTCAGCTCTAGGCAGATCTGACGATTTGCACAATTTGCCACCAAAAAACAGAGGTTGTTTTGTCACCACTCCCATATGGTGGCTCATTCAGCTGTGCCAGGACACAATTCATTATTGGAGGCTGCTGTTTATCTGTCAGAGCGCTGGAAGGAGAAGTTTGGGCTGCATTGTTTGTTTAATCTATAGTGGCTTTTGTTTGCTTCAGAATAGTCGATATCTTTTCAATTTTTTCCTTTTTCTTATCTTAACCCCTTTCTAAAGCTTTAATTCCTATAATCCAAATGGTCTCTTTCCTTTTCATTGCTGCTGATCAGTTATCACAGAGCCAGAGAATCATGGAATGGTTTGGCTTGGGAGGGACCTTAGAGATGATCCCATTCCAACCCTGCCATGGGCAGGGACACCTTCCACTGTCCCAGGGTGCTCCAAGGATGCTCCAAGCCACGTCCAGCCTGGCCCTGGACACTGCCAGGGATGGGGCAGCCACAGCCTCACAGAGAAGAATTTTTTCCTGATGTCTCATCTCAGCCTCCTCTCAGTGTGAAGCCGTTCCCCCTTGTCCTGTCACCACACGCCCTTGTAGATGTTACCCATGGCGGAGTGAATTCTCTCAGGTGGAAGATGAGACACTCAGCTGGGCCGGGAGTGTCCGTGCGGGCTCATGCCGGCTCCTCAGCAGCAGCGGGATCAGTGGGGAGTGAAAGCCAGGGAATAAACCCAAACCCTCCCTGGAGTGACTCAGCCCTGAGTCAGTGCCTGGCTGGCTCCCGGGGACACATCCTGACTAAACTCCTCAGCGAGATGCCGTGGGCAGGAACCTGGCAGGGGGATGAATCCTGCCGGGGTCTGGGCTCCAAGGGCGTGAGGAGTAGCAGAATGAAGGGTGCAGCGGGATGAATCCCTCCGGTGAGGTGCCACCATGGCCATCGCCCGCCCCAGAGGTGGCACTGAGGTGTCCCAGCAGCACATCTGCCCCTCTCCACAGCAGCAGAGGGAGGCTGGAGCGTTCTCAGGCTCTTCCCAGACCCTGCCAGGGGAAACCATCCCCGCACCGCAGCCTGCCTCCCTCCAAAAAGCACCTCCTCCCACTCTGGGGCCGCTGTGGCGTTTGGCAGTCGCTGCAGGAGCCGTGGGAGTGCCGAGTGTCCTTGTGGCCGCGGCTGGAGAGGCTGCGCTCTCCGCAGGCAGGTAACGCTGCGCTCAGGAAAGCTCTGGCTCCGGCTGCGGGGTCCAGGTGGCAGCTGCTCCAGAGGAAACAGATGTTTTGTTACAGAATCTGAGGAGCTCTCACAGTTTTGTCAGATCCCGGGGAGCAGAGCGCTGAGGTCAGCTCTGGGCTGCCACAGCCTGGGCTGCGGGACCGAGTTTATTGTGAGGAAAAGGAGTGTTTGTTAGGGCAGGCGAGAGTTGGGGAAAATATTTCCGGGGGGAGGGGAAGCGTTTGTGAGTGTTGGCCAGCGGTGAAAGCCCTGCATGGACTTGGCTGGGTCTGGAGCTCCCTGTTGTCAGCTTCTCCTGAAGCCTGGGAGCAATAAGTGTTTGTTCCCAGAAGTTTCTTGGAAAGAGGCTCCCTGGTGGGACCGTGGCTCCCTTTGGGTGGCTGGGGACGGTGTTTTGGAGCGGGCCAGTGGGTGCCAGGCCCACCAAATCCTGCTGCAGGGGCTGGGATGGGCAAGTGCCAGCAGGAAAAACAGGACTGGGGGACTTCCACCTTCTCCACCAAGAGCAGGCCCCCCTCCTTTGCTTTTTGGGGCTGCCTCAAGGACAGGTCACCTCTCAGTTACACCAAGGTCCTGCAGACACTTGTAAAATCACAATAAAACAACCCCACCCAAGACACGTCCCCCGAACCTTTGCTTGGCTGCAGAGTCAGGCTCTCTACATGATTCCCAAATGTTTTGCTTCCAAAAGCTTAATGTCAAGACTTGGAAGTTTAACTAATTATCTGCGTGCGGATTTTGCTTAGCTCAGGTCTTTGTTTCCTCCTTTGATTCCGTCTGCAGCAGAGCCTTCCATGCAGGATACTAATTCCACTTCCAACCAGCTCCTTTTATCCTGGAGACTCGAGTGCCAGGCACCTCGGGGCAAACTGGGTGGCCACAGGCTGGGAACAGGCAGTGAGTGTGTTCAAAGGCAGGGAAAACATTTCATCTGTTCAAAGCCAGCTGCAGTCCCGACTGCTGGGCTTTTGAGTGGCTCTCGTAAAAACTGAGGATATTTAATTACCCAAAGTTAAAGAAACAACTGTTATAAACAGCACCGGAAGGGTTTGGGCTCAGGGTGGGGGTGGCTGTGTCCCCTCCCTGCTAGGTGGCCCTGGGAATGCCAGGGATGTGGGGTTTGGTTCTGCCTGGCTCAGAGCAGGGGGGTTTCTGTCTCGGTGGGACAATTGGCATTGTTACTTCCAAGGGGAAAAGTGGGATTTTCCAGGGAAAAAGGTGCTCTTCTAAGTGTTCCTGCTGACCCCAGCCCAGGGCAGGGGTAACTCACTCAAGGAGGCCTTGCTTTCTCCCTTTGTAACCAGAACTTCTTTTCAACAGTGAAATGTGAAGTCTTCCATCTCATCCCAAACATTTATTGTTATACTCAGCAACTCAGGCTGTCCTTGTTCCCTGCACAAATATTCAACACCATTTAAATCTATTTATGATTGGAAAGGTCCCATTCTGCTGGGAGGCAGGGCTTTGCATCCTGCTGGGCAGGGTGGCCGATGCTTTCTGGGATGTCATGGCACAGCTGGTGTGGGATACAAGGGTTTAGGCAGAGTTTCACAGATATTTAAAGGTGGTGTGGTTTTTATTGTCTATTCAGGTATCTGGCCTTGAACGTTGGGATTACACTCAGCTTTGTGAGTCTATTTTCTTGGTAAGATTTCTGTTCCACAAATTTAGCAAGATGGTTCATGAGACCATGATGACTTTTGCATCCATGGCATCCTACAGCTTGGAGAGATTAATTACTACTTCTTTCTTCCTTTTTATTTTGGAAAAGGCCTCTCCTTCCCTTGGTTTGAACCTGGGTGGGGGCTGAGCAGTGGGGGAAAGGCACCGTCTGCTCATTCTGTGTTTTCTGCGCAGCCCATGAGATCTCAGTGGGGTCTCCCAGGGCACCTGGGGTGTCCAACAGCACCCAGAGCCTCCTGTCTGAGCTGCAGCCACCACCAGAGCCCTGACCTGGGACTCCTGGAGGGACGGACGAGGCAGTGAGCAGGCGCTCCCGGGTGAGGAGAGCAGCAGCCCCAGCTCAGCCAGGCTGATCTTTATGATAAATGTTATTTAAATCGCTGTGTTTCAGCTGCTGTGGGAGCTGCACACCTCAGCCTGGCGTGCTAAATATACCTTATTAATTGCCTTGCTCTTTACACACACCGGAGGCTGCCGCGCCGTTAAATACACCGGGAACATTTATTCCTTGAGGTTTTGGGGTTTATTGAAATATTCCAGTTCTTAATGACTCCTCTGCTTGGGATCAGGCTGGACCTGATTGCAGCTCGTGGTTTTCCCTCCCCAGAGCACAGCAGAGGTGTCCCAGTGTCTCCACTGAAGCCCAACACGCTCGTACAGAGCAGCATCATTGGCCTGGAGGAGTAAACACCTCCTGGGACCATTTAGTGCTGATGTTTCTCTGTAGTGCTGCATTATCCGAAGGCTGCAGCTGGGACTGCTCTGTGCAGAGGCAGGAGCAGCCCCCAAAGTGCAGTTTGCAGCCTGAGCAGGCAATCAGGCCCCGCTGTCAGGGCACAGCTCCAAGGCAGGGCACAAAGCGAGACCATCTCCAGGTCACAGCTGGACTCGCTTCAGGAAGCACCAGGGATGGAGCCCAGGCCCATTTTCTAGCTGATCACCTCAGCTGCAAGGCTGGAGCAGCTGGGCTGGAGCTGCTGCTTTCAGGCAGCACAGCACCCACCCAAAGAGGGAATTTGCTCCAGAACCCCCCCTGCCTTGGGTTCTGCATGGAGCATGGCCTGGAGAACTTTCATTTTCTGGGCCTCTGCGTGTCCACGGGACAGGACTCGAAGAGGCTTTCAAAGAGGGGTGGGAACTTCTCCAGTGCTCTTTTAAAAATGCCAACCTGCATCTGCAGTGCTGCAGGAAAGAAAAAGCTGGATGAGCTTTTCTTTCTTACGGGAGCAACCCTGTCCTGGAAGATAATCATGGAGTCATGGAATGTCCCGAGCTGGAAGGGACCCACGAGGATCATGGATCCAGCTCCTGGCCCTGCACAGAGACACCCCAACACCCCCACCCTGGGCATCCCTGGCAGCGCTGCCCAAATGCTCCTGGAGCTCTGGCAGCCTTGGGGCCGTGCCCATTCCCTGGGGAGCCTGGGCAGTGCCCAGCACCCTCTGGGGGAAGAACCTTTCCCTGATCTCCAGCCTGAGCCTGCCCTGACAGAGCTTCGCAATTCCAGTCCATATCACCAACTCAAAGCCTTCTGGGAGCTTCACTTCGAGTAGGAAAACAACCCTTCAGCTCCAAACGCCCTGTTTTTTATTGAGAGCCTCTTCCTTTTTTACAGCCCTGTTTGTTTTTGCTCTAAAAGCTGGTGCAGCACCTGGCACAGCAGTGTTAGTTCCACACGCTGGGTTCAGCCAAGCCCTCTGCTCCCTTCCAGCGCCGCAGCAGTTTGGGAGCTGTGCCCTGGGGCTGTGAAGAGAGTTCTGCCAGGGGATAGAGCTGGTGGGCTCCCAAAAACTCATCCCGAGCACAGGCTGCCATCAGCCTCTGGATCACCTTGCGTCTGCAGCACCTCGGTAGCCGTCTTTAAACAACCAATTCCTCCAGGCAGTTTCGGGTCTGCTCCCTTCCCTGGATGCGTTTGTGAAGGAAAACACAACAGCAATCGCCAGGCAACCCTTCGTTGTATTATTCATGCCCTGTAGTTGAGAGTGATTGAGGTGGGGAAAGGGAGGACAAAAACCCTGCAAAATTCATTACAGCTTCAACACCGCGGACCCTCCCGAGGTTTGGGATGTTGTGGCTTTAATCGGAGCTCATGGGTCCCTGCTGCCTCTGGGATGGCTTGGAGTGGCTGGAAGGGCTGCAGCTCCTGCCGGGAGCGCTGGGCAGGTCGGGCTCCGCTGTCCCTGGCGCAGGTGAGTCAGGGAGGAGCCCTGGGAGCGAGCTCCGGCTGTGACACAGCGCTCGTGGCCTCGCCGTTTCTTCCCGCTTGTTGTGTCTTGTCTGGTGGGGCCACGGAGCGTGGGACAGAGGTTTTCCTGCAGGGCCTGACACGTCTCGCCCCTGCCAGCAGCGGCTGCTGCAATCCTTCCGTGGAAATACACAGGAACTGTGGTAACCTGGGTTAGCAGGGACACAGTGCAAGCACAACTGCAGGCAGGGACTCAGTGGTGGGATGGGGTTTGGAGCGTTACTTTGGTTTTCAGGGCAGGCAACTTTGGTATTTCCCTGGTCTGCAGAGAGGGAAGGAGATGCCAGCCTATCCCAAGGATTTACAGGACCTGCTATCCCACGTGTTTATCCTTGCATTGCCTATTGTTTATTAAGCACAGTTGTTTTTCTGCTGTGCAGGATGTGGGGAGAGGGGAGAGGGGAAAGTCAATGCACACTCTTTAGAGGCTTCTCAGTGAGGACTTTATGGTGGAGCCCCACTCCTGCATCTTCCAGAGCTCTCTGGATACCGAATCATCCTCCTCCTGTATGGGAGTCATTGTGGAATCACTGAATCTCCAGGTGCGAGTCCCATGGTCTCAAACAACAGAAATCATTTTCCTGGGGCTTTTTTCCAGAAGTTCTGCCCTTAAAAGAGCCACTCTATGGCTTCCCTGCTATTTTCCCATTTCCCAGCCTGGCTGACACCAATTTTGGTGTGACACCCCACAAACGCAGAGGTGGCTGTGGGTGGAGCAGTCCTCTGAAGAGGAATCTTCAGTTTTCCAGCTCTCAGCTCTTCAGGACCAGGAGGGACAGGGAGCTCCTGGAATGGGGCCAGCACAGGGTGAAAGATGAGGGGCCTGGAGCATCTCCCTGCCCAGGAAAGGCTGAGGGAGCTGGGGCTGCTCAGCCTCAAGAGGAGCCCCAGCTGAGAGGGGCCCTCAGCCCTGGGTGTCCCTGGGTGTCCCTGGGTGTCCCTGGGTGTCCCTGGCTGCAGGGAGGGCTCAGGGCAAGGCCCGGGCTCTGCTCCAGGGGCCCAGCAGTGGCACCAGAGGGACGGGCAGGGACTGAGCCCAGGGAGCTCCCCCTGCACAGGAGGCAGAACTTTACTGTGGGCACTGGGACAGAGCCCAGAGAGGGGCTGGAGCCTCCTCCCTGGGGACATTCCAGAGCCCTCTGGGCACATTGCTGTGCTCTGGGATGGCCCTGCTGGAGCAGGGAGGTGGCACCAGATGAGCCTCTGTGGTCCAGCCAGCCTGACCCAGTCTGGGATTCTGGGATTTTGCACAGGACACTGCAGGAGATGATGGCCTTGTAGCCCCAGCAGAGCTGGCTCTGCTGTCTCCAAAGCAGGATTGGCAGTGAAGTGCCTGCTGGAGCCCATAAAGCTCGACAGTAAGTAAAGGATGAGAAGGCTGAGCTGATACAGTCTAATTAACTTCCGTTCAGGCTCTTTGTTTGCTGTGCTCAAGCCTGGTTTCTTCCAGATTTAAATTGATTATGAAAATCAGCACAATGACAAAACGCTGCTTTTGAAATCAGACTTTTCACAGTAAATGGTTATTTGTTTTCCTGCTCAAAAATACTGGCTTATCCCCAGTGATAGAATTCTCTCTCTCTCCTCTTCCACCTTCACTCCTGCCTGATTTGTGTGTGTAGTTTAATTAAAATCATACAGTCCTTCCACAGCTTGGTCCGTCTCTGCTGCTGGCCTTGTATTTGATTTATACACAGCATTCCAGTGAAACTGCCTGGAAAAATTAAATAGACATGAATCAACTTGCCGCAGGCTTTTGAAATCCAGCATTTCACAGCGAACTCCCTGTGGACATCTCCTTTCAGCCTGGTGCGGGAGGGATGTTCCTGTGAGCACAGAGGGGCGCGGGGAAAGCGCAGCCATTGGGTTTGGGGTTTATAACGGGAGCTGTTTGCCAAACGACAGCTCAGGAGCCAGGAAGCCCTTGGATTCGCTCCTTATGATTGTACGATTGACCAAAAATTAAAAAAAAAAAAAAAAGAAAAGCAAAACTACTGGGGTTGTTAGACTTCAATTTTTTTTGGCTTGGCCTCTGGAATGAACCTAAACCGGTGGTAAATGTTTGCAACAGTTTCAGCCTAAGTGTGTTTGATGGAGCTGCTGTAAATGCTGGTTCTGTCTCTATCTTATCTGGAGGTGTGAGCTCTTAGCTCACAGACAGAGACTTATTCTTAGCTGAGCTGCAGCTCCCTTTGGAGGCTTCGTACATCACAAACAAAGTTAACTCCTTATCAGAACCTCCTCTGCTTTTATCAGCGCGACTTAAAACAGGGCAAAACAAGGCACTGAGCAGGAGGAAGCTGAAATGCTGCTGCTGCCATTCCACTTTCACGTACCTGGAGCGTATGAGAACATGGAATAACCCCCTCGGAGCTGAAACAATGGAATAGTCCTTTTAGGACTGAGGGTGGATTTCCAAAAGGGACAGACGGCTCTCTGCCTTTCAGAGCCCCCTGGCCTGGGTTGGTCCCAGCAGCAGCAGCGAGGCTGGTGTTGAATTTCCAAGAGGGTGAGCAGAAAAGGAAGAAAGTTCCTTTGTAGCTGCCGGGCTGTCTGCTGGGAGCCCAGATCCCCTGCACAGCCGTGCGTGGAGCTGAGCACTCCGCTCCGAGCGGAGCCGCGCCGGCGCTCGTCGCCGCGAACGTCTGGGATGCTGCTCACCCCTCCTGCCTCGTGCTGGATGGGAGTTAATCAAGAATTGCCAGCCTTGTGGAAGACAAAGAGAGCCCGCTGTGGGATTTGGGCTCAGCTGTGTCCTTTCAATAATTTATAATAAGTCTGGGGCTCTAATAACCTAATCGCAAGGATTTGGGGAAGGAGGCGATGAATTTGTTTGTTTCCTCCCAGCCACAGGTGATATTAAAGTGAAGAAAGGAAAATTAATCCCCTTTTCTGATTTGTCTTATAAAAGATATGCAAATGGTGTGAGGGGCTGCTCGGAATGCCGGTGATTGCTGGATTGCCACGGGTGAATACTAAAGCAGGGCCTTGGGAAGCGAGGCTGTGGTGGCTCAGGAGTGCCACGGGTGTCTCTGCTCTTTGACACCAAAATGCTGCAGGTTGGAATGATCCATGAGGTCATCCATGGAAGTCTGTTGATCCCACCAGAAGAATCTGACTGAGGGACGCGGGGGTGGCCTTGGTCAGGCCAGCTTAGGCAAGCTGGGATGCTAAACACAATCAGAGGGGAGCTGAGCTCCACAGGGAAGGGCAGGACGATGCTGGAGGCAGCAGGAGATGCAGTACCAGGCCCAAAGGTGTTCACTGGGCTGGAGAGATTCCACATGTGAGCTCAGCTGTGGGAATTCCTCCTCTGTGCCGGCGGCTGTCGTGAGTGGGAGGTGGGAGAGCAGAGGGTGCCTCCGTGGTGTTTGGCAGATGGAAGGCACAGCCTGAGCTGGATGGGAGCTCAGGGAGCCCGGACTATGGGACCCAGTGGGAGGGAGGAACAGGTTTACCTGGCTCCAGGACCTCCCTCCTGTGCTGCAGGGCTGCTCCAAGCACAGGGACTTGTATTGCGCTGTGTTTGTGCAGGAAAAACCTCAGAGAAAGGTAAAATTGTGGAGAAGTAGGAATCAGAGAATCCCAGAGTGCTTTGGGTTGGAAGGGGCCTTAAAGCCCATCCTGTTCCACCCCCTGCCATGGGCAGGGACACCTCCCACTGTCCCAGGCTGCTCCAAGCCTCGTCCAGCCTGGCCTTGGGCACTGCCAGGGATGGGGCAGCCACAGCTGCTCCGTGCCAGTGCAGGGAACAGGAGGGCCTGGAAGAGGCACCCAGGAGCTGTGCAGAGGAGGAACACACCAGGGATGTGTTGGTGGATCTCAAACTGGAGAGCACATCAGTGAAGGCTCCGAGTTGGGTTCCTGGCTGTGGGGGTGGGTGCCAACCATCCCTGCCTCCCTGACCTCCGGAAATCCTGCTGCGTGGGAGAGAGCCTGTCATCTCATGTTTGCAAGTGCTTTTCAATTTAATACATTTTAATCAGAAAATTAATCAGGAA
This sequence comes from Gymnorhina tibicen, assembly GCA_013399875.1. Lineage (NCBI taxonomy): Eukaryota > Metazoa > Chordata > Aves > Passeriformes > Artamidae > Gymnorhina > Gymnorhina tibicen. Next base: position 212,694 of record VXAZ01002122.1, on the reverse strand, counting down.
ACACCAGTTCAGCAAGATAATTGAACAATGAAGAGACACGATAATTACTGTTTAGTCTAATTAACTTTGTTAAGTCTTTATTGGGAACAGAGACTTCCTGAGTGAAACTTATTAAATGGTTCTCCCTGGAAAACAGAATCCCCATCAAAAAGGCTTTGTTCCTCACACTGCTGGTTAGGAATTGGGTGCTGTCTTTAAATCATGATTAGAGAAGCCAGCAGGTGGGTTCTGAGAAAACTCTGAGTTACCTTTCAGTCCCTTCTCCTACATCCTCCGTTCATTTACATCTCCTTAATCCAGGGTTCTCCTCCTCGCTGCTTCCCAGGTAGGCAGGGTTTGATTGCCAACAAAACCCACGGGGCTGTGCAGCCCCGCGGTGCTGCCTCCTTGTGCATCCACACTTGGCTTTGTGCCCATCTCTCATCCTCAGGTGTCTGGAGAATGGACAGGTGACGGAGATTATCAGCAGGGAAGGCTGAGGGGTTTGTCTGCTGCCATAAATAGATCTAGAAATACCAAACATCAAAATATCCAAACCTTTGGTAGGGCTCTGACAGGTGGGAGCTGCTGGGTGCACCCTGTTTGAGGGGTGGATTGAGGGGATCTGTGGGTTGGGATAACTCTGGGGAAGGCCAGGGTGGGATGGGGAGGTGTCAGGGTATTTGGGCACTGCCACCACCACGATGCTGCCACGGAATATTCGCACCAGGCCAGAAAAGGAAACCTTGGTGAAAGGCCCCAGGAACAAATCCTGGCTGCAGGAATGAAACCTGGCTTCAGGAATCAAACCTGCCTTCATGCCTGTTGTGCTCCTCAGCCCTGACCTCTGTCCTTGCAGCCTCTGGCAGGACTCAAATAAATAATCCATGTTGATTGAGGAATATTAATGGCATCAGGAGCTGTGTCTGCCTGGACAAGAATTAGCATGAAAGAGCCGCTCTGTCTGGGCTGGTGTCTCCTCTGCTTTCGCTTGGCTTTGCTTTCCTGTAAGGGCGTAGCATGAAATATTTATCGTTTGAGAATGAAGGATTAAACATAAATATTGAAATGAACTTGATTGGCTTTTGATCTGCCGAGAGAGCCCTTTGGCTGGCCATGCTCCAGCCAGAACTGCCCCACCGGTGGCTCGTGCATTATTCATGGTGGGATAGGTCAGGAAGAGGAGAGAGCTCGGGATATCGACCCGACGGAGGGATGTGATTTAATAATCCCTGGCTCCCGGGGTTATCTGCTCCAGGCAGCGAGCCGGCAACCGGGGGAAACTCAGGAGCTCAGGCTTCGCTCTCGGTTTCAGTCGTGGCAAACCTGAGACACCCTTTTCTCGCCCGGGGACGCGTGCCCGTGCGGCTGGGCAGAGCCCAGCGTCCCCGGGGACGCAGAGCCTGGAACACGCTGCAGCCCCCGGGCTGCTGGAGGTGAGGCTGTTTTGTTTGCTGTCAGTGCTTCCTGCAACCACAGAGATACTTCTACAGCAGAGCAGGTCTCCCTCGCCTGAAGCCCAGGTATCTGAATGAGCAATTTTGCAGGAGAAAAATGCTCTGAGTGAACAGTTTGCTGCTTCTCTGGTTCTCAGTGAGTGTCTCAGACTGTACCCAGCACGCTCTGCCTCACTTCAGACCTCAATACTTCCATTACAACACGGGTACAGGATGGCTCCTCACCAATCCTGTTATCTCCTACAGTTAATTCATGGGACTCAGAGCCTGAGTGTTTTGAGTTCCTTGTTGGCGAGTGGCGCTGTAATTGAATTTATGATTTATTTGGTCCCGTTTGTGATTAAAGGAAGTGCTCTCCCACTCACTGTGGTTGGGTTTTTCCACCCATGTCGTGCTGCAGAGCAGCCCCAAATTGTTCAGTGCTGTGTTCAGCCCCAAAGCATGAGGGAGACAACTCATTATTCCTCCTTTTCCTGGGTCACCCAGTGCCAGGCATCATTTTGTTGTGTGGAATCACTACTCAAGACGTGGCTCTGTTGGGAGAGAACATTTTGGAGAGTGCAGTCAACAGCGTTGCCTACTCGTGTATTTCCTTCTTTCTCCTCTCTCCCCGTTAATTACTGAGCAAACTCTGCTGGTTCCTCTGGGATCTGGCAGGATCCTTTCACCAGGGACAGGCATGGAATGGGTTTTCCAGAGGGGCGACTCTTGAGGAACTCATGATTTAATTTTTCCCTCCCATCCTCTCCTCCAGCATCACACAGAGAATAAAATTGCTGGAACCTTAAAGCACTTCCCCAGTTGCACTAGAGAGTTAATTATTATTTAAGAGGGACAATTGGGCAAGGTTAAAAGCTGTGGAAGAAAAGAGGGGGAAAAATAAAAAGTTGAAATTGCAAAAAGAGGGGGAAGGAGAAAGATACTATTCTATAGATGGGTTTATATGGAGCAATATCTGCAGTTTCAAGGTGGAAGACAAGTAAAATGATCCTTTCTCATTTCCTTTTCCTGCAACCATTCCAGGACAAGGAAATTGCTCTTTTCTCCTTCAGAAGGACAGATAGGAACTGGTGACCCCGCTGGTTTTGTTTCAGGCCAGTTTGGTGGCCACGCAAATGCTTTGACTCACCGTGCCTTGAAGAAATACACCACCAACCTTTGTGATGTTGTGCAAATCACATCCCAAAGCTCCTCTGTGCTGCCCTAAAAAGTCGAATCCCTGTGGCAGTAAACCCCATTTGTCTTGTGGCTGAACAGCAAAGGGCCCAGCACGTGGGATTCCTGAGCCTGGTGGAAAGGGCAGGCAACTCCCCAGGCACCAGCACAGAGCAAGTAATTAACAACATCATAAAGTCTTAATGGGGGCTTCAGCCTTTTCTGCAGGGTGGTTTTGCCCCTGCAGACAGCGATCATTTGGCTGTGCCTAGAAAACCCCAAAGGCAAAGGCAGTGACAAAGTTGTGTTGGGTGTGCTGAGCCATCCCCTCCTTGTCCCCAGCCCAGAGCGCTGAGTGCCACCTCCAGCCCTTCCCTGGGCACCTCCAGGGATGGGGATCCAAACCTCCCTGGGCAGCTCCAAGGCCTGAGCACCCTTTCCATGGGGAAATTCCTGCTGATGTCCAACCTGAGCCTCCCCCGGCCCAGCCTGAGGCCGTTCCCTCTCCTCCTGTCCCTGTTCCCTGGGAGCAGAGCCCGACCCCCCCGGCTGCCCCCTCCTGTCAGGGACTTGTGCAGAGCCACAGGGGCCCCCCTGAGCCTCCTTTTCTCCAGCCTGAGCCCCTTTCCCAGCTCCCTCAGCCACTCCTGGGGCTCCAGCCCCTTCCCAGCTCCGTTCCCTGCCCTGGACGTGCTCCAGCCCCTCCGTGTCTCTCTGGCCATGAGGGGCCAGAACTGGACTCAGCTCTCATTCCGCACTTCCCTTCCCTCTTGGATGCAGAGCTGAAGGGGTGTGTGAGTTCACAGACCTTGCTCGAGCAGAGAGCATGGGAATATTTTTACCAACAAAGGCTGCTCCTGCCTGAACTCCCAGACCTTTTTGTTTATGCAGTGACAGAGGAGATTTGCCTCACCTCACTGTTCAGAGCCACAAATACCTCCCTGCTCTGTGGGCAGCGAGTCCCAGGTTCCTGAAGAACCTGCCCCACGCTGCTCAGCTTTATCCCTGCCCTGCAAACAGCTTTTCCACAGCTCCTTGTGCAGCCTTTTTCTTCTGCCATAAACCTCTAATTCTGTGCCTCCAGCACTCACCTTGTCTGATTTCCCTCTCTGAAACAGGCAGAATGTTAAGTAAATGCCTGTTGGTCATTAAAGCCACATTTACAGCTCTGGAACAGGCACAGAACCTGCTCTGACAGAAATGTCACTGTGTAAAGAGGCCACGATAAGCAGCTGGGAGTAAAAAGCCTTGGGATGTATGGAAAGCTGTAATTTGCTGATTACCAGGGCTTGATTGTGGCTGTATTGCGATGTCTATTCCCAAGCATCCCCAGAAACCTGACCCCTCTCCAAAGGGGCCAGATGAGAGGAAAATGCTGGGAATGCAGGAGAATGACCTGGAGCTGGAGGAGTTTTGACCCCTTGTGTTAGGTTGGGTTTGGTGGAGACGGGGCTGTGCTGGTGTGGTTGCTGTGTCTCCCACCAGCTTTGCACCAGCTGAAAATACGCTGAGCTCCAGTTCGTGGAAAGCCACCAAAGCCGTGCTGGTTTTTCTATCCTCGCCAGTTTTCCACTGCTAGTTTGTTGGAGTTCCTCAGGAATTCACTTCTTCCCCATCTGGCTCTTCCTTCTGGGCCTTGCCTCTCGGGGTTGTTGGCATTCCCCAGTGCTGATGCTCCTGGTGCACATCAAACTGTGGTTTTCCTGAAGCTTCCATGGACCTCTGCAGAATGGATTCGTGTACCAGTTCCACTGAGCTCTCTCTGGCAGGATTTCTGTAGGCTGTAGGTTTGGTTTTGCGTGAACATCCCCTTAACCCAAAGGTGTCTTCAGGCTCTACCGGGCTTTATTTTAAATTATGCCCCTGTTTGGGAAAAAAAAAGGGGAGGAAAAAAAAAAAGAAAGAGGAGTCAGGAACATAAATTAAGCCTTCAAATGCATGTGCAGTTCTCTGTGACACAAACTTTGCTCTTGGGGTTTATGATGCTAATAAAATACTATTCACTGCTAACAGCTCTTTCCTTCCTGGCCTCGCAAACGGAGACAAATAAGTGCCTGTATTGAAGGAGTTCACATTTTATGTCTCTTTGCATCAATATGGCCCTGCTTTATTGACATTTTTAGGTAGAAACTGGCTGGTCATGTCTGAACTATATTAACTATTATTTATTATTTGGGCTGAGGACCCGAGCCCTCCTTGTTCTAGGTGGTTGTACATCCAAGTCAATACTATTTGTATCCCAAAGAGCCTCTAAATATTATGAGAGACAAGAACTAAGTGAGATAAAAAGTGCAAGAAGCAGCGAGGTGGTTTGTGTAGGAGGTGCTGGGGAACATCACGAGCAGCCACAGCAAGCGCCGGCCTTGGGCTGTGATGGAGAAACATTGCCAGGGTTTGCAGCAGGGTCCTGTGCGTGGAGAAGGTGGCACAGAGGCTCCTGCTGGACACTCTGACCCACAGATTAATGAGAATTAATGAGACCCAGGAAATGGTCCAACTGTGTCCCAGAAGAACCTCCTCACCCAAGGGCTGGTGTTTCACAAGGGCCTGCACTGTCCCTGGTGTGCTCTTAGATTTCATCCACCAGTTGCTCCCAAAGGAAGTCATCTGAAGTGATCAGCAATAGTAATTTTGTGTCATCTGTAAGATAAATCATGTAAGGAACTGCCTGAGCAGGGCAGCAGGAATTCGAGCCAGCCCCTGGACACGTGCCCTGGCTGGCTCCAGCACGGTCTGGGAGTTCCAGGGCAGCTCTTCCTGGTGGGGTGTTTGTTCTTCTGTTGGAGAATCTGGAGTGGTCTGGTTGGGAGAAGACTGATGCTCATTTAATTTTGGTGGTTTGGTACCTCTTTAAGGGCATCCAGGTCCAAGTGAGTCGCAGACAATTTTCCAGGGGAGAGCAGAGTGTCAGGAGCGAAGCCCCGAGTCTGAGCAGACGTGGTTTGAAAGACATTAGTCCGGATTTTCCATTAGAATTTGTGCTCACTCTAGGCCAAAACAACTTCACACGACTTTGCCATAAATATAACATTTCTTTCCTGTTGTTTTCTTGCCCAGCTTTTTGCTGGAACACTGAAAAACGCCCTGTCTGACCTAGAGATTCATGTATGGAGCCGTTTGGAGAACCACAGTGGAAACCCAACGCAGAACCCAGCCCTCAAAATCAGATTAACCTTTAGGAAGAGCTCCTAAGGAAGTGGTTTGTCCCCTTCAAGGCACTCTGAAGCCCTGGCAATGTGACTTGGCTGTTGAAGCGTTTGTCACACGGACAAGGAAGAGTCAAATTCAGTTCTCAGAGTGCAGGGAGAGGAACCTCTCCCCACGGAAGAACCTGTGGAAGTTCTGCCTTCCCACCTTGTTGACTTCCCTGGATTTCACCTCAGTGCTGCTGCAGTGGGAACAGCCCCGGCCTCACTGAGAGTCCCCAGCAGGGAGGCTCGAGCTGGCCTGGAGTGTGTGATTTCCTCATGCCATGGAAATCTCTGCGCTTAATTTTCCAGCTTTTTAGGACCTGGACTAGGTTCTAAAAATAGAGCTTTATTCTTCATGTTCACTTTCTAAAGGACAATGACGGAAGAGAGAAGGAGAGCGAGAGGGAGGGAGAAAATGCCATAAACTGGGACATTTTGTTATCACACTCACTGCACATCTGGGAGCTCTTTTGGTACATAATTGCTGGCCAAAGCTGCTCACGAGCTGCAGCCCCGTGCGCGGCCCCTCGGAAGCTGCTGGGATGCTGCGGCCCCTGCTCTGCAAATTGAGCGTGACCTCCTGGCCAGGTGTTCAGCTCCAAGACGGAAACTCTGTGTTCCTTCCCTTTGCTGCATGAGATTCTGGCCAAGGCCACTGGGTCTGGAGGCTCTAAAAGCCTCATTGCTCCCAAATTCCCTGCTGAGGGAGGGAAGTGCACTGGGTGGGTCCTAAAGAGAATTCTGTGATGAGGTTGAACACGTGGTGCTCTGAAAAGCTGAAATTGGGTCCTGGGGGCAATTCCTTTCTATGCCTGCATTTTCTCTGTAGAAAACATCCGCTTATAATGAAATGGAGAAATTATTCCATTTTTCTGTTATTTAAGTAAGGAAATCCAGCCATAGAAATTAATCCAGCAACCTGGATGTGACTACGAAAACAGCCCCTGTGCAACACTTTCCCTTTCTCTTCTCTCACCAAAGTTTAAAAAAGCTCCACAATTCAGAACATTTTGTTGAATTTCCTGACTCTTTACAATGCTGTTGAAACAGAACTTTCTGGGGGAAAGTCTAGTTAAGATGCTTCCCTACCTTTCCTTGGGGTTGTGTTATGTCTTAATTAGATAATTCCAAAATTTTGGGGATCCTCATGCCAAGGGTGTGGCAGGCTGGTGCTGGGGATGGCTGGATGCAGCTCCAAGGAGGACACGGAATATTTGGGACATATGGTGGCAGGTAATGGATGAATGCAGGATTAAAGCGAAGATGATTGAGTAAACTTCTGCCATCTCCACCTGGAAGTGGTGTCTGTCCACGCCACGTGGTGAAGGTGATAAATTGTAGGGAATTTGTGATCTGGAACCATCAAATTTCCTCCCTGTCTTTCTTAACCTTGGCACAAATTAAATCAAGTTCTGCCGTGAAGCCTAAAGACATAAAATTTGTTAGCTGTAGCAGCATATCCTGCCAAGCAGTCAGAACTCCCTGGTATTAATTACTTTATTCTCTAAGTTAAATAAATGATGTGATATCTGGATTCAGGGGGAAGCCACCCAGGAGTATATAAAGGATGTGAAGATTTTCCTGTCAATGAACATCCAAACTCTGCTGCTAATTTGCTGTGGGGGTAAATAATCGGTTCTGAAGTGCCTCCGTTCCTGAGTGAGGTCCTGCCAAACAGGAGCATCGCTTACAGGACACCTGGGGTGGTGCATCCCAGTAATGCTGGGATTTGTGCTGGGGTGGCTGCTGGGGGTCCCTCTTCTCATTTGTTTTCCTCTTCTGGAGTGAGCATCATCCCAGCCTGTGGATTCCTTGGCTCTGCTCCCCGGCTGTTGGTTTCCCTCAGCTCTGAGAACACAAATCCATGGATGAACATCTCCTCACCTGCCCCACGTGAACCCAGGTGGGTCCAAAGCCCCTCACACAGAGGGTAAAGTCATCCCCATTGCTCTGGCTGTGGACTGGAGGTCCCTGAGCTGATTCCTCTGAGTTTCATCCTACAAGAAGTGTCTTGCAAAGAGACCCAAACCCAGCTGACAGCGAGTCCATGCTCCTGGGTTGTTCAGTGATCCGCTACCCCATCGGAAAAAACCCCATACTTTATTTTAAATTCAAATCTGCCTGTCCTTAATTTCCACTAAGAGATTCTCTCTATGCTCATCTCTGCCAGATTAAAGAGCCCTCAGTATCTGATAGTTTCTTCCTGTGAAAGTGGTTGTGCACTATAATCAAATTACCTTTTGAATTTCTTCCTGGTAAGTTTAAAGAGATTAATCTTTCCACAGTCTTCATTCCGAAGCCATTTATTTCAACGAGCATGAGTCCCTCACAGGCCTTCTCAGCACCCCCTCTCCAGATCTGGGACTCGCAAGGATGCACAGACACTGCAAACAGGTGCAGAGCTCTAAACTGAGCTCAGAAAGAGCCCAGGAGGCTGGGTCAGGTCCTGTCCTGGTTCTCCATCCTGGCTCCGGTGGGGCAGGAACAAGCCTGGGACATCACACCAGGGAGGAACTGGTCAGAGAACCCAACACCTGCACCTGGTTATGGGGGAAACCCATCGGAAGCAGCTGTGGGATTGGAACCCAAATTTCAGGTGCAGCAACGCCCTTCTGATGCAAAGCTGGTGTCACTGAGTCTGGGGAAAGCAGGCAGAGAGCTCCTCACATGCCCTGGTTTGGAACGCTTTCCACTGTTCCCGTGGCTCAGTTCAACTCCCATCTGTCATTCCTGCCCTTCCTGGTGGAAGATGGAGAGCAGCTACTGGGAAAAAGGTGCTAAATGGGTGCCTGATTTATTATCTTCATTATTTTACTGAAGCGGCTGTGCTTGGCATTTCCCTGTGGGGGGAAGGTTTGTATTCAGTCTCTGAGATCAGCCCTACACCAGGAGCTGGGGGTTTCTTCTCTCATTTCCTGGGACGGCCACTTTGTCCAGCTTATTAAATCCAAAGCAAAGCTTTTAGAGATCTTTAAGAACTACTTTTTATGAAGACCATGTTACAAAGGACTAAGAATTGGGGCTGCTTTTAGAAAAGGCTAAGTATTAAAACACAGAAAAAGGCAGGAGGTGAGGGGACAGGGAGGCTGCTCCTGCAGCACGAGGCTCAGCTCATTAGCACGTCCTGCCCTGAGCACCACTGCACCCTTGCTCTGCTATTAAACTGAATTTATACTGTAAAAAAAACAGGGGGAGGGTTTTAAAAAAAAAATGTGCAAAATCTCAATCCTGCCAGATGCTGAGTGCTTCCCTGGGAAGCACTGAGCTGGCAGGAGTTGGAGCTGCTCAGCCCCTCTCAAACACTCCTCTTCCTCCTCCTTTATTGTCAGCTCATCTGCAGAGCTGGCCGTAAAACAGGCAGGAGATTCCAATAAAATGAAACCATTTCCAAGGGTTACGATACGGATATTTCACTGTACAGAGTGATTCCAGGGACGAGATCCCGTGGAGAAAGGGGGAAGGATGTTCTGGTAGAGGAATACAGAGCTCGCACAGCCAGAGGGATGGAGGGGAGGGCTGGTGGAGGGGACAGTGTGAGCCCAGGGGTGCAGTGGGACAGGGCCCTGCGGCGCTGTCCCACGGGCTCCTGGCTGTGTCAGCGTCACTCGGGGCAAGCAGGCTTTGGGAGGAGCGTTCAGACCTTAAATCATCACCCAAATTACTGCCACACGTTCTGGCTCGGCACTCGCTGGCCTTATTTATAGCCCAGGCAGCAGACGGCGTCTCCTCGGAGGTTTGGAAGCTGAGAGCAAAGTGCAGGTACAAAACGGTGCAGCACGTTTCAGGGGATGGAAAAGCAAGGGGTGGTCGCTGCCAGCTCCCTCTGAAGCTGCCTGGGAAGAGGTGATCTCCTTCCAAAGGGTTGTTGGTGTCTCAGGTGGCCTTGAGAGTGGCTCCAGGAATTAAGTCCCAGGTCCTGCTGGTCCCAGGAGTTGGAATTCGAGGATCCTGGTGGGTCCCTTCCAATTCAGGATATTTTATGATTCCTGGGGATACAGAGTGTGTGGCAGATGAGTGGCCAGCTCCCCAGGGAATGGGACATGGTGATAAAAACCACTCCTGGACTGAAGCTGCCTTCTACTCCAGCTGTGGAGCATAGCCTTGATCCTTGCTTCAAGCTCAAATCCCCATCAATGGAATTAATTAACGCTCAGAGCTGTGCCCTGAAGGGGCCCAGGTGTGTGGGTGCTTCAGCAGCCCCCGGCCATGAGATCCCAGTGCAGGGATTTGCATGAGGGCTGGAAAACCACCGGGAGCCACCGAGGCTCTGCTCATCCCCTGCCTGCGCGGGACCGCCCGGGAAGGCGAGCCTGGAGCACCGGGGATCGCGATCACGGCCGAGGGGCTGGCTGCATCAGGAGGAACATTTCCGCATTCAGCCAGGGACTCGAGCAGCAGGATGAGCTCGAGAGAGTCCCGCAGTCCTTCAGGAGGCACCTCGTGCCCATAAACCGGCTCCCCCCTCTCTCCAGAACCCATAAAACCCCGCGGTAACGACCGTCGTGACAACCATAAACCTGTTGTTTCCATTCCCCGTGATTTACGGAGCTGGTGGGAAAGGTGGGGCTGCTCTTTTATTGGGATGATCAAATGTTTGCAGAGGGAAAATACAATCTGCGTTCCTCCAAGGCTGCTTTTATACAGTGAATCATGAATACATTTCCTTTCCCATTAGCAGTTTAACATCGTAGGACACAGAAACACTTCTTCAAAGTGAATTTCTGTTTTAAGTAGTGTAAAGTCCTGGCTGTGGGGGAGGGAATGCAAGAGCCTTTGTAGCCACGGGAAAGCTGGGCCAGAACCTCCACAAAGCAGCATTTTCCTGCTCTGGACACCTGTGAGAGAGATAAATCACCTGTCCTGCCCTCGTGAGGTGCTGCCCACGTGCCCGGGCAGTCGAGCAGCCTCAGCACGTACAGGACAGCTGAGGAAAGAGGACTTTGGTCCAGAGAGAAAAGAGGATGAAGGAAAACAAATCCTTTGAGTCTCTCATGTGCTGGATCAGCCAAGCACACGCAGAGAGGAGATAAATGATGCATGGGGCTGGGGTGGATTTAGCCTGGCATTACCTGGCCATTTCTCTGTGTTAAACACTTTTCCCTGTTTTCTGCTGAGTTCAAACCCCACACAGGTACTCGACAGATACTGTACTTAATAGTTGCAAATGTGTAATCGAATACAATTAATAACAGTAATTGTAGTGGCCAGCACACCGCTGTAATTGACCTAAATGTTCCTTACTAATTAGAACAGCTCCAGTTCAGAAATCGTTCACAGCTCCAAGCAGTGCTTTATACTGGGAAAAACAATCTGTGCTCGATCTGTGACACACATCAGTGTTCACACAGGGCACATTGGATTTTACTGGTACATTTATTTGCCTTTTCTGGGAACGTTAGAGCTGGATGGACATAAGGAAGAGGGTCTGGGGATGCTGTGGGTTTATCTTTTACATTTGGATGTTCCCCTCGCTCTTAGGTCACAAGGCATGGGACTTCCTTCAACACAGGTGGCACCTGGTCACACTTGGGATTGAATTGATCTGGATTGAATGATCTGGGATCTCTGCCTTAAAACCTCCTTCATCTCACATCTCGTGTTGTCATTTATACTCCTGCAAAATGAATATGAAACCCGTCCATGAAAGGCAAATGAGAATTTCTGCTTTATTTCTGATTTATGCACTGATATAAATTGTCAGGGAATGTGCAAAGCAGAATCCAGCCAGGCCCAAAGCATTTGTGGCTGCAAATCCCTGTTAGAGCAGCACCACCACGGCTCCCCCATCCACTGATCTGGGATGTGACAGTATCTGGGATGTGACAGGATCCGGGATGTGACAATATCTGGGATGTGACACGATCTCAACGTGACACGATCTGGGATGTGACAGGATCTGGGATGTGACAGGATCCGGGATGTGAGAGGATCCGGGATGTGACAGGATCTGGGATGTGACAGGATCCGGGATGTGACAGGATCGGGGATGTGAGAGGATCCGGGATGTGACAGGATCCGGGATGTGACAGGATCCGGGATGTGACACGTGGCTCGCTCAGGCACTGTGAATTTGGTGGTTGAGGCAGCTCAGACAGTTTGATGCCAAACACCGTCCAAGTGCTGCACCGGAGCCGGGGGAGAAAGCTGCCAACTCTCTGGGAGGAATTTGAACGCACAGCGGTGTGAACCAGATGATAGAATATTATGTAAGGTTACACAGGGTGAAAATATAAAGGTGTTGGGTTTGTTAAAGTAGCAAATAGATAAAAAGCAAAAACTCCAAAATGGAGGATTGTTGTTGTTCTATAACCTTCTTCTTCTTCTTCTTCTTCTACTTCATTTAATGCGGCAAAATTGTTTAAAGTGATTGGATAGAAAAATCCGCAGTTCCTGTGGACGTATTGTAAACATTTGTTGAATATTGGTAGAAAAGTGAAAATCTCTGTCGTTTCAAACACTGATTGGATTGTTTAGCTTTAAAAACACCGGGTTATCTTGATTTCTGAGACATTCTGCGCATTTTCCTCAGCATTCGCATCCCTCTGCTGTACTTTTAACTTTTCTGATAAGACTTAATAAACTATCTGAGAGCAGAGAAGACTGAATGTCCTTAATTAAGTAAAAATCCAGGCGAGGACTTAGAAACACTCCCCCAGCAGGGGAGATACCATTTAAGGCACAGCAAAACCAACAGGTGGAATTCACAACAGAATCTGTCCCTGTGCAGAGTCCTCTCCCTGCCCGGTCAGTTCCACGGGACCGGCCCGTTCCTCACTGGAAAGTGCCACTGGGACAAGTGGGAGACATTGTGCCAGAGAGTGGCATCACAATTACAGCTCTGGTAGGGCTTATCCTGTCAATGTTCTCACGTGCCTTAGGCCAGAAAGGGATTTTTGGGGCCAGATCCCCGCCTGGCCTTAATCAGGATTGCAGGAGATGGAGCCGCTGGGAGAGAGCCAGCTGAGCATGGCTGTGCTCCCCAAAAACTGAGCGTGCACCCCTCAGCCAGCATCCCTGCACCCCCAGACAAAGCCTCAGCCCCTTCCCTTCCCGGAGCAGAGCCTGGCTGAGGTGAGAGCAGCCCCTGCTCCTGCACAAATCCCCGGGAGGCAGCGCGGCTCCGACTGCCAGGGAAGCGCAGAGCTCGGCTGGGCAGGAAAATCAAAAAGGAGCAGTTAAAGGCCTTGGCAGCTGTTCGCCCAAAGCGACCACGAACATGTGTCTCACCCTGGTAGGTCTCATCAGCGCAGCTCAAATGTCAGCTCGTGCTGACAAGCGACAGAGAGGAAAACACGGCTGCCCTGGCTGGAAAATAATGAGAGCTGCGAGCAAGGAGGGAGCAGCGAGCAGTCCCAGGCGGGCTGCGTCCCGTTTGTGTTCCTCCTCTCCCACTGCTCATCCAGCGCTGCTCGTTTTGGAGTTATAAAAGTGCTGGGTTTGCAGCAGCAGTGCCGGGCACGGTGTAAATGCCGGGGAGGGGAAAGCCTAAACTCCTCCAGCAGCTGCTGCGCAGACGAAAAAGGTTTGACGTAAACCACTGAGCACTGATCCAGAGAGGTTTTTAGGAGATAAAAGTTCCATTCCCAAATTTGACACGCACTCCTCTGTGCGGTCTCTGGGCAGTTCTCTTAATCCCTTTGTGCCTGAGTTCTCCAGGCTTAAAGAATATTAGAGGGGGTTTGGGTACAGCTGATCCTGCTCTGGGGCCGTGTGTAGCACTGGGAAAAGCCACACTGGAGGGACACAGGGATGTGGCACTTCATGGTGTGGTTTAGTGGCCATGGGGGTATTAGGTCAGAGGTTGGGCTTGATGATCCTGGAAGTCTTTTCCAGCTTTAATGACCCATGCCAGGCAGTCCGTGCGGACTTGGACAGATGCAAAGCCAGTGGGATGCCTGTGACACCATCCCTGCTGCACCTCTGCGTCCTCTCTCTCCATCCAGGATTTCTCCTGGATGAATCAGCAGGCGCAGCTCACACCGCCTGTGCTGGGCTTGCTCTGTTTCCTTCCACCACCACACACCTGCTTTTTATTTCCCCCACTTGTAACACATTTCAGGCAGAGGCTGAGGTGCAGCATAAAGGAATGTGTGTCCAGGTCGAGGCAGGGGACAGCTTTCTCTTCTTCTCTCTTCCTCTCTCTTCCAGCCCAGGGCTTTGTGAATCCCCTTCCCACCCCTGCGCTCAGCTGGGTAACAGCTCTCTCTCCCACAGAAATATGTACTGTGTCCTCACTGCATTAAGCATTGGCTTCGAGTGAATTTCTCTCACAAGCAGAACTAATAAAAGGACTAAAACCTGCCAGGTTCCACTTGACAAATGGCTGGAAGGAGGACATCTCCCCGCTTTTAGTGTTTGCAGTGATTGATCAGGGCGGGCTCAGAAGCAGCTGACCTGTTGAGGGTTTCCAGAGGGGGAATGATGGAAGGGAGATAATGCTCCTTTCTGGTTGATCACTGTAATTTTTGCTTTTCAGCAGATAACATATCCAGTGTCCAGAAATCACCACCTGTGTTTTGGAACTCGCCCAGAAGCTACAATTTAAATCCATGTGTGCGTCTGTCTGCTCAGCTCACCATCCCCAGGCGGATGACAGGGGCTGGAGGTGTTGCTGCAGGCACACACAGAGGGACAGTGCCATCCCAAAGTGCTTTTTGGCCCGGAATGAAGGTGCCCAACAGGTCAGAGCAGAGCCTGGCATCAATCTACTGTCCAGCAAGGCTGTCTGCAGCCAGGCGCTTCCTTTCAGTGGAGCTCAGTCAGTCTCTCCTGGGAAAGCTCTGAAAGCCCACTCTCCAAGATGGATGAGTTTTTGCTCAGCTGCAGGTAGGAGAAGGAGCTCTGGAGCAGGGAACCCCAGCCCCACCTCTGGGGAGTGCAAACTGCCCAAGGCTGGATGGGATCCCTGCCCGAGGCCGGATGGGGTCCCTGCCCGAGGCTGGATGGGATCCCTGCCCGAGGCCGGATGGGGTCCCTGCCCGAGGCCGGATGGGATCCCTGCCCACAGCTGGATGGGATCCCTGCCCGAGGCCGGATGGGATCCCTGCCCAAGGCTGGGTGGGGTCCCTGCCCGAGGCTGGATGGGGTCTCTGCCCGAGGCCGGATGGGGTCCCTGCCCGAGGCCGGATGGGGTCTCTGCCCGAGGCCGGATGGGGTCTCTGCCCGAGGCCGGATGGGGTCCCTGCCCGAGGCCGGATGGGGTCCCTGCCCACAGCTGGATGGGGTCCCTGCCCGAGGCTGGGTGGGGTCCCTGCCCGAGGCTGAAGGAACAGAGCCTCCATTGGTGCAAGGGACCTCCTTTTGAGAAAGTCCTGAGTTCTGGCTTTCAACAAAAGTCTGAGGAGTTACACTCCTCCCACGGGTACTGGGGGCCCTGGAGAGCTGTAAAATGTCCAGGTGATGTGAGCTGCCTTCGCTCAGCCAGACAAGGTGGGGCAGGGACAGAGCCTTGGGATCTGCTCTGTGAATTAACTCATCCCATAGATTTTTCTCATCAAATCCATTTGCAGGCCACAGTGACAGCTGTTATTTATTTATCTAAATAGAAAGAAACAATTAGCTAAGAGGAGACGCACCGTGACCTCACAGTGAGAGCCGTTCTCTGCTTGCTGGGGTTTCAGACACTCCATCACAGCAACCAGGGGTGTGCTGAGTCCAGGCTCTGGTGGGAGAATCAATGGCTCGTCCTCGATCTGGTTGTGCAGGTGAATGCTCTCGTGTGTGATTGACATCCTACTTATTGTTCAAGTGTTGGCCTTTTTGGGTTTTTTCTTCCCTTCTCTGTCCAGGAAGGAGGATTTGGTTCAGCAGTCAGTCACAAGAGATTAGCAAACAAGCTGAGAACACTTGCTCTGGAGCATGTTTGAGATCAGGCAGCTCTTCCTGACCCCTGTCTCCCCTCCCTCCTTCCCAGCAGCTTTCCCTGACTGCATTAGGAAACTCCATGGAGCCTTCCTGGAGGTGGATTTTCCCAGGGAGTCATCAGCACTGCTGCCTGATTTGTCATTTTGTGCAGTGGATAAAAGCAATTTCATGTTCGACTCTGAAACCCGTTGTTCACGTTATGAATAACTCCTGTAAGGATAACTTCAGAAGCCGATCCAGCAAAGTGACAGGGAAGGGATACTCCTGGGGTGTCCAAAAAACAAAAGGGAGACCAGATTGTGTCTGCAAGGCCTGGGGGTATTTTTGTGAACTCCTCGTGTGGGCGGGGGCTCGGGGAGAGCAGAGCAGGCACTGGAGCCCCGTGCCTGGCACAAAGCCACCTCTGCAGCTTCTCTGGTGTCCCTGTGCCCCTTTAAAGTCCAGAGCTGTGCTGCCACCCCAGGTGACCTGTGCAGGGTTTGCCACCACGGTGTCACCACGGGTTCGGTTGCCACCCTGTCAGACCCATCAGTGCCAGCATCGGCACCTTCCAGCTCAGCTGATCCACTGCTGGCCCTGACTGACATCAGCAACAATTAATATTGAATCCTCATTAAGGGGGAAGGACTTTGGTGTCTTCTTCCCTCTCCTGCAGCCGCTGGCAGGGCACTGGCTCAGGGTGCTCCCGGGAAGGCTGGGGCTGACCATGCCAGTGACTGAACCCCCACCCCTGGAAGTGTCCAGGGCCAGGTTGGACGGGGCTTGGAACAGCCTGGGACAGTGGAAGGTGTCCCTGCCCATGGCAGGGGGTGGAACACGATGATCTTTACCGTCCCTTCCAACCCAAACCATCCTGGGATCCTCAGTGTTCCCAGCTCTTATCAGCAGTTGTTTGTGTGCTGCCCAGACCTCACTTAATGCAGGTTTCTCATTAAAATACCTCTGTTTAACTCCAGGATCTGTGCCCTGCTGAAGGGAAGTGCAGCTCTGCCAGCTCTCTCAATTTTTAATTGTCATGATAACCTCCCTCGTTCCTTGCTGAGACACAAAGCCTGCACAGTCTGCTGGGACCTTCCCACACATGTCTGCAGCTGCAGGGACTTGTCCTGACTTCTGCTGTGTTCTTGAGGAGATGTTGATGCATTTACTTGCAGTTGCTGAAGCAAAGAATGTGAAGAGATCCCCTGGCCCTGTCTGCTCACAGTGGTTGGTCACTGAAGCACATGCAGATTTTTGCTTTTCCGATTTATTTTTTTGTGCACAATTAGGCTTAGACTGAGATAACTGTGTCCAGCTGGGCTTTGGCATCAGCTGGAAACTCTCTCTGGTGCAATTGCTGGTGCCTGCTGTGCTGGGAGGTTTGGGTGCTGTGAGGGGAGCCCAGCACAGACTCCCCACTGGCTCCATTTATCCAACTTTCCTTGGGGTATTTCCTTGCACCTTCTTGTCCTGAGCTGTGAGCACGTGGGTGCTTCTTCAGCTGCTGCTGGACAAGCAGGGGACTGGGAGGAGATCTGAAAACATCCCTGGGTTATCTCCTGGCTGGGCGGGAGTGGGAGGGGAGCACTGGGGTCCTACAAGGTGGAAAAAAGGCGACTCCTCGTCCTTTCCTCTTTCAGAAAGAAAAGGAAGGGAAGAAAATATGAAATACTGAAAAGCCTTTAAACCAACCAACCAACCAGCCAAATAATCTGAGGAGTGCATGTTTGAGCCCCTCCCCTGAGGTGGAATGGGTGGACCCCGAGCTGGTGACATTTCTGCCACACATCCCAAACCCACCTTGCCTCAATGAAAAGCCCACATCTCACAAGTCAGGCCCTTGGATGCCTCCTGCTCAGGGTGAGCCGTGAGGAGGGGCTGGGGAAGGACTCACGCTCATGGAATGACTGCTCGTGGAATGCTGTCAGCATTTCTTTAAGATGCCAGAGGCTTTAATAAGCAAGGGATTAATTGCACCTCCCATGGCTGCCTGGCAGCTTCACCTTAACGCTTGAGCGCGTTTGCATGCGGTTATCAGAGGGCAGGAGAATAATGGCATTGTCCTCCCGTTGTCCCCCAGGGAATCTGGGGTGATGGGATCCTCTGGAGGAGCTGGAGGCTGTGCTGGCAGGCAGGGGGTGAGCTGTGCTCCACAGGTCACCATTCCTCTGCTCCAGCAAGTGTAATTTGAAGGGATTTATTCTGTTATCCACTCTGACTACGGACAAGCTGCTGGGTAAACAAGGCAAAGGCGAGGCTGGGGTGAAGCCACACAGCTCAGGTGGCTTTTTGGAGCTGCTCTTCACAACCTTGTTTGTGTAGCTGTGCTTGCCAGCGCCTCTGGGCACAGCCTTTGAAGGTCCTTTCCTGCTGCAGGTGATTCATGAGCCAGCTCGAGGTGAACCCTTCTGGCAGGTTTTGTTTCCTGTTGTGGGCAGACCTTGGAGCACCAGGTTTCCAACCACCCCTTCTAGCGAGCAAAAGTCCTACATTCATGACTTCCCCTGAGGCACTGGGGATGACTGATCAGGCAGTTCTGACCAAAAATGGCACATGAAGTGTTTGCTCCTCGAGGAGCTGAGTAACGCGCTAATGAGTGCAAGACAGATCCTGCTGCTTCCCATCCGATGGGAATTAATCGTGCTTGTGCTGGAGCAGAACCAGGCCGCCTGCTCATGCATTGATTATGGCTTAACTTTCCAGAAAGTACAATTGAGCTGCACTTTTCACGGAGTTTGAGCCAGGAGTGATGCAGTCAATGAGAACTGCACCAAGAGCTCTGCCGTGAGCGAGCGCCGAGCCAGGGCCGAGCTGCTGCAGTGTCCTGTGGTGATCCCGGCATCCCCATCTCCCTCTGGGCAGTGCCAAACTGTTCATCTTTGATGAACCAAATTGCCTGGCTGAGTGCTGGGCCTTGGCATGGCCTGGTGTGTGTCAGTGGAAGGACTTCCCATGGCTGTCCTTCCTGCCCGGCATAGGGCTGCCTTTCTGCTCTGGATTTGGGGTGAAGAGCTCGGGAAGGGGTTCCTGGACTGCAGGGCTGAACGTGGGACCTGCCCTGTCCTGGGCTGTGAAAGGGAAATCAGCACCAGGGCTGCCTGAAGGAGCCTCCTTTGGGCTCTTTGGTCGCTGGCAGAGGTTTAAAAATGCTTTTTATTTAAGTGGAGAGAATGACCCCTTAAATCCAAGAGTCAGAGCTTATTGCCCTGAGGAGCCCCGGCGGCTCCAGCTGCCCAGGCAGATGTTGGGAGGGTAAAGCCCTCTAAAAAGCAAAGCTGGGCTTAGCTGAGCTGTGCTGGGCCAACCCCTCACTTGCTCCCAGCCCATGAATCAAAGCCCAGCTCCAGCACTGCGGACCTGCCCACAGCCCCATCACTTATTGCTTAACAAGTGCATTAGTGTAAATCAAGAGGCAGGTTTCAATTATCTAATAGAGGAATTATTGATCCACGCTCTCCTCCTGAACGTTCAAATGTTCCAGGAGGAGAAGCAGTATTTGTATATGCTATAAAAAATCTGGAGTGTGTTTTTATGTTTCAATTAGGTGGTGCTTGGAGAGCTGGTGCAAGATGTTTTTGTAGGAGCAGCTGTGGCCAAACCGTGACAGGCACAGAGTCACTGGTGGTCCACAGCCCTGGTTTTGGGGTCAGCAAAGGACAGCACTCGCAGTCATTCCTCCCTTTCCCCTTAGGATGCTGTGCAGGGAAGCCCAGGGCTTCACTTTCAGCTCCTTGTCCACGGAAAAGTGCAGCTGTTCCTTAAAATGCCAAATTCAGTTTAAGTGTATCAAATCAAACCAGTTTTCTTCTCCCTCTCCCTGCCCCGTGGTTCTGATGGCTGGGGGGAGGAAGGGGATTTGTGCTTCTTGGAGACACAATGTGAGGGTAAGGAGCCTTGGGCACGTGGCTGATAAAACAAACATCCCACAGGAGGGTTAATTCCAAGTGGAATTATTCTGAACCTTCGGCTTTCAGCCCATTGTCCCGCGGTGACTGTGTAAAATGCCATTGAGGGATGTTCCTTTTTCCCTTTGATATAAAACATGGGGCTATTTTAGAAACTTAAAACTCATTCCAGACTCTTCTCAGCACTTCTTTTCAAAGCAGCTCAGTTCAGCTGTCAGTCCCCAGCTCCACTTTTAATTAAAATAGGTTTGTAGCCTTCCCTGACAAGCAAATATCTACAGTAAGTTGCAAACTACAGAGCAGTCCTTCCCAGCTTAAGAAGGATGCCACATCAAATGTCACTTGGCACCTCTCTAGGAGAGCTCTCTATATTTAAGAATAAATATACAAATCAAGTTGTCACCTGAAAAGTTGTTGATAACCCTTTTCTGGGACAGGGAGCTCAGATGAGACATAACAGCAGCTGCCTGTACTTCCTGCAGTCCCAAAAATGTTTCTGGAGGCTCCATGGCCCTGAGTTGTTGGGTTCTTTTCTCCATTGTGCACAGCGACACAACTCGTGAAACGGTGTCACCGTGATTTGGGGGAGCCCTGGGGCAGCTGAGGGGTCCTGGCCAGCAGAGAATTGCAGTGGGCATTGCTCAGCCCACCTCAAAACAGAGCTGGGGTGACCCTCCCCCAGGGATGGGACGGAAGCTCAGGGAAAGGTGGGAACAGCCTGTGCCGGGGAGTTTGCACAGAATATTTTTGTGGTCTGAGCTCCTCACTGCCAGAGCCGGATTTCCCTGCTGGAACGAGGCACTTGCTGAACCTGTCACTGCTTTCATGTTCTGCTTATTGAAAACCTGAGAAACCCTCCTAAAGCAAATAAGATTAACTCCAAACAAACGTGCGGCGCCGAGCAGCAAATCGTGCTGCAGCGTTATTGCTGTCATCATTATTAACAAGTTTCTTCTGCTGGCCTGGCTGCTGCTCGGTGTATTCTTCAGTGTTTGAAGTTTTTTAAGTCCCCTGAAGGTCTCAGGGTTAGGGGAGGCCGCTCTCACCCTCTTTTGGGGGGTCAGGCTGGGCTCCTGTAAAGAAGATTGACCTAAAATAAGCAATGGGATCACAGAACTCTGGATATGGGGTTAGAAACCTGCTGCTGCAGCTGGGTGGTTGGGATGGATGCTGTGGGAGATGCTCAGCGTCAAGGGGCTAAAATGGCCCAGCCTGGAGTGGCAGAAGTGTCCCCGAGTGCCACACGTCTGCCGGGGCAGATTTCCCTGCAGCACTGGCAGAGAAGGGGGCTTGTCCCTGTTTCCCACTGGAAACCTGTGCAGGGTCAAATATTCCAACTCCCAGCCAGCCCTCGCCCCAACTTCTGGTACCCAGGCTGGGTTTGTGATTTCGATTCACATTTTTGGAGGCTGCCCAGCAGGAACCACACAGCTCCTTCCTTCCTGCACCCCTGTTGGTGCTGCTCTCCGTTCAGAACCCTGCAGCAGATCATTCCACACCCTTTTACAGAGCAGAACATCCTCCTCCTGCGGCCTGAGCAGTGAGGTAAATCCATCCAGGTGGGAAGCATCAGGAGAGGACAGCAGTTGTATTTTCCCTCTGCTGTTTACACACTGCTTTAATTAGGAGGCTGCCTTTGATTAGCTGAAGAAAACCCAAGCTGTGTCAATTGAAATTAATTTCTCTCTATCAGTTTATCCTTTGTGAAAAGTTTGGGTGGCTCGTTCCGAACGCGGGCAGCGCAGGGAGAGAAATCAATTTTCCTACCAGGTCTAATCATGAGCAGTGTGAAATTAAGTTGTCACCCAGGCCCCCTCATCCTCGTGTCTAAGTGCATGTTGGGCTCTTTGCTGAGGCAATTACAGGAACCTGGTTCCTCTCCCTCCCTGACTTCCCTCGTTAGAAAACACTTAAGGGCACAGCTCCCTGTGACACGTTGTCACCAGGGAGGGACAAAAGTTTCAGAGGAGAGAAGTAGGACATGTAAGAGCAACGTGAACTGATAGGAATCAAGAAGCTATTTATGAGCCATTTACTTACTTAGCCCTAAAAATAGCCGGGGCTGTATGTGAAAACAGGGCTGTGATTGAAATCCAGCCCTAGACATGAGGTAATGGGAAAGGGGGGTACAAAGAGAGCTGCAATCAGGTATTCCATAAATAGCCCTGCTGGCCTCTCCAGGGACGGGGCAGGGGTTTGGTTTGGGTGTTTCCTGCTGGGGGTTGGAGGGGTCAGTGAGGCCTTGGGGTGGAGCTGAGTTTGCTGCAAGACCAAAGGCAGTGGGAACACCAGCAGGTGCTGGGACTGAAATCCATGGGGATGATGCCCCACCACCTCAAATCCCAGCTGCAGTGTCCCATCTCCCGGCCAGCGCTGTCCTCAGCGTGCTGTGTCCATTCCTGGGCTCCTCAGCCCAGCAGGGACAGGGAGCTCCTGGAGCGCTGTGGGGATGAGGAAGGGCCTGGAGCATCTCCCTGCCCAGGAAAGGCTGAGGGAGCTGGGGCTGCTCAGCCTCGAGAGGAGCCCCGGCCGAGAGGGGCCCTCAGCCCTGGGTGTCCCTGGGTGTCCCTGGGTGTCCCTGGGTGTCCCTGGCTGCAGGGAGGGCTCAGGGCAGGGCAGGGCTCTGCTCCAGGGGCCCAGCAGTGGCACCAGAGGGACGGGCAGGGACTGAGCCCAGGGAGCTCCCCCTGCACAGGAGGCAGAACTTTACTGTGGGCACTGGGACAGAGCCCAGAGAGGGGCTGGAGCCTCCTCCCTGGGGACATTCCAGAGCCCTCTGGACACACTCCTGTGCTCTGGGATGACCCTGCTGGAGCAGGTGACCCTCCGTGGTCCCATAAGCCTGACCCATGCTGGGATTCTGGGATTCTGTCCCAACCCTCCTGCCACAATGAGCTGCTTTGCAAGTCGAAAGGTGCTGAGTAACTTCTCCTGGAAGCAGCTCTCTGCAGCACAACCCCTTTGATCTCCTGCCTCCATCTGCTCTTTTATTGCTCCAGAGCTGCAGTGTTGAAGTTTTTAACTCAAGAGGTGACATTCGGGTCCTTTTGGGTCCCTCAGTATTGGAGCAAGCCCAGCACCCTGGCTGGGTGCCACAACCAAGCTGTGCCTCTCACCTTAACCTGCACAGGAGCACTCCAGGGAGGGGACTGAGAGAAGCAGATGGAATTAAATCCCTATTTACTGTAGGCTTTTAATAAAGGAGGGGACATGGGTAATGTCACCAGCTCTGCCCACGCACTGGGGAATTTGCCCTGCGACACTCGGACACTTTTCCAGCCTTTCCTTGGAGCGGAGAAGCAGAACTGTGCTCTTGCCACACTGCAATTAAATAAATTCACTGCTCCCCATAAAGCCTAAACCCTATAAAATACAGCTGTTCTCTCCTGCTGGGTTTAAAAAGAAATGGTTTCACAGAAATGGCTCCAGGTGTGCGTTTGTGCCAGAAAGGCTCGTGAATGCCTGCTGGAAGGGCTGTGGAAATATTTTGGCAGATGTTTCTCCTGGGCCAGGGGACGCTGCTGCGGGGAACGAGAGTCTCTGAGTGGGGGGATGCAGAGTGGCTGGGCTGAGAGCTGCGGCTGTGAGGGACAGCCTGTGTCCAAAGTCCTCACAGCGCGGTTTGGAGGGCACGGTTTGGCCAAAGGTTGGACTTGATGATCCTGGAGGGCATTTCCAGCCTTCACAACCCCGTGGTTCTGTCTCTGGTGTAGTCCCAGACGGAGCCAGGGCACCCCTGGGCTGTGCTGCTGCCCGGGCCCTGCTCAGGGTCCCCTGCCCGAGGCTCCGCAGGGAGGAGGTGGAAGTCCCGAGCCCTCTGCTTTTCCAAGCCATATCAGGGTGCAGTGTGCTGGCAGCAGCCTGGTCTGCTCTTCCTTAAAATATGTTTGAAATCAAGGAGCTCAACACCCCTGTAACCGGGGAGAGTGGGAGGGAGCAGAGACCGAGCCCAGCTGTGCTGGTGCAAAATGGGATTTATGACTTGTGACCATTTTTCAAGTGAGAATCATTGATTTCTGTATTTTTTTTTCCCCTCATAGAATTTCTTCTCCTTGAAATAGAAGAAATTGCCTGAAGCACCTGGTTTCCCAGGGACCCAAGGCCATTCCTCCGTGGCGCCCTGGGCACGGAGGCTGCTGGGACGTGGGGAGCTGTGCTGGGGGGTTTGCAGCCAGGAGGGGCTGGGGATGGGTGAATGCTGGAGCTCGAGGTGCCCTTTTCCCAGAGAATCTTTGGATTTAGGGTTTCTCCTCACGGCACAGCTGCTTTCCCTGCGGTGCTTCACAGTCCACCAGGAAGGAAACCCATTCTTTGTTTCTGACTTACCCTAAATGCCTTTCTTTGTTAATGTCAGCCCATTCTTTCTGTACTGCCTGTTCCAACACAAAAGGAAACAAATTCTTTCTATGCCAAACTGCAGATTTTTGCCCCAAAAGTGCTGTTGTGATAATTTTTGAAAGGCTGCAGAAAGTTCTCTTGGTAGGCACTAAAACTATGCAGATTTTGAAGATTTTCAAAGGTTGGACTTGATGGTCTTGGAGGTTTTTTCCAACCTTAATGATTCTGTGATTCCATCTCTGTGCATTTGGGCTGGGAGAGGATGGTTCTGAACAATTCTTCTTCCTCTTGCCTTTGCAAAGTCATTACTGCAGGCACAGCCATGAATTTGGGGAGAGCTTAAACCCTGCCTCTCGCTTCCCCTCCCTGAATAATGCATGGCAGGGGGGCCGGGTGGGGTTGTTAATGCTCCTGTGAAGCCACAGACCATCTGTGAGCCCAGAGAGAAATGGGAATAGCAACATTTTGTTTTGTCTGCTCTACAAAGCGGGAGCTGGAGATTGATTAATTCTCGTGAGCTGATCAGAGAGCTGGGGGAATGTGTTCCAGAAGGAGGGGATCAGCAACTGGGGGTCTGTCTGTGGGTGATGGGATGTCTGTGGATCTCCCAAGCTTTGGCCTGTCCAGTGTGACTGCATCCATCAGAGAGCCTGGGCAGTGTGTGGGGACAAAGGAATGGAATAAATAAGGAGATAATAAAAAAATGCAAATTGAAAATCAGAATGAGATGAATTCTAACTGACTGTACATCAGGAACTGGAGTGGCAGGACAAGGGGCAACGGGTTCCCACTGCCAGAGGGCAGGGTTAGATGGGATATTGGGAAGGAATTCTTCCCTAGGAGGGTGGGGAGGGGTTGGGATGGAATTCCCAGAGAAGCTGTGGCTGCCCAGGGATCCCTGGAAGTGTCCCAGGCCAGGTTGGACAGGGCTTGGAGCAACCTGGTCTGGTGGAAGGTGTCCCTGCCCATGGCAGGGGGATGGAAATGGATGATCCTTACATTGCCTTCCAACCCAAACCATTCCATGATTTCCTGATTCTGTTTTCTTTCTCATATGAAGGAACGTGGCCTATCACTACTCACTTGAAAAGACAGAAATCACACTGTGCTGGAACAGTGACTTCAGATCCCTCTGTGAATATTCCCCTGCAATTACTCAACTCTGTTATCGTGCTTCAAACATTTTTGGATCCTGAACCTGAAAGAGAAATGCTGTTTATCACTTCTAATTTCTACAACTGGGTCTGAAAACTAATTAGTAAAAGAGACTGTACCATCTGCTTCCCTGGTATGTGCTCCTGCTATAACTATTTATATTTTAAGTTGGTTATTTTTTTCTTTGTAAATTTACTCTTGCCCCTAAAATGGTTCAATCCAACCCATTGTTGTTTTATTGTGGAGTCACATTCCGCTCCTTCTGGATCTGCATCTCTTCTTGGCATCAAGAGTGCCTGAGAGGAAGGAAACATAAAACAAAACTTAATCCTGTCATTCTTTCTGCACGAATCTGCCTGGTTTATAGTCCTAGGGCAGCTCTTGCTGGAAAACACCACAGAGTTTGCAGGTAGGAAAGGCAGGAGCTGTTTGCCTTAAAGAAAACAGCAATTCTCCATGGGGAGGGAGCAGGAGAAGGAGATTCAGGCTCCCCTTGTCTCCTCAGCTCTGGAAACAGGGATGGCACAGGCTGGGAGGTTCACAGCTCTTGGCTTGACCAAAAATTCTGGTTTTGGGGCAGTCTTTGGAGCAGGGCAGGGCCGATGCTTTCGCCATGCCAAGGAGTGTTTTCCACCTCAGAGACTGGCAGAGCTCAGTGATTCTCCATGGTGGATATTTCCCCTAATATTCCACTTGAGTTCTCCATCACTCATTTTAATATTATTATTCCTGTTTACACACTAAACAACCCTTCCTCCCTGCTGGTTGATGTCCTCATTGCGTCTGCTTTCTGCAAGGGAGAGCAAGATCTTCTCCTTAAAATAAACTCGGTGATGGAGACTTTGGAGCCCTGGTTTGCTTCCCTGGGCCTCCACTCCCAACTGCACCGAGCCGTGGGTCCCGAGCTGTTGAGAAAGGATTTTAACCCGGCACGTGAGGAAGAGAGCGCTGAGTTCTCGGCAGCTGAGAGGGAGCAGTGATTCCGTCCTGGAACTGCAGTGGCACTGCCAGCTCTGCCAGAGGTGGGACAAGGAAATCGAAATAACTCAGAGTAGCCAAGTCAAAAATGTCAGTCCGAGGTATCTCCACGTTTTTCTGCTCATTTCTCCTCACCTGCAAAAGGATCGGCTCTTAACGAGAGAGAAAATTGAAACAGTGGTTGTGGTGTGGCTGGAAAGCCACACGGGTGATGGGCACTGTTCCCCTCCCAGGTGCCAAAGACCTTTAGACCTTCAGCTCATGAGATCCCCACCAAGCCAGCAAAGGTCATGCTTGGCAAATAATGTGTCTCAGATGAGCTCCTTCCTCTGCATGAGCTGAGCTGCTTGGATCATGCCCTGCTTTTATCCCTCCCTTTGAGGGCTCCCAGGCTGGTGGCAGGAAAGCCATTATCAAGGAGCTGTTCCTTTGCCTTGGCTTTGTGGATATAAATACTGACACCTTGTTCCATTTTTCATGCATTGCTTCTTTTCCTGCCCCATTCAAAAGAACAAAAGGAGTTCTGAGCTCTCTGAGCCTGGAATTTGACAGGTTTTGCTTGGTGGTGGCATCGCTGGTTTTTTAGTTCTGCGCGAAAACAGCTTTTCCTTTTTACCTGAAGGGGAGGCGGGGGAAATGAAATGATGGGGAAAGCTGGAGGAGGTTTAACCTGCATGCATGAAGCAGCAACTCCAGTGATTTTATTGTTTGGGCTTTCTGATGGTCGTCCCAAATCATCAATAAAGCTCTGGCTGTCTCTGCTTCGCCCTCCTCGTTAGCTGGAGGCACAGCCCGGTGCTGGGGCTCTGTGGCTGGCTGGGAAGTGCCTGCCTGGCTAATTCCCCTCTCCCCCTGCCTCTCCAGCTGGCTCTCACTCCCATTTGGAATATATATGGGACGAGAGGCACACACGGCTCGGGGGAGCGGGCGGGATTTACGGCCAGCAGACAGTGTTTAGTGCAGATGTGCAGAGCAGCAACTCTCAGTTGCCAACAAAACCTCTGGAGAGATACATCATAGCAGGAAGTTGTCAGCAATTAATTTTCAGAGGGCTAAACTTCACCCATTTTTTAATAGAAGAGGAGTCTGAAGGACCAAAGAGAGAATAAATCATTTGGACTCCTGGGAGTTTTTTTAGCTCCTTCCCTGAGCAAGCAGTGCTGCTTTTTCTCCCTTGCAACAGGTGAAAAACATCCGGGGTTTAACCACCGAGACAAATATTCTTAAATAAGCAAGACTTGAAACAGAGAAATGAAACTAAAAACAGCTTTCCTCTGTGAGATCCCTTGAATCGTTCTGCAAGAAAGATGCCAAATACTTGGATAAAGGTCTGGTTGATCTTGCAGGTGATACTTGAGTGACAGAGTGAGGGGGGCTGAGCTGTAATCGGTGGATGTGAAAAGTTTGCTGACAGGGTTGGTTGCTGATTATTGCAAAATTAAGTTTTGGGGGTTGATTTGGGGGCTTTGGGGTGGGTTTTTTAGAGGAGGGGGTAATTTCTTTGCAGCTCAGCTCCTCTGCCAGCCACAGACTCCAGAGAGGAAGAAGAGATGGCCACAGCTCGGCTGCAGGACTGCCTGAATGGTGGTTTGTGGTTGGAGCTGAATCAACGATGCTTTAATGAAGCCGTGGTACAAAAGGAGAGTTTCTGTTCCTTCTGAGGAACCTCAGTTCACCAAAGCATTTCAGCATTTTCCTCGCAGTTAAGCCAGGGTTTAGGTCCAGTTCTACTGTGCACGGCATGAATGGGGTGTGGGTGTCTAATGCTCACTGTGCAGGCTTTGAGTGCTCCTAAAATTTTCCGTTGCCACCAAAGTTGGGGATTTCCTTCCTCTATGGAAGCTGGCAGTTGTCTTCCTTATACCACAGTGAGGTTTAGTGGGCGTGGTGGGATTTGGCCAAGGGTTGGACTTGATCCCAGTGGCCTTCTCCAACCTTAGTGATTCTGGGGTTCAGTATTAACAAATGCAACAATTCACCAAAAATCCACAAATCACAGAATCCTGGAATGGTTTGGGTTGAAAGGAACCTTAAAGATCACCCCATTCCACCCCCTGCCATGGGCAGGGACACCTTCCACTATCCCAGGGTGCTCCAAGCCCCGTCCAAGCTGGCCTTGGACACTTCCAGGGATCCCTTGGCAGCCACAGCTTCTCTGGGCACCCTGTGCCAGCCCCTGCCCACCCTCACAGGGAAGAATTTCTTCTATATACCCAACCAAAATGCCCGTCTTTCCATCTGAACCCCAAAATCTTCCCGTGTTCCGAATGGTGGTGGCGTCTCCGGCCGTTTCTCCCCACTTTGTGCTGTTCTGCTCCTTCAGCACAAACTCTCAGGGACGGTAAAAGCTCCTGGAAGTGGAGGCAGACCTTTGGCTGCCATCAGCAGAGCTCCTTCCCCCAGGCGAGGCAGTGGTCTGGAAAGCTCAGGAGATAAAGAACTTGAGCCAAAAATTCGCTGTGGAACAATTCCACTCTGTCATCTTTCTCTTTATTACCCTTTCCTCTGCGGCCATGATGGGATTAGTGATATTTCCATTTGTCTGCTTTATGTATTTCGTTTTCCCTTCCTCTGAAAAATGATTACAGTATGAAAAGTTTGTCAGGCCTTGGAGTTCAGCAAGATTCTCTCTGGAATTAATTTCCTACCATGGAGTGTGAGCAGGCATCTAGAAAAACACTATTTGATTATACTTTTGTTTTCATATAAGAAAATGATTATTTTCACTTGTTGGTGGCTGTAGGACACAGAGCTGTGTGGGAAAGGCAGGATTTTTGTTTATCAGATGCCTGAAGGCTTAAAACCTCAAGAAACAGTAATGAGGAAAGCTGAGGAAATGGGAGTTTTGCTCCAGGTTATTTCCTAAGTATCAGAAATCCATGGCAGAGGAGAAGAGCAGGAGGAACAAGGACATTGACCTGGAGTCAAACACCCCAGTGGGACGAGCTGGGATCTGTCAGAGCCTGAGGCCCAGCAGAGCCAGATCCAAGCGGGTCTGGCATGAAATGGCTTCTCTTGATTTTCTCATCCTCCCCATCGACTCTCTCTCTCTTGATCTAATTGAAGGGGTTTGTTCTGACACCTGCTGCAATCAGGGCTGAATGCTTCCCATGGAAAATCAATGCCAGGAGCGAAGGCTGTGCTGTGCTCTTGGCTCCAGTGGCTCTCCAGCACTGGTTCCCACTCGTTCCCAGTTGCAGAGACCCTTCTGCTCCGTCATTCCTTCCACCTGCAGCGTCTTCCCGGAGCCACCCCCAAGTGGTTTTTAGCCCGGAAACTTGTGGATCTTTCCTGCTCCACCGTTTTGCCCTTTCCCTCGAGCTCGCTGCCCTCACAACCTCTCTGATCATATTAAGATCAAAGCAACCCCCCATGGTGGTGTTTGGAACGAGGCCGTCTTTAAGGTCCCTCCCAGCCCGGACCATTCTCTGTTTCTAAGGTATCTGTGATGTTTTCTGGCTCAGCAGCACAAGCAGGGATCCTGTCAGGTCCTGCTGCTCCTTCAGCTGCCTGACACCATCGCCGGGGCTTCCAGAGGGGGAGGCTGAGGAATGGGGGCTGAGGAGGCTGAGGAGGCTCCTCCTCGGGGTCTGTAGTGAGCAAAGATCCATCATCTCCCTTCTCTTCGTGTTTCTTCCTTTGAATTCACTCTCCCTTCAGATGAAGTAACCTCTGCAAGGACTGATCGTGCCTGGAGCCTCAGACCTTCGTGCCAGGACAGTTTATTCTCCACCATCCAGAATAATTCCCTTTCTCCAGCTGCTGGCCTCAGGTTTCCTGTGCTGAGAGGAGCTGACTCAGAGATGACTCAAACTCTTCACACGCCCTTGTGGGTTTGCAAATGAAAGAGCAGGGTAAGGCTGGGTGGTTAAATAAGAGACGGCGGCCAGCAGCCAGCCCCTTCCCGAAATCCCAGGGGGAAGTCAGGACCTGGAAACTCACCCTGGGCACGGTGATTCAATGGAGTGAGCAAGAAACACTTGTAAATACATTTATTAGTGCTGTGGCTGTGGCTGGAGCTGAGGCAAAGGAGAAGAAGCCACACAATTACCTGCAAATCCCTCCTGGAGTCCTGGAGTCCATAGGTCATCGGGGAAAGAGCAAGGAACAGGGAGATGCTTCTGTTTTGCTGTGGGTTTTGTTTCATTGCACAGCCCTGATCTTAAAGGCAAATGATAAAACGGGGGGGTTTTAAAATGAAACTGCCAGTTTGGGGGCAGCTGCAGAACATGAAGGGTTACTGGGAAGCCTCAGCACCTGAAACTGGTCTCTGGATCCCGGCGTATGAGGGACTCGTCCAAAAAGATTCTGAACCCATCAGCTTTTTCTCGGAGTGAAAGCAGAGGACCAGCAATCCCGTGAGATTCCTGAGCCCATCCCCATCCCTGGTTATGTCCAGCTGCTAGAAAATACCCTGGGGATGAAGGGGCAGGGAGGGATCCTCCACCTTGGGCTGCACAACAGGAACGAAGTAACCAAACGAACGGCTTTGACTGATAGTGGTACTGTGTCACTGAGTCTCACTAAGGAGCAAAACCAGCACCTGAGCGGAGCCCAGGCCCCATCCCCGGGAATTCAGGTCTCTCCTCTCACGTTTAGCCAGGACTGGGGGTGCTGCAGGAGGGATTATCACCCTGTGTTCTGTAATAGCTGAAACGTGCTTTGAGACCCTGCAGCTGAGGGTTCCCAGAGCATCCACAGGCGTCTGTCATTCCCGCTTAGCACATCCCGGGCTGAAAGTGAGGGAATTGCAGCTGGATACAGAGCTTTCCCTGCTCCTCCGCTGGGGAGGCCCTCCACGTGCTGCGAGGTCTGAGGGGGGGATTATGGGCTTTACACTTTGTGGGATTGGGGCAGGATTTCCGTAGGGCTTAACGGAGCCAATACCTGTAAATTAGGATATTATTTTAATTCATGGAAGTAAAACTCCTGTGGGAAACTGCATTTGCTGTTGTGAGCCTTAGAGGTAATTATGATCTCCTTTTTTGACATTGCACTCTTGGGAGTGAATGCCAGCATTTCCATTTGAGGGCTTATTTGATTATTTTTCTCATTTTGCAAAACATTATTACATTAACCCACCACTCCTGAATCCTTGTCCTACCATGGCATTTATGCATGAGAGGGTCTGTGCTCTGAAAGGAACATCAGGCTGAAGAATGCTCCATGATGATGGAAAGGCTTCTGTTTATCCTGTGGGTTTGGAATAAGAGCTTATTTTTGGCTTTGGAAGCAAATGTGACCTAGTTTGGATCCAAAATGTAATCTGAACCTTCAGCTACACATCTCGGATATTTTTTAGGGCTGAAAGTAGTCAATAAATGTATGTGAATATATGAGTCAAAGTGGGGAAGAGGGGAAGTTTAGGTTGGAGATTAGGGAGAAATTCTTTCCTGTGAGGGTGGGCAGGCCCTGGCACAGGGTGCCCAGAGAAGCTGTGGCTGCCCCTGGATCCCTGGAAGTGTCCAAGGCCAGGTTGGATGGGGCTGGGTGCACCCTGGGATAGTGGGAGGTGTCCCTGCCCATGACAGGGGATGGAATGGGATGAGCTTTAAGGTCCCTTCCCACCCAAACCATTCCAGGATTTTGTGTAACTCAATAACCTTCAGCACCAGAGTGCTGGGACCCCTCTTGTTCTGTGTCCCAGCCCTCACCCCTTTCCATCCCAGTTAAACCAGAGGGGCAGGAGGAGACTCCTCCAGCCTGCAGCAGTCCCTCAGACTGTTCTGAGCAGGCTCTCAGGTGAAACCATCCCTGAGAAAAATCCTTCCCCACCAGGGCTCACTGCTCCTCATTTTTCCTCACAGTCTCTGCTCACACTGTCCCGAATGCAATTCAGCTTCTGGGCTGTTCCTCTTAGTCCATGCAATGCTTTCCTTTTTCCCTGCTTACTTTTAATTAAATCTCATCACTTGAAAAATCCCAAGGAAGGCTTTGCAAGATCTTTAATTTGATTTTTATTTTCATTAAGCTCAAACTTATATGACAAATCTCCCAGAGCTGTTGCTAAATGCACTTTGTTTTCATGCAGTGCTCTTCTGGCTGAAAGTCCTGTTCCTGCCACGGGAATGTGGGCAGGAAAGGAATGTTCACCTGGGGTTTATGACCCTGACAACCTGTTTTTGTTATTAAAATCGTGGTGAGCAGCAGAAGTGATGAAATACTGAGTTCTGTGGAGTCTGCAGAGTGTTTTTTTAAACTCCAGTCATTATACATTGTGTTGGCATAAAAAAGCAGAGGAAGAAGATCCTTCATAGACAGCAAGCAATTCTTCTTGGACCTTATGAAGTTAATTATTTTATATCCCATAACTGAAACTTGTAACTCAGTGTAATTGGCAGGAGAAGTCCCACAGTAACAATCACAGGGCTGGTTATTGTTTCCTCTAGTGCTCCACTGTGGGAATGCTGGAAAAACAGCCTCCCATCCTGGTGTTTATTGGCAAAGGCTTAAATAAATCATGCCAGCCTGTACAACAAGCTCAGCGATCAATAATCTCTTGTCTTGCCATGGGAAGTGCTGCAGGAGGGGAACAGCTGGGGACAGGCAGGGTTTGTGGTGCCCGTTTAGCTGGGATTGTGCCTTAGGGATTTGGGAAAACCAGAGACCAAGCCCAGGCTGGATGAGGCTCTGAGCAACCTGGTCTAGTGGGAGGTGTCCCTGCCGTGGCAGAGGGGTGGGATGGGATGAGCTTTAACGTCCCTTCAACCCAAACTATTTTGGGATTTTATGACTCTAGGAGGATTTTATGAACTTTGTTCTCTTCCCAGTCTGCCAACACCTCACTGTGGGACTGTAACGGGACACGGATCACCCTCGTGGTGCCCCACAGTCTGTTAAAAACCCCACTGGCTGCCTCAGGCCCCGCTTGCAGCCTGGGTGAAGGAGCCGGCGCTTTGTGTCGAGGTGCCCACGTCCCACACTGAGCACTGTGGTGCCCCAGGGTTCCTCACCCCTTTCAGCCCAGCGACACCGAAGCTCCTTGTGCTGCTGCCAGCACCCATGGGAACGATCCCACCACCCCCATCCTGAGGGACTTTGTGCAGCCACATCAGCCCCAGCTCCTGAGGTGCCTCTTCCAGCTGCAGTCAGCCCATGGAGGCTCTTGGCCTTGCAAGACTTGATTTTACCCAGGGGCTGCTGCTGCTGTTGCTGCTCTGCCTCACAGACCCTCTGCAGCTGCCTCCCTCCTGCAGCTGGGTATACTGAGATATTTTTTCCTATCTGCCACTAATTTCTGCCTATTTCTCTCCCAGGTAGAGCCTGCAGTGACAAGAGTGACACACCATGAGCACTGACCCGGCCTCACTCAGCGCTGCCTGGAGAGCCCAGCACAGCCAGGGAGGAGGGCAGGGATAACAGAGCTTTGCTTAACGTCACCCTTGGCGCTTGGGCTGCGACATCTAAAGTGGAGGGAAGGGCAAGGCAGGAGCTCTCCGGTGAATGTGGCACCTCCACCCCGCTGCTGCTGCCGGGAGGAGCGGTGGCTCAGGGGTGGCTGAGGACACCGCTCCAATTTAATGCTTCAGTAGGAAATCTTAGGATGGATCCTCAGCTGGGACGAGCTGGCCTCACTTTCAGCGGAAACCAGGCGGTTTGTGAGGGATGGGGTCGGGCCTGTTGGTCATTCGAGGTCTTCAAGCTCATCTGTTCAGCTGCGCTCGAGTTCGCAGGCTGGCATCGCATTCCTGACACGCGGAGCAGGAGCAGGGCTAAGCACACACTCAGGATTAAGCGTGTGAGTGTCTTACAGAAATACTCCTTGTGTCAGTTCACGTATCCCCGTGCCCTTTTTCCTGCACGGAGATTGCTGGCTCAATTAAATTGTCATCTTCCTGGAAAAAAAGATGTCCTGGTAGCAGGCCTGGGTCTCTTGGTATGAAACCACAATTCTGGAAGGAATTGAAACAAAGTCATCAGTTTTAGGGGGTTGCTGAATTTCTTTTTCTATCCCTTCCATCAAGGAAAGGAAATATGCTCCTGAACTCTCCAGGCAGTGATTTCAAGGCAGGATGGCTCCTGTTAAATTAGACATTTATGGACTATTTAGTAAATTACCTCAGAGACAAAACCTTCCAGACTTGTTTCCCTTTTCATATGGGCTATTTCAGAAAGTTTATCAGGATCATCTGGGGCCGGGAGGAGCTGAGGAGCATTTGGATGTGGGAGAGGGGGCTTGGCTGGGAATTCCCCACTTGTCTTTTCCAGGGACAGCTCTGGGAACGGCGCGGGCCCAGCCCCGCCTGGAGCCTTCCCCAAAGTCGGCAGCGGAGGGAAGGAGCCTGGACGCTGCTTGTCCGGGCAATGTGGAGGGGATGGGATGCGATCCCTGTGCAGTGACGGTCCGGAGGTGCCGGGGGTGCCCGGCCCCGGGGGAGGCTGTGGTGGGGCCACGTGTGGCCGGTTGTGGCTCCAGCTGCATCCTCAGACGGACACCCTGGGCTGGCACGGGGGCCGAGGCTGCAGCCCCTTGGCAGGAGGGGCTGTTTAGGCCGTGGGGCCTGGAAACATCCCCAGGGAATGCTCCAAAATGGGGTTGGTGGGGATCCGCGGGGGGCAGGGGATTTGCACAGAGCACACCTGGCCAGCTGTGGGTTGGGTTTCTCCTCGCCAGAAGCACCAAACCCACATCTCCTCCCACCACTCCCCTCTCTGCTGGTATTGAACAAAAGCTGGTTTGAAGCAGAACCTCCTGCTCTGGGATTTGTTTGCACTTTGCACTGGGAATTCTTCCCCTGTTTGCTTTCACAGCCCCGGCCTGACCTTCCCCTGATGCCGGGATGCCAATTAAGGAGCTCAGAGCAGGGAGGGCTGTGGATATTATTGATTAGAGCTCTAATTGCTTATCTCCCCACGCTGTCCGAGCGAAATGGGCTGGATGGAGAGGCACGGAGTGAAATGGAGACGTGGCTGCCACGGGACTCACTCAGACATCATTCCTCAGCACGAGGCTGCAGCGTTTGGGAGCCCAGCTCAGCCCAGCTGGTTTTGTCTCCCTGCCGATCCCTGATCCCTTCCAACCTCTCTGCTCCCAGGAGTCCCTCGCTGTGAGCACCTCGCTGGGTGCAAGGGCAGGGAAGGGTGGTCACTGCAGGCACACCCTGTGTGCTACTGGGAGCACCCCCCAAACATGTCCATTATCTCGTTAGCTCTTTCCTTCCCGCCCAGAACCAGTGCTTGGGCATTTCAGGGCATCCCAGGAGAGCAAGGGGCAAGTTACATCTCCAAATGTAGCCAAGAGACGTTTTTTTTTAAAAAATCCCCATCTCAAGAGAAGTTTAAAATGTGGGGGATACCTTTTCACACTATTACCTGATCACAGTTTTGATCACTTGGAAACGGAGAGAAAACATCACCACACACTGCAGCAATATGACAGTAAAGTGGAGAGCTGTCAAGAGCCAGGACTTTCAGAAACAAGAGCCCTCTGCCCATAATTTTGGGTTGTTCCTTGCCCAGGGGTGCTTTAGCCACCAGAGGTGTGGAAAAAGCAAAGTGAACTCCTTGTTAGCTGCTGCAGGAAACTTCACTGCCCTGAGAGCACAGGATGATGCTGGAGTTGTCTAATTAGGCAGGCAATTGTTTGAAAGAGGATTTCACATCCAGGCCTGAAAGAGCTGGAACTGACCCGTGAAGTGAACAAAAGGCTGAATTTCATTCCCGGCCCCTGCACAGAACCCGGCTGAGGACGAGGAGCCTCACGCTGCCTCTCTGCTTGGGGTGAATTTCATTAGAATGGGCTGATAATTGCATTGCAAAGCCAGAACCAAGCAGGGGGAATTTACCTTCAAGGCCCATGAAGGTCAAGATCAGCCTCAGGACAGTATCAGGCTTTTCAAGACAAAGTTTTAATGCGACCAGGGAGAGGACTTTGTGAACTCAGGAGGCCTCGCGGATGTTGAAGGCTGACAGCAGCCATTTTGTGCCAAACAGGACATTTTTCAGGAGTACAGCTCGGCCTGTGGTTCACCCAGGGCTCCTCTTCTTCAGGGGATCACTGGGTGCAAGCACGGAGTTTGTTTTCCATGGTTTGGGGTATTCTCTGGAAATGCCCCAATCCTTTGGGAGACAAGGGCAGGGAGGGGGCTTGAGCTTGCTGGGAAAGTACAAAAGGCTTTGCTCCTAAGGACGCTCTTTTGGGAGCCTGAGCAGCTCCCAGAGGGTGCCAGCGCTCCTTCCCAGATGTGCTGCACCTCTGGGGCCGACAGAAAACTCTGGATAAGCTGGAGCTGCCCTTCCTCCGTAGTGAATCCCTCCCGTGTGGAACCAGCGAGCCCCTTGGAGATAACAGCAGGTGGCTGCAAAAAACAGCGCAGATAAGGGCGGATTGAAGACAGTGAAACTGTTTTTAGGTAAATTTCTGCTTTTCAGATCAGATCTGCGTGTTTATCCCCTATCTACATGCACACTTAATCCCCAGTTGCCATGGGACAGGAGAGCTGCCTGTTTTTGCAAGCTCTTTCTCTGAGCAATTTCCTGTTGTTAATGCAGCTCAGTCCCTTGATTCCATTACAGTCAAATCATTCCTGTTGTCTTTTCCGAGGTCATTGTGCTGCCTTGCAGTACCCACAGCTCTGTGTTTGCAAAGCCTGGGAATAAAGAGCCCTCTCTGAGGAGCTGCTGAGCCAGGCTCAGCCAGGTGAGAGCAGACCTGAAAGGGCATTTCCATCCCTTGATCAGCTGCCAGTCCTGCTGCTCTGGGCACAACCAGGCTCGGCCTCAGACGTGTGGTCTGACTTGATTTATGTAATCCTCAGATCTAGATGGTCCTCAGAATGCCTCACTCAGGATTATAGCAAGGTAAATATGTTTTTAGCACACAAAAAAGGTGAAAATCTGATTGTTCTGGTGAAGCAGACAAAAGCTGGAAACTCTTAGCAAGGATGTTTTTGAGGTGAGGCATTGATGTTTGAGGGAGGGAGAACAAGGCTTGGAGCTGGAGAAAATGGGCTGGGTGGCAGTAATAGAAAAAACTTCCTGCTTTTCTTGCAAGCAACCAAATCTGGAGTGGCAGAGGCGGCTCCCTTCTGCAGAGCTGCCTCTCTGACGACAAACACATCGAGGTGTCGATGTGGGGAGCAGCAAGTTGTGTTCCAGACTCTCTGGTAAGCAAGAATACACTGTGCTTCACACGTGTTCCAAAGAAATCTGTCATCCTCCTGAAGGTCTCACCCCACTTTGCAAAGTCTCTTTATTCCCCTTTCCCTGAGTCACAAAGTGAGGGGGGAGGTCAGGCCTTGTGGGCTGCAGAGAATCCCAAGGGCACCCCTGGCCACCTCACCCCAGGGGTGGGTGTTGGGCTGGAATTTGCTGTGATAACTCCCCTGGTGAGGTCACACCAGTGAAGGGAACAGGATGGGATCATCGTTAGGTTAAAACCAGAAACTCGCCGTCGCCAAGTCTGTGGTACCTGGCAGTGAATTGGGTCCTGGCCCTTCCCCACGCCTGGAGCTGCTGTTGCTGCCTGGCACAGGTGAAGGAGTGTCCCCCTTTCCCATCCCTCTGGCACAGCACAGGGCCAGGTCTCACACGGGAGGGTGAGAGGTGTGTCCTGATGGGGCGAAGGCACCGATGCCCACGGCAGGGAGCAGCTTCCCAGCTCCTCTTCTTGCCTGTGCCCACCCCAAGCTGTGTTTGGGGCAGCCTCAGCCTGGCTGCGTGGGTAGGATGGGTTTGTGCCTCTGCTGGATGATTCCAAAGGCGCATTAACTCCCGGGCAGAGTGCTGGCATATGCACACACATGCAGCAGGCACTCATGGAACTGGCAAGCTGGAAAAATAACAGCATCCTCGGGGAAAAGAGAGGCTCCCGCGTTGGTACCTTCCTCCCCTCTGCTGGCAGTTGCTCTGCACGTCTCCAGCTCTCAGACTGCTGCCCCTGAGAGCCAGGGAGGGAGATAAAACAATCTCATCACAGCGATGTTATTTCCCTCTCAAAGTCCTCCCGCGTTTTCATATGTGGATGTTGATAGCGAGGGCTGTGGATGTCACCGCTCTGGATTTATGGATAGAGATGTGCAGATGAGTGTGACAGCTGGGCGTCTGACTCCTTTCCATTGCAAAATCTGATCCCTCTGCTCTGCCATCAGTTGGATTTCGTGCCCCTCCTGACTCCTTCGTCGGCAGAGCTGGGAGCTGTGTGGAACTCGAGGCTCCATTTCCAATGAGCTTGTCGGGTCTCAGCCCTCAGCAGTGAACTCATTAGCAAAATCAGCACTGGTGGACATCCCCTGATTGCAGAGGTGTCGCGTCTGAGCTGCCCTCCCTCTGCAAAGGCTTTTCCCCTTGGCCACGCAGGGTCGTGTGTCGGGTTTATCTGGCTGAGAACAAACCGTGTCGTGCAGCACAGAGACCCCGCTGGGACCCAGCTCAGGTCGTGAGAATCCTCTTCTCCAGAGGCAGCTCAGCATCCATGTCTTGTACTGCTGTAAATCAGGAGCAGTGGGGTTTAACTCGATTGCTGAGGCTGTGTTCTTGCAGTCAGAAATTACAGCAACAACAGGAGAGATTCTCAGCTCGGCGTCATGAAAGGGCCTGGACTGACAGGACAAGGGGGGATGGCCTTAAGTGAAGGAGGGCAGGGTTAGACAGGAGGGGCTGTGAGGGTGGGGAGGGGCTGGCACAGGGTGCCCAGAGCAGCTGTGGCTGCCCCTGGATCCCTGGCAGTGCCCAAGGCCAGGCTGGACGGGGCTTGGAGCAGCCTGGGACAGTGGGAGGTGTCCCTGCCCATGGCAGGAGGTGGCACTGGATAATCTTTGAGGTCCTTTTCAACCCAAACCATCCTGGGATTCTGGGATTCTGTGACAGGAAGGCACAGCAGAGTGGTTAGGGATGGGCAGGGCTGCCTGTGAGGGTGCCCGTGCAGGCGTGTCCCAGGCAGGTGTGTCCCAGGCAGGCGTGCCCCAGGCAGGGGTGTGCCAGGCAGGGGTGTGCCAGGCAGGCGTGTCCCAGGCAGGCGTGTCCCAGGCAGGCGTGCCCCAGGCCAGGTGTGTCCCAGGCAGGCGTGCCCCAGGCAGGCGTGTCCCAGGCAGGTGTGTCCCAGGCAGGGGTGTCCCAGGCAGGGGTGCCCCAGGCAGGTGTGTCCCAGGCAGGCGTGCCCCAGGCAGGTGTGTCCCAGGCAGGTGTGTCCCAGGCAGGTGTGTGCCTCTCTGGGCCATGCCGTGGCTCTCCTGCAGCACCATCCAGAGCAGAGCATTCCGTGCTGCAAGGCTGAAGGAGCAGGACTGCTGCACGCCGAGCTGAGCTGATGAGGCTCAGCATCCCCTCTCCTTGTTTCGTGTTTAATTAGCTGGTGCATGAAGGATGGATCGGATAGAACAAGGAAGCAGCAGGGAGAAGGAAGGTTAATCTATCCTCCAGCCTTGCTATTCCTTCTTCCTTGTGATCTCGTGAAGCAGGGAGATGATGTGTCCTTTGAAGTGTAAAGTACTCCCTATCCTTCTCCCCCCCGACGTCGCCTCCTCCTCCTCCTCCTCCCAGCCTCAGTCCAGCTGCTGCCTGCCAGGTGCTGCTGACGGCCGAGGGGCTGGACCCGTCCTCCCGCGGGGCTGCACGGGGGAGCTTGGAAACAAAATGTCAGGACTGGCTTTTTTAAGCACCTCAAAGCCCTGTGCAGACAGTCCCGGAATCCCGGGGTGCTGCCTGTCCCAGGCCAGGCTGGATGGGCTTGGAGTAACCTGGGATAGCGGGAGGTGTCCCTGCCCATGGCAGGGCTGGAATGGGCAGAGCTTTAAGGTCCCTCCCAGCCCAAACCAGTCTTGGATTATGGCACCTAGTTTGGGGTTGATGGAGCAGGAGGAAGAGCTTGGGCTGGGAGGATGCCGTGGAGCCCAAACCGGTGCCGGGAAGCCCCGGTGTCACCTGGGGTCTCCCCAGGACCTCAGGGCTCACAAACAGCAGTGCCACACCCCGAGCTGTGGGTAAGGAGAGGGAGTTGGGCTCTCTCCTCTCAGTCTTCAGGAGCTCTGTTCCATTTTTCAGGAAACTCTTTGAGAACAAGGAGCAGGGGAATCGGGACAGAGGAGAGGGCTGGCCTGGCACGAGCAGCCCTTCCCCAGGCCCCGTGTTCTCCCCGAGTCACAGTAATTGAATTGTTTTAATATTAATGTCTTCTCTCGAGCTCTGCTGATGGGAGGGAGGGAGGGAGAGATGTTTCTTCCAAAACAGTCTTAAGCTAATGCAGAAAGTATGAATAAATCTCTCAGAGATTATAGCCCCTGGAAAGCTCCTGTGAATATCAGAAAGACATCCTTCCTGCTATGGGAGGTTTGATTGAATTACAAATTTGAGGCAACTCCAAAGCAAAACTGATTAAGTCTTTTCTTTCCCGCTCTCTTGTTGTAGCTTTTTAAGGCACTAAAGCTTTTTAATAATTAGAAATCCCCCCATCCTGTTTGTAAGAGGTTATAATTGGCATCACCCTGCCTGTAAGGAGCTCTAATTGGCATCGTGTCCTCATGGATGGCGATGCACCAGAGCACAAAACATGGTGGGAAGTGTTGTCACTCCTTTTCTCTGAAGGAGACCCGTGGCCTGTGCTCTGGGAGGATCATCCCGAGGTTGGGAGAGAGTGGTGATGTCCCAGGGGCTGCAGGAGGTGACAGCTGAGGTGGCCAACGGAGGTGAAACAGGGATGGGGCTCCAGCTCTGCTCCCAGAAGGAACTGGAGGACCCTGGGTATGGCCTCTTGTGTAGGAGACTGCTGTGAAAACAGCAAAGCCCCTGTTTTGGGAGGAAGGGGAGGGTCCTGCCCACGGGGCTGTCTCGGCTCTTCCCCTCGGAGGCGCCGGAGCCGTCCCCGCGCCCACGGCGGTGTTTGATTAACGTTGTCACTGCACTGCCAGCACCTAAGGCTTTGCTGTGAGAAACACTGTCGGGGTAAAGACACAATAGAAATCACCTTATTCAGTTCTCCCCTATTAGAGCAGAGAGGGAAAAAAGGAAGAAAGGAAGCAAAAGGGAAAGCATTGTACCACAGGAGCTTCGCGCGGGGCTGTCTACCAAGGAGACAGCTGTGGTCTTTACCAGCCCTTGACAAGTGATTTTTCCAACAATCAGATGGGAGAACATGCTCTGTTAGGCTTATAATTGATAATATAGCACTGTTGAAATATGCCTGTCAGTTCTGCGGGGAGATGAAATTATAGCATTGATATTTCAGAAGAGTTTTCACAGGCAGCTTCCGAAACCACGGCCTGGCCCTGGCAGATGAAAGGTGGGGTGGGGGGGTGTGTCAGCAGGATCCAGCTTTCAGCCTCGCCCTGGGGGTGAGAGGGGGACCCCACTGCAGCCCCCCAGCTCTGGGTGGGCTCTGTGGAGCCTTTCCAGGGCCCAGCAGGCATCTGCACCAGGAGAACCCAGTGGGGTGTGAAAATGTGTCATAGAAAGATTAAAATAATGAACAAGGAAATTCAAATGATCCAAGCCAGTCATAGTGGTGACTTTTTAAACAGGGAAGGCAATTAACTAGTGGAGACTTCAGAAACTGATCCCTCCATCCCTGGGAATGTTTTGAAGAGGAACACAGGCTTTGGGAATAATCCAGCAAAGCTCTTTGGATACACAGCTGGGGTGAGGGGCTCTGGCTGCCTTTGAGATCACAGAACTCCAAAAGGGCTCTGGATCCCTAAGGAGCTCAGTGTCACAGAGTCCCACAACATCCAGAAATCCAAGAAATCCAAGAACTTTTTGGATCACTTTCTAGAAGGTGTTTGGTGAAAGGAAAACCTGAGACAGGGAGGAAGCCCCGGGACCCACCACCACTTGCCTTTCCCTTCTCAGTCCCACTGCCCGCTGGTGTCTGCCCACAATCAGGAGGGCCACACCAGCTGGCTTATGAGAACCACCAGTTGCTCAGCTGGGACGTCCAGGATCCTACAGGATGGGGGTGCATGGGAAGGTCCTCACCGTGTCCAAACCTTTGGTGTGTTTGCAGTCCCACGTGGGTGCTGGTACTGGAGAGACAGAACAGGGTTTATGGACCTGAGGCTGGAAACACTCTGAGCTGTGGGCCAGATGGAGGAAGGGACTGCAGGGGTTGTTGGCAGGGCTTGGTTGTGTCCATTTGAGCTCCAGATGTGCGATTTGTGGACAGGGAGGGGAGATGTTCCCAAGCCTGTGCCGATCCAGCGTCCTGCAGGGAACGAAAAGGTTTGAAACAGGATAAAAGCAGTTCTGGAAGCAAAAGGAATAAATTATTCTGGTTTTGCTGGTGACCAGGTGGAGAGCAGCAGGTGAGGCACAGAGTGCGGACCTGGCAGAGCTCATAGCACCTGTGTGCCAGCCTTGGCTCGGGGGAAGGATGCGGCAGCCTCTGCCCTCTCAGCCCTCCCTTCTCTCTCTTCCTCTCCTTCTCTCCTTTCTTTCTCTCCGTTCTTGGCACAGAACTCGGATAGATTGAGTTCAAGAGCAGTTAAGTGAAATTTCTGACACCCCTTTGTTGTTCCCTGCTCCGGTGGGGGCTCAGCCTCCAGCCCCTCTTGCATCCCAGTGAACCCAGCGGTCGGGGTGGTTTGTTCATCTCCAGCCTCACCCACTGCAGCCCCCAATTAGCACCTTGCCCCAAGACACCCGCGCCTGGCATTAGCACACCTTTGTCAGTGTTAGTGACTCAAATTTGGAGTCAAATTAAAGGCGTGTCGCTAATAACGAGCTCCAAATTCCCTTCAGGGCTGGCTGCACTGAGCGAAATTAAAGTTCCCGACATCCCCGTTCCCATTCCCCCTTCCTAATTAGTCCTCCCCGATTCTTAGAGGCTGACATTTAAAATGAACTCAGCTGAAATTAGTACTTTTGTAGTCAATTTTCAGTGCTGATAATGGGAACACGGAGGGGACAAACCCCTGCCTCAGTGGCAGCCCGTGGAGGAGGTGACGGGTCCCAGCTGCCACCGAGCGGGGCGGGCACTGCTGCCCCCCAGCCTGGGTGCACATGCCTGGGAAGGGGCCTTGGAGGTCCCTCGGATTGATGCATTAAGGAGATTTTTGTTTCCCGGCTCCCTGAGGAAGGTCCCTTTCGTCAGAGATTTCTCCCCTCAAGACACAAAAGTCAGTAAACTCCGGGCTCAGCCTGCAAATCTCCAGGTGACGTTTGTGACTTAACTCACTGTGCCGAGTAAAACCCCGAGCACAAAGCCCTGAGTTGCAGCAGCGCTGTGTGACCAGGCTGTCAGGCTCTTAAACCCCCAATTTCCTGCCTTTTGATGGCTTTGAATCACGATGGGCCTAATAATAATGATAGTTGGTACTTATATGCCACTTTATCTTAAAAGCACTGAACAAACATTAATTAATTATAGACACAGACAGTGTCTGCAAACGCGGGGCTGCAGATGCAGCCGGGTTCGGAGCCACGCACAGCTCGGAGCCAGGAGCTTCCCAGCAGGAGAGAGCTTGGATCACATCTGCTGCAGCCCCTCCGTGGGCAAAGCCCCTCAGGTCTGGCAGTGTCTGCCCAGGGTGGCCCCAAAAGGCGACCAGAGACAACGTGTGCCCCTGCAAACACCTCGCTGCTCAGGGTCTCAGGGTGTTACAGCAGGTAACTGGCGTCTCCCCAGCTCAGAGCAGGGTGACGCTGTGGTGTCACACGTCCCTGGCTGCTGCAGCCTCCCCCTGGCAGAGGGCTGAGCGTGACACCTTCCTCACCCCAGTGCCTGGGCAGGAAAATGCTCCTGTTCCCTAATCCTGGCTGGAGAGGGGGCAAAATCTGGGAGCTGGCTCCTGGTTTTGGAGCACTTTGCTCTGGCCAGGCAGGACATGGAATGACTAACCCGGTCCTGCCTGGACTTTTGGCCTCCTTATGGCCGTAGGTGCTGCTTTTCTGGGGGGTGCTGTGGTCCCTAAAATTTACAGGTGATGCAGGGATGAACTCTGCCCATCTCCTACTTCTCCAAATTAAAACGAGCACCCCGATACTGCAGGGAAGCTGGGAATGCTCCGTGCCTGCCTGGGAAGGAGGGAGGGAAGGAAGGCAGCAGCAGCCATGTAGGAAGGCAGGCTCTGTCTTCACAACCTTTCTCCTTCTCTGACCACATGCTGGACATGCAAAAGATCCCTGTTTCCTTGGAAACGGGCTCTTTCCGCATGTGCTGCAGCGAGCTGGGAAAGTTTGCCTTCATCAAACCCCCACGGTGAGGAGAATAAGCTCCAGAGAAGCTGTCCTGGGGCCGGCAGCCTGATTCCTGCTGCTTCCCTTATTTGCATCCCTTTAGGAAAAGGAAAAGGAACACGAAAATCTCCCTCCTGCCCCCTTGCAGAGGAGATCCCTCCTGGTTCCTTGCAAGCCCTGTTGCTGTCTGAGGGCAGAGGAAATTACTTCAATCACTGGCACAGGGCTGGGCACCCCAAAACTGCCCATCCCCTCTCAGAACTCGGGCTGCAGGCGCTGCTCCCCCGGGCAGTGACAAACTGGGGGCAATGGAGGGACGTGTCCTCTCACTTTGTTCCTCTTTTTGCACTTTCCAGTAAACTCAGCATCGAGTCAGGCTTGCGACAAGAGACCCAGAGGCTTCTTGGAAGATTCCCTCGATGGCAGCATCTTTGCATTCGCCTTTGCCAGCTTTACCCCCTGTCACTGCACCGGCCTGCCCAGGACACAGCCAGGGCACCCCGGGGTGGTTCTGGGGTGATGCTCCTTGTGCCAGAGCAC
Organism: Gymnorhina tibicen; assembly: GCA_013399875.1. Classification (NCBI taxonomy): domain Eukaryota; kingdom Metazoa; phylum Chordata; class Aves; order Passeriformes; family Artamidae; genus Gymnorhina; species Gymnorhina tibicen. The sequence continues at coordinate 168,048 of VXAZ01002122.1, read as the reverse complement.
TGCAGAGCCTGTCCCGGGGTGCTGGGCACCGGCAAGGGACCGCAGGAAGAAGAAGGGGGAAGCACAGGGACATTCCAGAGCAGGCAGCGAGGCTGGAGGGGCAGCAAAGCCCAAAGCCCAGCTCAGAGCGGGTGTGTGGGTGTTTAACCCAGCAGATATAAACGCTCTAGGCCTGCAGTTTAGAGAAACCTCATAAATATTTTAGCTCGGGGAGGATGAAAGGAAGACAAACAAATATAGGTTTGGGCCTTTGGGGCATTGCTGTGATCATCTCTTCAGAGAAGCAGAGGTTGTGCTGGTACTTGGAGCTGCGGCGTGACGGGGAAGCTGCTGATGCATTGTCTGACAAGCACTGCCACCAAAATTTTGATTTTGGAGTGAGGGAAAGCCAAGGAAAAAGGTCCAAACTTTCTAATGAGGCAGCTTTGCTCCTATTATTCCAGCAGGATTTGCCAAACTAACCCAGTGATCAAAGCCTGGAGTTTTGATCCGAAATGGGTGGGCAAATGCCATGAACATTTGTGCCATTCTCATACACTTGTTTTGACTGTCTCTGCCTCTAAAGTCTTGTTTGAATTTGAGAGTGGAATTTAATTTGATTATTTTTACAGCTAGAAAGCAATGAAGGATGAATAAATACTCTTTGCTGAACATTTCATTTGAAAAATACACTAAAAACCACTGAATTAATGATTCACTGATTGAGGCTGTGAATTCTGGTTGATCATCATTTTAAAAGCGATCCTGGTAGAATTTTGCAAGCTGAGGAATATCATAAAGTGTTCCAGTTGTTTTGCTGCCGTAATTATACAAGACAGACTGTGTGCAGATGCAGTGGTGCTGGTACAAATTGCTCTGGTGCCCACAGTGGAGCCAGGAAATGCAGATGTGGGGGGTGGAGCTGCCACAGTTTTGCCCAGGGAGGTGGTTTAGGTGTCAGCCTGCACGTTAATACCAGGCGTTAATTGGTATTAATTACCTGGGTCTGCTTGGAACCCGCTTATTGCAACTCTGTAAATATTTGTGGCAAAATTCAACATCCACGAAAATCTCTTTTTTCTTGGGAACACAGCGCCAAGACTTGCTGTGGGTTTGCTGGAGGCGCTGGCTGCCCTTCCAATGGTCACCTCCGCTCTCTGGCTGCTCCTGGGTTTATTTTGAGGAGAACCCACTCCTTTTTTAGCAAATATGGATGCAGTTTATGGAACTGATGCTCAGCCGACTCTGTTGGTTTCAGTATAAATCCCAGGAGAGATCAGCATTTTGCTTCAAAATCTCTGAGCTCAAACAGAGGGATGGATAAAGGGAAATGTTTGCACAATCTCTTTGCAAATCAAATCTTTAACGTCGTGCGTCGCTCTGGAGAGGTGGGGAGGAAAGATAATCCCAGATTTTGACTTTGAGCTCGCAAGGCAAAGCTGCCCTTCATTGTAAAATCAGTGGGAGCTTGTCTTCGACTCCCGCGGGAGTTTCCGGGATGGAACCGGAGGCTCCAGGGTCCCGAGACATCAAAACAAATTACACCGCGCTCGCTCTCTCCGCCCGGCTGCGGGAGGTGCTGCCCCGTGCCGGGCGCACGCGGAGCGCGAGCGTTTGAACGCGTTCCCCTGATCCCGGGGTTTGTAAAAGCGCTTGGCAACGCACCCGGAGCTGATTCATTCCTGCAGCGCGGCCGGGGCCGGCATGCAGCACGTGGAGGCCGCCAGCCGGGGCCCCTCACCTCTCCCAGCAGAGGCTCCCCAGTCTGGGGCGTTTCTGGGATCAGAAACATCAGGACCATCGGTGCCTCCGGGTCTGGGCTCGCCACATTCCGTGCTCGCTCTTGCAGCGTGGAAAAGGGAAGGACGTGCCAAGGAATGGATCCAGGAGCAATCCTGGGGTCCCAGCCTCATCTATGGCACACAAATCTGGGGTGCCACGAGGGCGGTATTTAATTTTCCTCTTTGCAACCTACTGACTCCTCAGCATCCTAAAATTCCCCAAATATCTGTAAATTTGAAATCCAGGCCCCTTCCTAACGCTTAGAAACGCTGCTGTCCCGTGCTGGAGAGCGATTCCTCAGGCAGTGAATAAATTCTGGGGCTGTCTGCATTTGGGCTGAGGTTTGGAGGTGTGGGCGTGCTGCTCGGTGACTTTAGGACCTTAAATGCCTCCCCCGAGCTGGAGTTTGGTCAGCAGCCAGGAGCTGCACCCAGCAGGAGCTGGGAGCCAGCCCGTGGTGCCGGAGCCGGCAGAACACGCTCATTATCTCTACCTTGCTCAGAAAGGATATTGTGATTTTAATAACTTCTTGGATCCATTTTTTCCCTGGTAGCTCTCGTTGCCTTGGATACAGGCTCTGGAGAGGCTCAGCCCTGCTAAAGATGGTAGATCATTTAAATGGAATAGAAGATGAGGTGTGGATTTACAAAGTGCTGGGAGCGCTCCGGCAAAGCCGAGCTTCCGCGGGATGTGCGGGTTTGTTCAACAGGGCTTTGTTCCTGGGGATGGGACACCAAAGCTGCTTTTGCACGTGGTGTGTGTGGTGTCTGATGTGTCCGTGTGACAGCGCCAGGCTGGGAAAAGCAGAGCCCCGAGGCTTTGGTGATGGTGTTGAATCAATTCCCAGGGCGCTGTGAGCAGGAGCGGAGCTGGATCTTGGCGCCTTTGGAATGGGGTGTTCCAAAGACTTCAACTCTGCTGCCACCCTCTTCCTCCTTAACCACCACCTCTGCCCTCTCTCTGACTCCCCAAGGTCACACCTGCAGGGTGGTTTCAGGCCATCAGCTCTTCCAGTTGATGTGTGTCCATGGCACTCCAGCTCTGCCAGGTGTTCTCATTCAAAGCTTGATTCCCATTCCTCGCATTCCCTCATTCCCTTTCTCCCAGCTTACACATTCAGCTTACCTACAGGGAAGCCATGCAAACAGAGAAATTCTCATTTCATGAGAGGTTGCCCACCCCTAAAGGTCACCAAAGCTATTAAAGAAAGCCCCTCGTGCCCAGGGCTTTGGACACCTCATTTGACTTGCTTTGGTCGAATTTCACGCTGCTGCAGTTTTTGATTTATGCCCTTTGAAAGCCTTTTGCTGTGCTGGAGGAAGCCCACTCGTAGTGCCTGCTGTAATCAAGCAGCTCTGGCTTTTTGGAGCTGACTTTTCTTCTCTTAACGACTCTGGGCCCAACCTAATAAAAACAAACTAAACAAATTGTTTTTTCTTCCTGGTCCTCATCATAAGCACATTTGGATCTATGATGGCTGTCTGGAAAGTTGTTAAGATCATTTGATCACTGCCAGAATAAATTATCCTGACTGGAGACGCTGCCCTAAACCTGGATTTGCTGCTGGGGGTACCAAGGGTGGGATGCTCATGACACTGGGCTCAGAAATTAGTGCTTAATTGCTTTAGAGGAGCTGCTGGAGGTCACAGCCCCGCCCTGCTGGGTGACAGGGTGTGGCAGAGCTGATGGAGGAGCAGGAGGAGCTGAGGGAGAGCTCCTTCCCATGAGGGTGTCAGAGCACTGGAAAGGCTGCCCAGGAAGGATATGGAGTCTCCTCTCTGGAGGCATTCAGGATGAGGAGAGATGTGTTTGTATGGGCTCACCTGGGAGCTCCAGCCCTTCTGCCACCAGTGCAGAGCCAGGGAACTCCTGCCATTGTCTCCCAGATGATTTCCCCAATTTCTGCCCATGGATGCCCCTGTGCTGGAAGGAGATGCTCATCTCAGTCTGTGCCAGCCCTTCCTTCAACCCATTGCCATCCACAGCCCGTGGGAAGGACCCCATGAGCCCTGAAACTCTCCAGAATTTCACCCTTCATGGTGCTTCAGGGCAAGGTGAACAGGGAGAGGAAGCAGGAATCACTGAGGAAGCAGCAGCAGAATGAAGAAGAGAAAAAAAAACCAACACTTTTTCTTTGCTTAAAAAGAAATCTCAGCTTTCCTGGAATGAAGAAAAGAAGAGGAGGGAGGGAGATGCACCACACAAAGAGAAGAAAATGGGCTGAGAAACCACAAGACATCTAAAAGCTCACCCAGGAAACCCCACTTTGATATCCCCTCTCATTGGAAGCGTTTGAGGCCAGAATAATGCTGCCATGATTGATCACACAATGGGATGAGAAAGGGAGTGGATCCGAGAGCTCCTTTCTGCTTCATAGGACAAAA
>VXAZ01002122.1:134527-158989 GCA_013399875.1 Gymnorhina tibicen | reverse complement strand
TCCATCCATCCACCCATCCATCCATCCATCCATCCATCCCTCCATCCCTCCATCCATCGATTCGTCCAGCCATCCTTCAGTCCATCCATCCATCCATCCATCCCTCCCACCAGCGCAGGAGGCAGAACGTCACCAAATCTCTCTGCATTGAGGTTTGATGGGAGAACTCTCTGGGACAAGATGAAAGCGGGGATACTTTTGTTACACGTGGAAGTTGACAGGAATTTGCATTAATGTCTCCTTCCTGGACAGCAGGAGTCTGCCTTTCCCCAGAACATCAAATGTTTATCTCTGTGAATGCAAATATTTTCCCCTGACCGCAGAGGAAATGAAAAGCTTCTCCATTATGTATTTATCTGTTTCAAAAAGCAGTTTTCTAAATAGAAGAGGGGAGCAGGAGGTTCCCTGTAGTACTCGGAGGCACGAGCTAAATCAGCATTTCAAACAGGCCATTTCCTGCACTACAAAGTCCTTTTCCCTCCCTGACATCTCCCTTTCTGCACTGTAACTTCCAGGATCCGCAGCCCTTACCCATTACAAGCCCTCCCAAATAAATCAGTACCTGAGGATACCACTGACAAAGGAAATCCTGATTTTGAGTTTGTCTTCTGCTTGTGAAATCTTCCAGGCTGTGCTTCCCAGCATTCATCCACACAGGGAAACATCACCGGAAAACCAAAGCTGAGATTTCTGCACCATCACCTGGCTCCAGGGGCTGGAGCCGAAGGAGCATCCTCAGCCATTGCTGACTCTTCCTACGTGTGGGACTGTGGCAATTCTGCTTTTCAGTGTTAAATCCAGTGGGACTGTGCCAGCACAACTGTTTTCTGCCCCCTTGGGTGAAAACTAAACTGCACAGGGAGTTTCTTGGTGGCCTTGCAGACCGCAGCCGGTGCAGGGAGGGTTTGGTGACCATCTCAGAGGAGCACAGCAGTGGCTGGAGGGAAGATGATGTCACCTGGCTGCTCTGCCACAGAATCATTGGGGTTGGAAAAGACCTCCAAGATTATTGAGTCCAACCTTGGCATTGTCATCCCCACCTTGTCCTCACCCAGCCCAGAGCACCGAGTGCCACGTCCAGTCGTTCCTCGGACACCTCCAGGGATGGGGACAGCACCACCTCCCTGGGCAGCTCTTTCCAGTGCCTGACAGCCCTTTCCATGAAGAAATCCTTTCTGATGTCCAGGATGAATGGCTCGTGCTCCTCAAAGGGTCCAGTTCATCCTTAGGTAACTTCCAACTCAATCATGCCTGACTTAGCCTGCACAGGAATTTTGAGATGCCCTGGGAATCATTTCCTCTGTCGTGCTGCCCTCCCCCTGCACGAGCCCACGGAGCTGTGCCTGCTTGGTTCTGCAGCTTTGCTGGCAAGACAGGGCAGGATTTCAGCGTGAGGAACGAGTGTGATTTGGGAGAGAGCCCAGCAGAACGTCACTTACCCTCTGCCAGGATTTATGAGGCTCTGCTCACGGGGCCCATGTGCCAGGCCCGTGTGCCAGAGTGGCCCACGTGGCTTTGGGTGTGGTTGCCATGCCCAGAGCAGACTCAGACCCCAGGGTTTGCAGGAGAGGGGGGTGAAGTGCTGGCAGCCCCCCAAGGCAGCACCCACAGCCTCTGCTTTGGGGTAACCCTCTGAGATGTGCCCCTTTTGATGGCTCTGCTGAAAAGCCCCTCTCTGAGCATCAGGGTTTGGCCCCATCAGCCAGTTCTTCTCCCAGCACTGAAGTTGTTCCACATCCTTGTTTGGCATCCAACAAAAATGGGTCCTGTCCACAACTCCCTGACAGGAGGGGGCAGCCGGGGGGGGGTCGGGCTCTACTCCTGGGGAACAGGGATAGGAGGAGAGGGAACAGCCTCGGGCTGGGCCAGGGGAGGCTCAGGTTGGACACCAGGGGGAATTTCTGCATGGAAAGGGTGCTCAGGCCTTGGAGCTGCCCGGGGAGGTTTGGAGTCCCCATCCCTGGAGGTGTCCAAGGAAGGCCTGGACGTGGCACTCAGTGCTCTGGGCTGGGGACAAGGTGGGGATCGGGCACAGCTTGGACTCGATGCTCTTGGGGGTCTTTTCCAACTTCAGTGGTTTTGTGATTCTGTGATTACTGATTAGACCCACTCCTTGCCAAAATACTGAACAAGCAGGATCAAGAGTTAGAGGAAAAAATTATTTCAGTGAAGCCGAAGCCACAAAACAAACCAGTGCTGATGTATTATTAATATATTCATGTCAGCGTTAATAGCAATGCAGAGTTTTGTAGCTGGTTTAGTAAAAACGCTACAGCTTTATGTATTAATAAGTGTGGTAATATTAATGCCACTTTCTGTGATAAATAACATTGGTAATAACATTGATAATAGCACTGCTTCTCCAGGGGTGTTTAAAAATTCTGCTGCTTGCACTTTTTGGCCAGCCAGAACCCCCTTCCCACCACTGATGGGTCTCCCCTTGCAGAGTTCGCTCCACGCAGCCCCTCCCTGCTCACAGGACTATGGCACCTCTGCTGCTGGATTTCCTGGGCAATTCCCACACTTCCAGCCAGGACTGAAGTCCTCTTTGGTTCTGCAGCCCCAAGTTCTTTATTCCGTGTCCCTGCAGGGGGTGGCTGCCAACAGAGGCTGAAGGAGAGGACAGAAAGAGGCTCCTGTACCCTGTCGAGCCCATCCGTGAGTTTCAGACTGGTCAGGACAGAAGGGTGTGATGAAATCAGCTGATTTCTGGCTGATTTCCAGCTCAGAGCTCTAACCAGGGCCATGAAATGAGGCTGCTGCAGGGGGCAGTTTCTCTGCTGTGCTCACAGGCTTGGTGGGCAGGAGGGCGTTGGCTGCGGAACATCCAGGGAAGGTGTGGGGATGCCCTTGGGAAAAGAAGGACGAAGAACCACACAAAATTCCACCAAAAGGGGATTGGAATGGAGCTGTCAAGGTCCAAAGTTGGTGTGGAGGTGCATTTTTGTGTGGTTCAGCCCCCTCCCAGTGCTGCTTGCTGAGCTCTTGGGGCTGTGCAGAGGAGGAGCCGAGTTGCCAGAGCCGGAGGATGCGGTGTGCGTTTGGGCAGTGAGAGGAGCTGAAGCCCTGGACTTGCCACAGGGATCCCGTTCTGCAAATGGTGCCAGTCCCAGGCCCTGGGGGTCAGGGGGACCCTGCACGAGGGGGTACAGGCTGGTGACAACAGGCTGAGGTGTCTTTGGAGGGTTTTGCTATCAGACAGAGCAGGCACTGAGAGAGCACAGAACCCCGGGGCTGGAGAGGCAGAATTTCACTGCTCAGCAGCACCAGATCGTGGCTGCTGGTCCTGGCAGGTTGGAGCACCCAGAGCACAGTGCTGTTGGGTACCACATTGCAATCAGCTGAAAATTAAGCTTTATCCCTTGGCTGATGGCTTGAATCCTCCCCTGCCCTGTGCTGGGCCCTACAGCTGGGCACTGACCATCAGAACCCTCCCAGCTTGTCCGTGGTCACTGTTTTACAGCGAGACCAACCTCTTTTTTCTTTATTATGGATCTTTGTGAGCCTGCAGGCTCCTTGCTGCTCTTTTTCTTTCCTAATTGGCTCCGAGTGCGTGTGTGGATGTGCATGTGCCTGCCCCCCTCATCAGCAGCCCCCCTGGTATTCACAGGAGTAATTAGAACATCTAAATCTTCCCTGCGTGTCATGCAGGCCCGCTGGAATTAGCGGTGATTGCTGGCACCAGCCCCAGCCGTGCGGGATCCCACCCCAGCTCCCGGCAAGTGGAGCTGCTCCTGGGTTTTTCTGTGGCTCAGCCGTGCCCCAGCTCCTTCCCACTCCCACTGAAATGCGTTTTGGTGGCTCAGAGAGGATTCTGAGGACTTGCACCCCGCTGGAATCCAAGTGCTGAGCAAACCAAGGCCCTGGGTCGGGTGCTGGATCTGGAGTGAATCCTTCCCTGCTCCTCCTTCCCTGGCCCCACCTGGGCTCAGGAGCAGGATGAGGGGTTCGGGGTACCCTGGGCAGAGCCCTGTCCTGTCCTGGGCTCCAGCAGTGACCCCTCAAAAGAGCCCTGAACCCCCCAAGGGGACATGTAATGGGCGTGGGTATAAATAGATGTATTTGCTGTATATAAAGACTAAATACTAGGAGATATAAAACCTAAATACTATAATATCTATATAGAAGTATAGCTATAAAATATATAAAATATATTACATATAAATATATTATTAAGTAAATATACATAACTATATTATTAAATAACTATATTATTAAATAACTATATTGTATAAATATAACTGATAAATATCTAGCATTTATAGTTATATTATATTTTATTTATATCTGTCTATGTTTATTTTTATGTTTATATTTCGAGTTTACATATTATTTTGTATTATGTAGAAATAGATAATATATAAAGATACAATGTTTTATATATTATTTACATATACTTACACGTAAAAATATCTATAAAACACATAAAATAAATCTAAGAGGAGGCTGAGGGGCAAGGGTTGAGCCTCATTAATTCCGTGTTCGGTGAGGGAAGGCAGTGCCCACTCACAAATTCCCTCCCCACACGGGGTGAGTCGGGTCAAGAACCACAGAATTTTTCTTTCTGAAGTTTTCCTTTCCCCCTCCCAGCCCAGCTGGCACGTGGAGACCAACTCCACATCTTATCCCCCCAGCTCCAGTGCTTCCCAGATGTCTTTAACATTTCTCTGTCTTTCCTTGAGGATGCTGGGGCTCTCTCACCATTCCCAATTAAAAAAAAAAAAAAAAACAAACCCAGGGAAGTAACTTTGCTAATGACTTTGACTGGAATCATTAAGGACATCTCAGCGCCATGGCTGCTCTTCTCCGCTTTCAGGAGCGATATTGATTGCTGGTTTAATTTAAATCTTGGACAAAATCCTTCCTTTTTCTCTGGGCTTACCACAGGAACTGATCCCTGTTCCCCAGTGGAGGAGCAGGAGAGGGGGGAAGAGGGGGTGGGCGATTCCCCCGGCGCTGAGCAGGGAGGGGGCAGCTCAGGGGTGTCAAGGACCTACTTTGGAAGCACTGAAAAATGGGGAATTGAAGGGAAACTGCTTGAAAATGCATCCAAGAGGAGGCCAGGGTGGCATTTTCAGAGGGGAGGTCTCGTGCTCTGGGTTCTCTCTGCTCTCATTATATATTTTCCAATTGCTCTTATAGATGCCTCAAAGGTTAATGTATGTTTGTGATGAGTGCACTTTGGATAAATGTTAATTAGCCGGGGTGCAAGTCAAGGGATTCTTCCCTCAGAAATAAATGCTTTTTCTGTATTTTTAGCCACTCTTTTATTAGTACTTATCCAGGAGATGAGAGCAAAGGCTGGGGGCTGCAGCTCACCCCTGGAGCAGCAGAGTTTGGGTGGCTGGGGCTGCTGCAACCTCCCAGAGCCACCCTGGGACTGGGACCAGTGGCTGATGGTGGGGTTGGGACTGTTCAGTGTCCCTGGGTGATTTAGGGACCTGGTGTGGAGAATGGGGCACCTCCCCTGGGGCCTGGGGCTTGGGGCAGGGGCTGTTCCCACCCTCTGCTGGTGCAGGAGAGAGGGACATGTGCCCCCAAAAATCTCACGGGCCTGGGGTCCTTCCACCCCTAAGCCACGTCCAAAAATCCCCCCGGCTGCACATCTGTGTGACCTTGCAGCACATCCAGAACATTCCTGGGTGGGGAATCTCCAGCCGCAAACTCCACCTCTGACTTCCGTGGGTTAGCAAGTGAGTGCCCTTCCACGTGCAGCCTGGGGGGACAAGGTGGGATTTCAATCAGTGGGAAGGGAGAGGCGATTTCCCAGCTCCCATTAGCTGGTGATAATTGCTTTGAGAGCAGAGGTTTCATCTCAGGATTTCACGCGGAACTGTCGCCCTCCCAGCGAGTTTCCAGTGATGTCCCCTTCCCCACGTGCCACGCCCACAGTGTCCTAAATTCCAGAGCCCCAGAGCAGGGCTGCAGCTCCCAGGGCTTCTCCTCCAGCCCCGAGGGGACCAGCGTGGCACTGGCAGCCTCACACCCGCTGGGACAAGGGGGTGTCTCAGAGCCTCCCCCCTGCCTCAGCCACGGTATCTTTGCAACACGAAGGTCAATTGAATTCATTACAGAGTAAAAATGAAGTTCTCTGATTGATTGAAGGTTCCTCTTTAACACTTCAAGTAAATGTGTTGGTTTCACTTGATGGAAAGCTTTAAAGGTCTATTATAAAATACCCTTTTTATACGAGAAGGGATTTTTTTCACATCATTTTTCTTTCCCTTAATTTTTGTGGGACATAATTATCCTTTTTCCCCCTCACCTCCTTTTCTTCTTAATCGATTTTTTTTTCTTCTTTTCCCTCCCCAGTGCAAAGCAAGGAGCCTTATTTAAAGGGGCACAGACACAAAATCCAGTGGTATGATGGATACCATGGGTGGAAGATGGGATAGATCCATCCATCTCAGACTTTCCCTGGCTCCCATTAGTCACTTGATTTAAGTTTTCAGGGTGAGGAAAGCTGGAGAACACAACATGGTAGGTTCAGTGCACCTTCTCCATGCTCCCTGGGAGGGGGGTGATATGGGGGTCCCTGGGGGCTGCCAGCTGCCACCACGCCAGCCAGGATGTGTCCTGAGGAACCCACCTGAGCACTGGAGCCATCACCGCCACAATTAATTCCTCTGGTTTGCCGTGCAGAAAATCCCGAGTGCAGCGAGAAGGCGCTTGGTGCCCGTTTGTGCAGCGCTGCTGAGGAGGGACAGTGGGGACAAAAGGGAGAAGGATCCCATTTGAGGGGTGACTGACGGCTCCCTACTCGGGGGAGGCTGCAGCAGGCGCTAATTCCTGGCACACCCGTGGTCAGGATCGGCTGCATCGAGCTAAACCCAGACTAAACAGGAGCTGCTGGGACTCGAGGGGCTGGTGCAGAGCCAGGAGGAAACAGCAGCTGGGGGCTGGAGAGGCCGCCCTCCCCCTTTGGAACAGGTTTTACTGACATTGTCCGCCTCCTGGAGAACCTTGCTGCTGATTCCTGGGAGTCACTGGGGAAATCCCCGAGCGGGGAGCAGCGGCTCCTTTGGCTGGGGTTGGACTGGCTGTACCCAAGCAGAGCCCCGTGCCCACGGGAAGTTCAGCACCAAAATCCTGGTGCCTTTTGCAGTTCGCCTCTCTCCAATATTTGGGTTGCAGTGACCTTTCAAACGAGAGTTTGGCGAAAAGGGACGATGTGCCAGGGCCGGGCTCACCGCTCAGCACGGCCCAGGGAACTCGACAAGACAACGTGCTTAATTCCCATATTAAGGAAAAAAATCCCGGTGTCTGTTGGTGCCCCGGGGATGGTCACCACAGACCTCCCCGTCTGACGAGGTGCCAGTTCTCGTGCAGTGTGAGTAATGCTCTTTGTCAGCTCCGATAAAGCCTGAAATCTATCACCGGCCCTTTCCTCCAAAGGTTTTGTTACCGAGAAAAGTAATTACAATTTGTCCTTAATTCCAGAAGTGTGCCTGGAAAACCGGCTGGGAGGAGGCTGGGGAGGAGGGGGCTGGTCCAGGGCACAGTCACAGCCTCCTGCCACCTCTGGGACCCTGAGCTGCCACCTCGGGGGCTGCTGTAGCTGGAAATGGAGGAAAAGAGGGGAAAATAGGGGAGGTGACAACGGGCACTTGGGAGGCGGCTGCCCTCGAGCAGGTCCTGCGACACCGATGCTGCAGCTCCTGGTCCTCCGGCAGCTCCTGGCCGTGCTGGGGAGGGGAGTCACCCCTGAGAGCATCCCCACAAGTCCCTGCCCTGGCCAGCTGGGCCTCTGGGCTGATGGATGACACAAGAATTTGTTTCTCAACCGCAGTTGTTCAGCGGAAGGGGAAAAGCTCTCCTTCTGCCTCTGGACCTGATGCGATGAGACATGTGACGGAGAAGATGAATTGAGGGCTGCATCTGAAGTGCCAGATACATAATCCATCCTAAATAGGCTTCATTAGTGCTAACAATTAAAGTTACCATTGTGGATTGGATACGTTTTCTATTAACTTTGCCCTTGTCTGCAGCTTGGACTCACCTCTCAATAATGAGCTGTGTCACTTCTGATCTATTTCTCATAATAGCTCCTTTCTCCTCTAAATCTGGGCAAAATATGATTTATAGGCAGGGCTGTCGTCTGGGTGTCAGGCACAGGGAAGGGGTAAATGTGGGCTGGAGCTCACAGCCCTTGCTGGCTCTGTGGGGAGCCAAAACCGTCCTGGGGCTGGCATTTGGGGCGATGTCCGTGGCTCAGGAGTTATCAGGACAGAGGTGAGCTGGGGCAGGAGCCTTCCTCGTCCTGCTGGAACAAAAGGAGTGGCACTGTCTGAGGATTGAGTCCTGAGCCCCAAAACCCCTGGCAAGGATCCACCTGCCATGGATGTGACCATGGTCCCCGTCCCCTTGGAGGAGCACGATCCCAACAGGCAGCACATGTTCCAGCAGCCAAGTTTTCCCAGGACAGGTGTTTTTGGGGATTTCTTTGAATCTCTACATCACCCTTCTCGCCTCAACCCTGAGGAAATGTGCCTGGCTTTCTCACTGGTACAGAGTGCCCTGCCATGGAGCGTGGCTGGTACAGCTCAAGGGACTGAGGCTGGAGTCATCCTCCTGGCTTGGCCGGAGCTGTGGGCAGCAGGAGGGTTGGAAACCTGCCCCTGTCCCCTCCACATCCAAATCTCCTTTGTCTCAGTCGAGCTCCAAACCTCTGCCAAATGGAGAGCAAGCCACAGCAACAGCAGCAAAAGCCCTCCTGACAAATAGGTCCCCGTCCTCCGAGGCTGACTGTCACCTCATTACACCAGCAGTGATGAAGGGAGGAAACTGGCAGTTAACCCCCTGCAAGGTGTTTTGGTGATACACTGAGAGTGCCTGGTATAAAGCTGTAGCATATTAAACTTGACTCTGGGTGGATAAAGCAGGAGGCAGCGGTGGCCTGACCCTTTTCTCCAGGGCACCACGGTTCAGAGGAACACGCTCAGCCCAGGCATCTGAGTTTAAATAATTATTTATTACTTGTGTTTAATGTGAACCCCGTGTTTCATGCAGGCAGAGCCAGGAGAAGTTCCCATTTAATGTTTTTGTCCTGTTTCCCACCCCAGAGCCATCCTGAGTCCCGGCTCAGCAGCACAGGTGGGATGTGCAGGACTGGCTCACCCTGCCCGCTCCTCTCCCTGCAGGGCTTGGATCTCCAGCTGGGTTGTTTAGAGAAAAAAACATCCAGGACAGAAGAAAACCCACAGAGTTGTGACAAACAAGATCCATCAGGCCAAGTTAAACAGCCTGCAATGCTTTGGGACCTTTCCTGATAATTAAAAGCAACGTGATGGCTCTGTGCTGGTGAGAATTTATTCTGTCACTTGGCCTCAAAGAAGCCTCCGTGCCAGGAAGTGTCACTCGTGGGTGTCAGGGCTGTCGCTGGAGTGCTGTGGTGTGGCTGGTGGTGGTTGTGGCCCCCCACAGCACAGATGGATGAGCAGGCAGGGCTGGATCTTGTCACCCTCTCCCTGTCACCCTCTCCCTGCCTGCTGGCCCTTCCCGAGCAGTGATGCTTCACACTGGGGTTGTGTTGGAGGAATTCACATCCGTCCCAAGGAAATACTTCCCAGCAGCGAGGCAGCATCGCTGCCAGCAGGCAGTTGCCATGGCAATGAGGGTCTGGAGTGGCCCCTGCAGAGGATGATGATGATGATAGTGATGATTATTATTATTATTATTTATTATTTTAATCTGGCCCTGGTTTCCTCTGTGGGAGCCGGAGATGTGCAAGGCCTCTGCTCCGGAGTGTGGGGACAGGAGCTGGGCACGAGGGGAGATGGGCAGCAGTGAGGGGGTGCAGGAGGAGCGGGGAGTTCCACTGGGGAGGGAAGGAAGGCGTCGATGCCCACACCAGCACCATCTTCCAGCTGGAGAGGGCTGGGAGGGCAGGGGCAGGACCAGCGTGGCACCAACTTCTTTGGGGGTACCGTGGCCAGAGCAGGACCCTCCCCGTGTGCTGGCACTGCCTGGAGCTGACCCCAGCCCTGTGTGGGGGTGCTGTGCCAGCACTGCCTGGCATGAGGGACACCAAAGCCCTTTGGAGGAAGGTGTGGCCCCCTCCACTCTGTGCAGTGGGAGGCTCCCACAGCTGATGGAGCACGTTTCTCAGCAGGGTGAGCAGTTTCTCCTCCTGTTGTTCCTGCTGTGATAGTGCAGCAGTCCCAGGCACCTGGTGTGTCCAGGGGTGCTTCAGGGGGTGTTGCACACGCTGGGGCTGCAAACACAGGGACCGAGCCTGTCTGACAGAGTGACGTTACCCCTGATCAGCTGGGTGAGCTCAGAGAAGGGGCTGGTTTCGCTTGGCTGGGGCTGAAGTCGCGGCACCACATCAGCTCTGTGCAGGCCTGCTCGGAGCTCAGCTGGGCACAGCCTCCTGTCCTCCATCCCCTTCCCCTCCGACCCCAGATAGCTGAGCATGTCACCCCCAGATTTGTCCCTACTCTTCTTCTGAGAGGCCATAGATGGGGCTGTAAATCTTCCCCGGCACCAGGATGTTCCCTATGTGGGGTCCGTGTGGGACAAGCGTGGGGTGAGGTTTCAGCATCGCCCACCCTCTGCTCTCCTGCCGAAAGCCCAGCACGTCCCGCACTGCACGGGAACCTTAGGGACAGCCCAAGGTCACCAGGATGTCATAGCAGACCTTGGAATTGAGATTTTATCTTGTGGAGCTGTTCAGTGCTTTGCTCTCAAAGCCATCCTTCATCCCTCCTAAGGGAAGGGACTGCCTGGCCCGGAGCGCGCGGAGCTTTTCATATACAGGGTATCAATCTCCGAGAGGGAAGCACTTTTATACTGGAGATCTGATGGAGGAATAAATTCCCACAGAAGTAGAAAGCAGAAGCTAATAGGCTTTTTCACAATGAAAGAATAGATCTGCTGACAAAGGCATTTCCAGGGCATCAAAATAAACTGTATTTTCTGCGAAGACCACGGGTGTCCCAGAGCTCCCTCGCCTCTGCAGCCACCCAGCCGAGAGTGGCCATTCCTGGGATGCTCGGGGTTGGCTCCTGAGCCCTATCGGGGTCACCTCATGTGTCACCCACACAGAGAAGTCCTTGCATGGTGTGTCTTGGGTCAGTGATGTCCCTCCTGGGTTCTGCTCCCTCTGCTCACCCCCTGCTTGCCTGGACACCACTCTCCACTCCCAGCCAGCACAAGGGCCTTGACCCACCCTGCCAGAGCCCTGCTCCTGTGCTCTCCAGTATGGAATTCCTTGGCAGCTGTCAGGCAGGCTCCCAGTGCCTTTTTCTTTTCCCCTCTCGGAAAAATGTGCGTTGTCTTTCCTACCAGTTGATTTTCCAGCTGAAACCACTCTCTGCCTGCCCTTGCTTCCCACCCCACAGGAAAACCAACCCTCTCAAGAAAATGGTGCTTAGGAGACCAAAATTTACTGAAGTCTTACGTTCTCCAATCCCCAAAGGGGCGGGGAGCGGGGGAGAGGAAATGATTTGTTCAATTAATTATAAATATTTTAATTTAAATGGCTAATGTAGAAGATAGTCAGATATAAACCAGCAAACTACTGAAGTGGTTTATGGGTCCTTAAAGAGCAGTAAATGCTTGTTCTGATTCTGCTAAGATCACTCAAACGACTTTTCCTCCCGAATTCAAGGTAGGGTGCAGCAGGAGGCGGAGAGGGGGAGATTTCCTCTTGTATTTCACATCCCCCCAGGCAAGTTGTGATAAACGTTTAGCAATTCCTTTCTTTGGAGCCCGGAACTTGCCTTTGAAAAACACAGTGGTTGCCCCGTGCTGCTGAGAGGTGGAACGAAAAACACGAAGAAGAAGAAGAAATCTTCTGGGTCAAGGTCACCTCTCGCTGTAGGATCGCTCCTACACCTACCACATCCCTGCCATCCTCCTTGATATCCCAGCCAGCCCCACCGCTGGGGACGGCGCTGCCGCGACTCCACGGTGAGGGATGGTTCAGGTGCGTCTGTCTTTGTTCCCTGCCTGTGTTCCCTGCCTGCTGCACAGCACCAAAGCCCTCCGTACACAGCATTAATGAGCTGATTTACACGGGGAGAGCTCCAGCCCGCCCTTCATCTTGTCAGAAACACAGAAATGCAGAGTTGTGAGGCTTACTGTGGAGAGAAATGTTGCCTGCAAGGGAGAGACCCTGAATGGAAATTTCTTGAGTGACTGAGGGAGAGGGAGTCCATGGGTCTGTGTGTGGCTAGAGCAGAGCAGAGCACAGAACCAGGGAATATCCCCCTGATATTGGGATATTCAATCAGGGAATGACCCCCTGACCCACAAGGGTCATCCAGTCCAGCTCGTGGCCCTGCACAGACACCCCAACAAGCCCTCCCCGTGCACCCTGAGAGCGTTGTCCAAACGCTCCCAGAGCTCTGGCAGCCTTGGGGCCATGACCGCTGTGCTGGAATAAATTTGCCAAGCCAGGGCCTTGCTGCCACCAGGATTCTCCTGCTGATTTCAGCTCTCACCCCTTCCTCTTGCAGCTTCTTGCAGTTCAAACCCGCTGTTGCCATCACATTCCCTCGCCTCTGTTTTCCCTGCTCCCTGCCTGCTCGGTGACTCCAGCAGCAGTGCCACTGCTCCTTCTGCTCCACTGCTCCTGTTTTGTGGCTGAAAAGGAGCAGACAGCCTGCGAGAGGGCAAATTGGACATCTAATAAATGCATTTTCTCGGTTCTTTTTTCCTTTCTTGTCTCCAGACCATCCTGCCCTGAAAACTATTTTCCTGGAGTTCTCTTTGTTGACCCCTAGAGCTCCAGAGATGTTACCTAAACTAAATGGCTTTGCTTTTCATGCTCCAGCAAAATCGCTCTCGCTTCCAGCACAACCCATCTCCTCCCAGGCCACACAGAAACAGTTACAGCAGCAAAAGGCTTCTACACTCATAATTACAAGTCCTTGCGATGCACCACTGGGCTGAGCGAGCGTCTGTGCAAAGAAATTTGGATTTGGGGATTATAGAGGGGGGTTTTTTGTTTTTATTATTTTTTCTCAGCCTTTTCCCAAGGGGAAAAAAAACAGAGGTGGTTTCAAAGTAGGTTTCTCATCAGCAGGGGGCTGTTTTAGTGGTGTCAGTGCCCAGCTGGCTCCATCAGCCGGACCCCACAGTGTGGGCAGGGGGGGATTGAGGGCTCCAGCTCCCCAGCACTGTGCAGGGGAGGTTTTCTGGGAAGCTCAGACCTCATCCCTGTCCTGAGAGCAGGAGCGGAGCAGCTGCCAGGGGAGAGCAGAGCCTGTGCAAGTGACTGGGCACCCGGGAGACAGGCGCGTGGCAGCCATCTGGAGGGGTGGGCAGCAGTGTGGAGCTCAGGAGCGGACACCCGGGTGCTGGGAATGCCAGGGGCCACCACTCCGTTCTCCTCTGGGGCAGGGAGGAGCATCAGGAGCAGCAGAGAACAGGGCTGAGCTGTAACCTGCCTTGTTAGAAAGCAGAGAGTCTCTCACAAATGGATTTCTAATTTCCTGTCCACCTGCTTAGCCGAGACAGATTTCTTGCTTTTATAATTACTTTTTGGGTAGTTACAGGATCTGGTATCCAGGCAACTCAATGCCTCTTAAATCCTCTTGTAAATCTGGTTTTTTCTGTTGATTTCTAGGTGTTGGGGAAACATCCACCAACCCCTTAAGGCAGACACAACTTTGTCCATGGCTGTTTCTCCTCCCCTGAGTCGGCTGGGCAGGCACGATGCCGTGTCAGCTTTCGGGGGTTCAGGTCTGTGATGCAGCAGCTCCCACAGGCTCTGTGTGGCAGCTCTTGGTCTCATTTCCAACAAAACAGTGGCCAAAAAAAGCTCTGTCAGCAATGCATTTTGTCTTCCCAGCAGTGTCCCCAGGCAGTGATGGCCTCCCATGGCTCAGGTCTGTCCCTGCTCCATGGGCCATTCAGGCACACGCTCAAAACCTCTTCATTTTGGGGGTGTTTGTGCCCATCTGGGTCAGGGCAGGTTGGAGATGCTTTAATGAAAGCACAGCCGCAGTTATTCACCCTGGACTGTCCATCAGGGGCCAGGGCAGGAGCGGGGCTGGCGGTCACCCAGGCACATCTCCCAGCAGTGCGGGACTGCCCAGGGCCCGAGCTCCGACTTTCCCCTCCTCCCATTCACCTCCACTTCCACGGGCAGCCGAAGGAGGAGGGAGGCAGGGATGGCACACGCTGCTGCTCCAGGTCCCACAGGCTCTTCATTACCATGCAGAGAGCACGGGGAAGTCACGTCACCCTGCAAAAGGTCACGCATCAACACGCGCTCCGAGGCTCTGACCTCTGGTGGGGGAAGTGTAATTTAATTAACTTTTGCTTGGCTGTTCACCTGCTGCAGTCATCTGGGGATCTGCATGTGGGTCACGTGCTGGGGGCTGCTGGTCCCTCTCTCCGGGCTCCAGCCCTGGCAGCACTGTCCCTCTGTCCCTCTGTCCCTCTCCTCCCGGGCTGGGTGTCCTTCAGCACAGAGACAGCGCTTGGGCTTGGAGCTGTCGCTTGTGGTCGTGGTGGCAACAATTAGGCCATCAGTCAATAAACTAATACTCTCATTTACAGTCATTAGGGACTGCGGATCCGAGCATCTGCTTCTGCTAATGAGTTTAAAAGTTGGCTAAATATGGCAGACCTGCTCTCACGGAGAAGGAAGCAACAGGAGTTCGATGTGGAATTGGGCTCTGGTGAACACGACATCAATTTTAATTAGCAGGCGTCTACAGCTTCCCAACCAAACCAAAATAAGTGGCAAAGGGAGGGTGCTGGAGGCTGCTCAGGGTTCATTTTGGGAGCCCAGTTTCCCGGCACAGGGGTCGAAGGTGGCTCTGCCAGGGGGAGTGAGCCCCAAGGGTGCCCTCCAGGCACCAGCCCGGCTCGTGCTCAGCGCTCCCTGGGCTGTGAGCGCAGCGCTGCTCGGCTGTCACACAGATCTTTTAATCTGGTGAGGAATCATTCATTTCCACCTCCAGGCCTAACACAGGCTGCCAGGGGGATGCTGAAGTTTGAAAAGCCTTATCATAGATCTGTTGTAGCTGGGAGAGAAGGTAAAAAGCTTTTCCTCTAAATGACTGCAAATGTTTTTCGCTCGGAGGTGGTGGCTCACAGGGGCCTGGCGATTTATGAGCTGGCGTTTGCCCTCACTGATGGAGACCTCCATCACCTGTCACCTCCCAAGGCCACCATGTCGTGGCATGGTTTGGGGCAGGAAGCAGCAGCCTCTTCACTCAAGACCTCTCAGGCTGGATGGTGGGAGTGCTCCATGTCCTGCGTGTGGAGCGTTAAAATGTGGGAATGTTCTCTGGGATCTCGCCAGGCAGGAGACAAAACACTCCACAGGGCCCAACCCATCATCCTCTCCGAGCAGCACCACTATTTTCCTGATCGATCCATTCCTGCAGAACACCAGACATCACGTTTTTCAGGAATCTCGTGTTCCCCAATGCAGGTTAAAAGCAGCAGGTAAAAGGAACAATTTGAAAAGTCCTTTTCCCTTTCCTTGCGCAGAGAGGCAGATTGAGGCATTACCAGCAGTCAAGGACATTTTAAGGCATGGCCTGCTCAGGATAAAAGCAAAGTCCACACACAGGATTTGGCTTTCAGTGAAGATTTTCTCTCCCTGGCTGCCCCATCGTGTTCCCACGTCGCTGCCTCGTGTTGCACCCACTCCCAGCCGTGGGATCGGGACAAGGTTAGGGACAGCCCAGTGCTGAGAGCAGGTTTATTTCAGCTCCTCAGAGGCAGTTCTGATGAGCTTAAAAAGGAGAAAATTAGTCTGATTTTTAAGGTGGGGTTTTCCTCAGTACCTATGGCAATCTGCAGATCCAGAAAGGTCCTTGTGAGTGAAGGTAAACTGTGTGTGGCACAGCGTGGGGGCCTTTCCACGGCAGCGCTGTGCCGGATGAGCACAGCTGGGGGGTGTAGCAGCTGTGGGGATTTGTATGAATTGCTTGGGGAAAGGCCAGGTTTGGCGGCTTTCAAGGCAGGGACCCCCAAAGAGATCCTTGAAAGTGTGAATAACTGAG
Organism: Gymnorhina tibicen; assembly: GCA_013399875.1. Taxonomy (NCBI): domain Eukaryota; kingdom Metazoa; phylum Chordata; class Aves; order Passeriformes; family Artamidae; genus Gymnorhina; species Gymnorhina tibicen. Next base: position 143,018 of record VXAZ01002122.1, on the reverse strand, counting down.
AACTGGCTTAAGGGGCTGGAAAAGGGGAGAAACTCTTCCCTGGAATAAGAGCCTGGCAGATATGGAGCATGGGAGAGTTTTGTGAGGAGGGAAGTGACCAAGAGGATGCTCAGGGGCTGCTCGGGGGGCCCCAGTGAGAGGGTGGACATGCAGGGAGATGCATCTGCTCCAGCTGGGGTGGAATTTAGGGGGCTGTTGGTCAGCAGAGCCACTCCTGAGTCCTGGTGGGGGAGAGCCCCAGCCAGGGAAAGCATCAGCAGCAGTGGGAGCTGAGAAGCAGCAGCCCAGCCCTGCAGCTTGCTGGAGGAAGATGGAATGCTGCTTCCGTAGCCAACGCTCTTGATGCTCTTTTTAATACATATATTAAAAGGGTGCTAATAAGCAAATCCGTCAGTTATGCAAATGAGTGGCAATTGCATCTTGAAGAGCATCCCACAGTTTAATTACATCATAATTGCAATGTAACACTTTAATTACCATATGCATCACAAAATCATGAGCACTGTTGCTAATCTCTCCACTAATATTTCAAATCAAACAGATTGCACAGGGCCCGGCGTTGCGCTGCCATCCTGCGCGGGGAAACGACGGATTCGTCCCATCCCCTGCAGGATGGAGGCTGGGAAGGGGTTCTCTGTCCCTGCCTGGCCGAGCTGGTAGCAGATGGCTGCATGAGTGTTCTTGGCCGGCGTCTCCAACCATGTCCCACTGTCAGGGATGTGCTAGAGTCGTGTGCCTGCACTCCCGGGAGCGGAGAGAGGGTGGTGGCCACGCTGGGCACTGCTCCAGGATTTTCCCAGAGATCCTGGTTTAACCCTGGACCCTCTCAGTCTCCAGCCCTGCCCAGTTTGGGGTGATCACACCAGCCGGGTGAGGCTGCTGCTCGGATAAAGGGATGAAGATTTGCAAAAGGCTGTCTTGCGTGAAGCGATTTAATGAAAGAGCTGCCCGTGCTCCTCCCTTCCCCACCCAGCACAGAAAAATGAATTTCACATTCTCCCTCTCGCCCCAGAGAGGGAAACAATAAAGCTTTCTGGGGCACAGCTTTAGCTGGAGGCCTGGGAATTTGATTTAAACCAGTTGATTTCGTAAATCTTCCCAGTTTGCATGCTTTACTTTTCCTCCCATCCCGCTTCTTTCCTTCCCCCATAAAGCCGCATCTAATAAGCGACTTAAGAAAAGTAACAGATTGGCTTAAAAAGGGACTAAAATCCACATCTGGGGACTAAGAGATGAATGCTTTTCAGCAAACATGGGTGTGATGGAGTGATGGATCAGGAGAGGAGCGTGCTGGGGAGGTGAATCCCTCCTGTCTCCATGGCAGTGCCCCAGCATGGAGCTCTCCTGGGAAGGGGCTGGGGGCTCCCTGCTGGCCCCGTACTCGGCTCTCCTGGCACACGGAGCAGGGCCAGGGTGGCCTCCCAGCCCTTCCCAGCACTGCTGCTCTTGCTGCAGGTTGCACATTTGCTTTGCCGTGAGCTGGCAGTGATTTAAAATCATCCTGCGCTAATCCATATAAATTCTTTTAATCGTGGATTTAATCTTCTAAGCGTGCGGTAATTAAATTACACACCAGCCAGAGGCACATCAACAAAAGGTGTGAGCTTACAGGCCCGTGGGCAGGGCTTCAGGACAGCCCACGGCCAGGACCATCAGCCGTTTGATTCCTCCACTGTCCCCTTGTCACTGGCTTTTCCCTTTCTGTCTCTCGCTCCCAGCAGAGTCACTTCAGTCGGAAAAGCCCTCCAGGAGCATCGAGTCCAACCTGTGCCCCATCCCCACCTCGTCACTGAGTGCCACATCCAGGCCTTCCTTGGACACCTCCAGGGATGGGGACTCCAAACCTCCCTGGGCAGTTCCAGTGCCTGACCACCCTTTCCATGGGGAAATTCCTGCTGATGTCCAACCTGAGCCTCTACTCGTGCAGCTTGAGGCCGTTTCCTCTTGTCCTGTGCAACAAGGAGAAACAGGAGAGGAGAAGATACAGCCCCTGATGGCCAGGACACAGCCTGGAGCAATCCACATGCTGGAATATTCCTGGAAAGCCAGAGGAGACCTGGAGGAAAGCACTCCCGAGCTCCCTGAGCAGAATACTCTGATGGGCTGGTGTTAATGGAGGGAAGCACCGTGACACCAGAAGCACATTAACAAATTAAACTTTGGCGCTGGGAAGGGGAAAGTCTCGGTGAACTGCGAGGTAGGGAGATGACTGACTTCGGGAATGTGACAATTACTGTACTTAATATTTTTTTTAACATTAAGAGCCAAATAGGAGCATATATTTAATTCATTAAACCAGTCTGAAGTGGCTCCCTCCATCCCAGAGCAGTTAATCGGTGCTCAGTGTCTCCTAATGAAGGGGTCCCTGTAAGGTCAGGCGGACGCTCGTTAGCTAATCTGAGACTTATTTGTTTTGCAAATTGCTCTGCCATTTTGAACCACCGCGCGGTAATTTCCATGGCGGGGAAGCAGGAGAGAGTTCACGGGGCTGGGCTTTGAAGCCCTCGATCTGTCATTGGGAGGAGGATAAAAATAGCCTGGGAAAGAGAAGGAGCAGGATGCTGGGTTTGTTCCAGGCAATCCAGCCCCGTCTCCCACGTCGGAACTGAGGGGCGGCTGGAGGGCTGTGTGGGCAGTGGCACCATCCTGCACATGCCAGGGGACTGGGGACACTGTGTGACACTGGAAACTCCTCACCATGCCTGGCTGGGCACCGCTGCCCTGCCCTGCCCTGCCCTTTCCATCCTCCTCTGAGGTCCATGGGGACCTTGTGTGGTCCATGGGGGTCCTGCTGCCCTGCCCATGCCCTCTGCATCCTTAGATGCCCAGAAGCAGGGTTGGTATTCACAGCCAGGTGTTCCCAGGGATGTCAGTGTCCCTGGTCGGTGTGGCAGAGGTGGCTCCATGGGAGTGGGGCTGTTCCGGGCAGGGACACTGAGCACAGTGCAGGGATTTCTGGATAGAGGGTGAGCAGTGGGGACACCCACAGAGCCTGAGGAAAACACAAATCCTGAATTAGCTGTTTCAACCCTTTTTCTTCTCTCCCCGAGGCAGCTGCAGGTCTGGCTGCTGGCCTGGAGCACAACAGGTCCACCTTGACTGGGCGTTCATGTTTATCTCCGATAGAGGAAGCATCTCCCACCCTTTCCATGGATGAAGACCCTCCTCCCTCCTCCACTCAGCTGTTTGTTTCACAGATGTGCCCGTGGGAACAAGCTGGCTGACAAGGTGTTCCTTTGCATCCCAACCCAGCTCCGTTCCTGGGGCACACAGGGCACAGCTCCTTGTCCCCTCCTCACCCTCCAGGGCTGGAGGGGGCAAGGAGGGACCTGGGCTTTGCTTTTGGAAAACAGGGAAGAAGGCCTGCATTCTGTATTTTAGGTCCAAAAGCAGAGTGATGTGTAAATCGGGGCTGTCAGCCTTTCCTTCCCAATCCATCAGCCGGGAGCTGCTGCCTGCCCCTGTCCCGTGGCGGGTGATTGAGAGCCCGGCGGCCGCTGCTCCCGATTTCCCTCTTACACTGAGAAATCAGGAGCGAGAGCAAAAGGCAGAAGCTCCCTGTGCTCGTGCTGGGGCTGCTGCCCCGGCTCTCTGGTGACTGACCTTTGGCCATGAACTTTTAGCAGGGATTTTCCCCTGGTTTTGGAGCAGGATGACTGGGAGCACCAGGAGCAGACCCCGGCTGTCCTGGCTGCTCTGCTCGTTCCGCTTGGCAGTCGCTTGAACTTACAGTGCAGGGGGAGAAAGAACTTTTATTTTCCAATATCACAGACCAAAAAAACCCCACCACCTTTACTTTAATTTCCCCTTAAAGTAATGACGTCTATAGTGTAAAGAAAGCATTCCACTGAGGCACAATTTTTTCCCAAATGTCATAGAAATGGAGGAATTTCAGCAACTGTATTTGTGTGCAAAAGAGGAGAGAAAGTAGATTAATTTTAAAAGGTTACATTGATTGCAGTCAGGCATGGACCTGCAGCAAGGAGCCCAGTGCAAGGAGGAGTGGGAACGAGCTGCTTTCCTCTCCGTGGAGCCGTTCCACCTCAGCATCTCCCCAGGATGCTGGGGCACGCCCCGTGCCACAAGCCAAAAATCCTTAACTCTGAGAGGACCAAGCACATGTGACCCTGCAGCCTGGGAGAGAGCAGCCCTGGCTCCTGAAACACGAGGCTTCATCCACGAGCATGAGTCCTCATCGAGCTTGGGGTTGGTGGTGAGGAGTTCCCTGGGAACAAAGTAAAGGGTGAATTTTCACTGGTCTTTTATTTCTCTGTAGGATCCCCGACATCTGGGAAGAGCTCCTGATCCTTCAAGGTAACGAAGCTGGTTTCCTGCAGCTCTGTCAACACAGAGAATGAACTCAAAAGCCTCTGTTTCCAGACAGGCTGGGGGAGAGGTGGGAGCCTGACATGGTGGTGGAGAAAGTTGAGTTTGGTGGGGTCTCTCCAGCCCAGCCTGGGGTTGTCTGGGGGCTGCAGCCCTGGCTTGACTCTGCTCCTGAGGGCAAGGAAAGCTTTGGAGACCTGCCCAGTGCTCCCTGGTGTGCTCTTCCAACATCTCCAGAAACCTTGGGTTTGGTTAATTCCTGGAGCAGTTTGTAAGAACCAGAAAGTGGCAAAAGCAGCCTGGAAGCAGCAGCAACGCCCTTCTGCTGCACGAGGGAAGTCTTCCTGTAGCAGATGTGAGCTGTGAGCTGTGAGCTTCACCAGGGCAGTGTGGGGTCTCCTGCTCAGAGGCTCCCGGTCCCTGGGATGGCTCTGCTGATTTGGCCTCACTTGAGCAGAGATGGGTCCAGTTACGTTCTTCAGGCACTGGCTGCCCTTGTGTTGCACCATCTGGCCTGGCCACCGGCCCCTGCCATGGGGATGGGATGGACACAGGCTCCTGGGGAGGGGTTTCTGCTTGCCACCAAGGCACCATGGCTGGTGCTAGTAACAACTTCCATCCTCTTCCAGGGCAGCAGGACATAACCTCGAGTGGTCACTTGCCATCGTAACTGATGAGATCTTCTTCTCCTCACAAGGACTAGAGCTGGGGGCAAAGTCGCCCAAGAAGAAAACAAGAGCCCGAGTCTCTCTCATGAAAGCACAAGGGAATTTTTAAATCCCAGTGACCAAATTTCCCTCCCAGAGCTCCTCTCCTCCTCTTCCCTAAGGAACAAACTCTGTGTGGCACCAACGCAGGTGCAGGAGCGGTCCCTCTGCCGCCGCCTTCGCTCCGGCATTTCCCACATCAAGCACGAACCAAGGCTGACCTTCCTCAGCGGGCGGGAAGCGCCGGAGCTGTACCCGCATCTCCACATCACTGCCCATCCCCACGAGGTGCTCGGCGCTTGAAAGCCGTTCCGGCGGGGTCGTGCCTCGCAGCGTGGGGCCGGGGAGGCCCATCCCGGCTCGGCGCAGCCGCCGGTTCCCCGCGCTGCCCGAGCGATGTCGGGGCTCCGGGCTTCAATGGCAGGAGGAGGAAACGCTTCGCCTTGATCAGGAGGGATAAGAATAGCGAGCGGCAGGCGGCAGCCGGTGGGGTGCGGATGAAAGGCGGCTGGCTCTCATTCTTCCCCCGCCCGGGGCGATCTGCCCCTTCCTTTCGCGAGCCATAATTGCGTGGCACGCCGCAGATGAGTGTCACACTCCACCAAAGCCCGAGCGCCGCGAGGCCAGGGCTCCAGGCTCGCCGTCAATGAGTGGGGAGGCAGCGAGGATGCTTTTGATGCCGCTCTTCTTCCTCTGACGTGCTGAAGAATTATCAGGCTCTGAGGAAGGCATTTCTCTAGCCTGGAGCTTTGCCTCGCTCTGCAAAGGAAACCAACTGCTGCTCTGCCATTCCGGGAGGGCAGAGGGACGGCACCGGCCCATCCCCCCGGAGGTGTTCGATGGGCTCCCAGCCAAGGCCAGACCCAAGCCCAACGTCCCTGAGCCCTCCACAGCACCCAGCCATGTCAATGGTGGACACGCCTGTGACCCTTCCTGACATGGTCCCTGGCTTTTGGTGGCTTCTGCTCTTAGAGGTCATGCTGGAGACAGCCTGGCGTGGAGAGCAGAGCCCTTCGAGGTGTTGTGACACCTCAGCACCGCGATTTCCAAGCCCAGCAGCTGCGGTGGGGCATCGTGGCCTCCCACTTCCCTGTGTTTTTTCAGGTGCTTCCTCTGGCTTTGCTTTCATTAATTTATCACACGCACACAGAGCATAAGTGGGCTCGAACCTCCCTCTCCAGCAGCTGAAATCGAATAATTACTCAGCGTATCCCACCTGGAGAAGCATTCCTGGCTGGCCGGCAAATTGTGAAGAAGTTCACTGTATCCTTTAGAGCAAGAAATTACCCTGGAGTGTAAGTTATGGCTCCAGCAGCCCTACGGGTACAAAAACTAAAATGAAAAGGGTGGGTGAGATGGAGATTTAAGTGATGCTGTAGAAAACACTGAGCAGGGGACACCTTGATCAGAGATAACTGGGGGGTTCCCTTTGGAAGAAGGAGGCCTGGAACCAGTGTCTGAAGGAGATAAAAGGGAAAAACCTGACACCAGAACCTGGGAACATTCCCTCAGCTCTCCCAGGGCAGGCATCTCACAGCTGAAGTCCTTTTCCCTGCATTGGCGTGATGCTGCACAACATCATCCCTACAGCTGGCTGGTATTTTTGGGGGGCTATTTTGTCCTATTTTTAGGAAATGCCAGTATGGATTGGGAACTTTTTTTGGGTCTGGGAGGGAAAAGGTCAGCTTGAGCAAATTTCTCAACCTGAACTGAAAGCAGAAAGGGGTGACAAACCCACTCCAGCTTCAGATGGAGCTAATTAAAGTGCTGACATTTTAAGACATGATGATGTGAAATCTCTTGCTTCAAGCCAAGTCTGGGCCCTTTTCAGAGTTCAGTTCTGCTGCCCAGAGTTTCCAGGAGAGGTGCAAGCCAGCTGAGAGGGGTGATGGGCTGTTTTTAATGTAGTATTGTCCTTACAGTGCGAGCAAGTTTTTAGCCTTTGGAAGAATCCTGTAACCTCAGGCTGCCTGGGCAGAGATCCCCAAAAAAGAGGAGCTCTCCAGCTCAGGTGCCAGTTTGAGAGGGTTTGAGTTTTGGCTCTGTTGTGTTTTACCCTGCAGGGAGAACAGGGGAGGAGAGCTCCAGCCCCACAGCATGGGGGTAAGCTGGGATAGCTGCACACCCCAAAACCTGTAGCATCACCCCAACAACTCTCCCCTGCACAAACAGTGACATAAAATCCAGCTATGTTCCATTTTCCAGAGGATTCAGGCCNGCTCTGAGATCCGTGTGCCATGTGCTGCCAGCGGGGCTGACACGCGGGGCCGGGGCCGGGGCTGGCTGGGAGGGAGGGGGGAGCTGCAATCAGGAGCTCTATTGTGGCTCTCGGGCTGCCGGCACAATGCAGCATTAAGAGACAAAGTCAGCTCGGCTCAGTGGGGTGCGGGAGGTGATTTGGGGGAAGGAGAGACTGGCTCTGACAGGTAGAATGAGACTGGAGTGATGGGGGGAAAGCCAGACTGATCCCAGCGCCTGCAAACGGCTTCTGGCTCCAAGCCGGGCTGCAGGTCTGGGAGGGTGAGTGAGCTGTGCTGCTCCACCGAGAATGTTCCTGGGGTTGTTCCCAGGAGGGACCTGTCTGCACCAGCCCTGGGGACAGGGATGCACGCAGGCGTGAGCGAGACACACAGGGGTGAATGGACAGACGGACAAACGGGCTGATCTGCAGGGAGAGATCGATCGGGGCAGGGGAAGCACGAGCCCAGGCTGCAGCAGGAAAACCTGTCCATGTGAAGGGAGCTGACAGGATGCTGGGGTCAGCAGGGGATGGACGGGGCAGCAGCATCATTTGGGGTTTGGGACTCACTTTAAAGCCCCACTCCTCATCACCATCCCTTCTACAGGTGCCCAGGTGCACCTATGCCAGCCAGGTAAGGGCACAATGAGTCCCAAAGGGCTGTGTTGGTGCCAGCGGGGGCAGCCGGGCTCTGGGGAGCCACAAGCAAGGCTCTGTCCAGGCCCCAGCTCCTCAGTGAAAAAAAAACAGTAATTTGGGGACAAACTATTAGCTCAGAGAAGAGGTGAAACACCTTGAGCTCTGCCCCACCACCGTGGTCTCAACGCAGGTGAGATGCTGGAGCTGAGCTAGTGGGTTGAGGATGGAGGTGAGCTGGTGGGTGTGAGGATGAAGGTGAGCTGGTGAGTGAGGGTGGAGGTGAGCTGGTGGGTGTGAGGATGGAGGTGAGCTGGTGGGTGTAAGGATGAAGGTGAGCTCGTGGGTGTGAGGATGGAGGTGAGCTGCTGGGCTCTCCCCGGCTGAGACATTTTCTGCTCCGTCATCCTGAGTTTTGGGCTCTGTTTTGCCAGACTGTTCCGTCGAAGGCGGCGGTGCCGCGCGGCGCGTTCTCCCAATGCCATCTAGTGTCAGCTCCGCCGGCCCCGGACAGTTGTTTTAAGGCATCAGGGCTGATTTATTGCAGAAGGCTCTTTGAGGGCCAACAGACTGCCAGGGCTGG
>VXAZ01002122.1:110219-134443 GCA_013399875.1 Gymnorhina tibicen | reverse complement strand
TTGAGGATGAAGGTGAGCTGGTGGGTGTGAGGATGAAGGTGAGCTGGTGGGTGTGAGGGTGGAGGTGAGCTGGTGGGTGTGAGGATGGAGGTGAGCTGGTGGGTGTAAGGATGAAGGTGAGCTCGTGGGTGTGAGGATGGAGGTGAGCTGCTGGCCTCTCCCCGGCTGAGACATTTTCTGCTCCGTCATCCTGAGTTTTGGGCTCTGTTTTGCCAGACTGTTCCGTGGAAGGCGGCGGTGCCGCGCGGCGCGTTCTCCCAATGCCATCTAGTGTCAGCTCCGCCGGCCCCGGACAGTTGTTTTAAGGCATCAGGGCTGATTTATTGCAGAAGGCTCTTTGAGGGCCAACAGACTGCCCGGGCTGGTTATTAACAGCAGCACGGATAACTAACGGGTGGGTGAGCAGGCTGGGCTGGATTATTTTTATTATCGCTCCTGTTTCGCACTAAAAACCCACCCTGGCAGGATGGAGTGCGAGGATGCAATGCCGTGTCCGAGGTGATTAAAGTCTTTCAGCTTTCAGCCACTTGTCTTGTAGCCCCGACATCACCTGAGGCTTAATCACTCAGAAAACTGCTGTCATGTCCTATTGTCGCCGTATTGGGAGCGCGACCTCTTTCCCGTTTAGCTGCCATCTGAAAAGAATGTAACTTGCCAGGAGACAGGCGTGACTCAGGAGCCTGGTAATGGGATATAAAGACTTTGACCTGCGGGTCGCCCATTTGGAGGCTGCCAAGGTCAGTCGCAAGGGCGACGATGTCCTTCGCACTGTGATTATTTGGCCAAACAACCCAAAACAGGCACTAATGGGTCCTTCCCTGACAGTCAGCGGGGCTGAGCGCCGGGTTGAACTCTGGTCCTACTCTGAGGGCATCAAGTCCCCCAACCCCTCCCCGCCTGGGTTTTGGGGCTGTGTGACTGCCCACGGTCCCCTCCTGCTTAGGAATTTGTCCTCCACGTCTTTCCCTTGCTACCGTTGCAAGAGCGTGGTCTGCAGAGGCTGAGAACACTCATTTCTGCCTTTTTAGGGGCAAAGAGCCACAGCAGCACCTCTCCTGTGTCCCATTCATCCGCCTCCCGGTGCAGCGGAAGGTATCACCGGACAGATGTGCCCTGTCCCCTGCTCTGCTCACCACCGTCAGCTGCCGTGATTTAGGTCCCTGCTAACCTCATCCTCATCCTCAGCCACTGCTGAGCACGTGAATTTATCTCCTCGGTAGCAAACCACCTCATCGAGGCGGTTTGAGTCGGTGATTAATTAAGGTCTCCCTAGAAATGAGGCTACTCCCTGCAGCCTCACGTTTAAATGTAAGATTAATGGGTGCTGGCCGTGTTAGACGGCCGCGACCGGGCTGGGCCGGGGAGGGTTTGCCTGCTCTCATCCAGACAAGTCTTTGAACGCGGGTTTTCCGTGGAAAAACTTCTAAACAGTCCCGTGGGACGGGGAACGCAGCTGGCAGTGCAGCCACGGGGCTGAGGAAAGCGGGTTCCGGGGCTGAGCCAGGCACGGAGCAGCCGGTTTGGAAGCAACAGCCAGCGATGCTCACACGACTCTCCCGGTGGCTGAGCCCCCATCCACCCTGCTCTGTGTGTTTAATTTTCACTAATCTGTTTGGGGTTTTTTAATTATCTGCAAACAAGGTGCCTTCTTCACGGAATAACAATGGTGTTGGGGACAGCCGAGCAGTGGGCGGCCGGGCTGTGCCCACACCCCTTCCCTGCCGCTCAGCACCGCTCCGGAGCTTTGCCCAGGAGTTGTTTGTCTGTCCTTATCCGTCATCAATTATGGGATTCCGCCCTGCTAACCAGCATCTGCATGCAGCATCTCCGGCAGCAGGAGCGAGTCCTGCTGAGCTGGTGTGTAAAAGCCTTCGCAATCACCCTGTGCTACAGAGCTGGAGGAGGGTTTAAATACAAGGCTCTTTAATAAGATGAAAAGAGCCCTTTCTTTCCCCGCTGGTTTTCCGCTCACTCTTTCATGCTGCTGGAGCCCTCGGGTTGTGTCAGGGCCTGGCTCTCCGTGGGCTGACAGGTTTCCTAACAACTCCCCTCCCTGCACTGTCAGCACAGTATCAGGAACAGCAAATAGCAGTTGCAGCAGCTGGGGGAGGAGGAAGCCCCGGCCAGGGCAGCCCCATGCCTCGCGTGTTCGGGTTTTGTCCTCCAAAACATCCTCGGTGGCATCAGCGACCTGGAGAGAAGCCTGTGCCTCAGTGTGTGCAGCAGGAAAATGGGTCTAATCCCGTTTACCTGTCTCCTCCGGAGCTGGCTGCGGTGTTTGATTCATGTCAGCGGCTTGGCTGGTGACTGCGGGATGAATGACGCTATATAAATGCAAAGTGTTATTAATATTTCATGTTGTAGTGAAAATGTACTAATGGGGCTTGTTCCTGGAAGATAAAGTGCTGCCATTAATACACCTTTGTGTCCCCTGCACCGGGGACTCACCTGTGGAGGGCTGGAGGGGGCTCTACCCAGAGCAGAAACTGCCCATCACAACTGGCAGCTCCCCAAAAGAGGATTTTTTTAAAAAGAGGAGATTTTAACCCAGAAAGACACAAAGAGCCACTTCTGACACCCACAAAATTAGGGGTAGCTGGGGCAGAAGGTCCCCCCATCCACCACTGGGTGCTGGTGGATGGGTGCTGCTCTGGGCCCTCCCTGCCTGCCCGTGGGGGGACCCAGCCCCTGGGAACCCCCTTCCCGGCACAGCCACTACACAGGCATGTTAAAAAAAATAAAAATGGGCTTGTTTGATTTCAAACTGCAGAACTCTTCCCTGGAGCCATCCGCAAACACTGGTAATTTACTTTACAGCTGTTTAGATTTGTTTCTCTACATTTTTTTTTAAACCCCAGCAGAATTGCTAATGAAACGTGTGTTTGCTCCTCAAATGACTCCAGCCGTACCTGAACTCCTGCACCCCGCACCTTCTCCTTGGACCGCCTCTCCTCTGACCCCCATCCCTGCAACCCAGAGCTGTGAGATGGGGGTCAGACCTCAAAGAGGGGGTTCTCCGAGCTGGGGGCTCATCTTGGGCAGGCTCCAGATTCTGGTATCAAGGAGGGGTGATGGGGAAGAGACTTGTGCCAGCTTGCAGTTGAGGGGAGCACAGGTAAGCAGTTAATTAATTGCCAGTGAAATAATCAACTGCCACCCATTCATCAGAGGGTGGTGAGGGATAAAGGTTCTGCTAAATTATTGCCATGGTGCAAAGTTTCAATAAAAAAGGATTATTAAAGGCGGTGTCCGGCTGAGAGGCTCCCGGTGCCGTGGGCGGGGGCTCCCAGGGCTTCGGCCACTTCGGAGCAAGGGGGATGGGTGGAGGGAAGGCATGGAGGGACCCCAGGTTGTGCTGGACATCCCTGCAGCAGCTGAGGGCAGACAGCCCTGAGCTCCCACCCTTCCCCACGGCGGAGCAGCCGGCTCAGCCCTTCCCCGCACGGCAGCGCTGCGGGGCCGCCCTTCGCCTCGGGAAATCTGGCATTCCGTGGGACACGTGGGGATCTGCCTGGAACCTCATCCCTTCCCCCGGGAATCTCCTCCTCGCTCCCAGGAGCGCGGGGATGACTCACGTGCTGTCTCTTGCACCGGGCGATGCGTTCCTGCCCTGGGCAGGCGCCGACCCGCAGCAGCGCCGCCGAGGGACACCCGCAGGTGAGCGGCCTGGGGACCCTCCTCTGCTGCGACCCCCGGCCCTGGGGAGGTGGGAGGGCGCTGGGGAAGTGCGTCTGACACCAGGGAGATGGGCACGGCCTGGGCTGCTGCCGGAAGCGTGCACAGGGAAGGAGGAATCTGGGGTTTGCACGTTCCTCCAGGGATCCACCGTGAGACGGGAGCCGCCGGCTCCCACGGGAGGGACGAGAACCGGGAGCGTCCGTGGTCACTCCAGTCCTGCGGGTGGGTGCATTGGCTGGGCTGTGCAGAGCAGGGGATGTGTTCACCCCTGAGAGCCCCTCGGCGAGGGGGAATCTTATTATTTCACTGGTAGGTGAAATATTTAAGGAGAGCCAGTGCCAAACGCAGCCCTGGGAGTCCTGCTCGGCTGCAGCTCCACGGCGCGTGGGGTGTGTTTGTCCGGCACGATGCAAGCCGGGGTCAATTCGTCCACGCAGGGGCGTGGGGCCGGTGAAAATTGGTTGGTTTGGCTGCCCGGCCCCAAGGCAGCTCCTCGGCATTGCAGGGGCTGTGCAGCCCCCCAGCCCAGCTGCTGCCTCTGCCCTGCCGTGGGCTCGCCGGTGCGTGGGCACGGCGTGGGGACCCGGAGCGGTGGCGCAGAGCTCCTCCTGCACTGCCCGGGGGAGCACGGAGGCGACGGCAGATTCCAGTGATGGGAGAGGACGCGGCAGCGCAGCCGGGTGAGTCACGCCCCGGCTGCTCCCATTTGTTGTCCGCCTGGGCCAGGCTGGCAACGTAAGGAAAATGAATAACAAATACCTGGGCAACGAGGCGGGAGCTGCGGCGGGATGGGGGCCGAGCCGTGGGCCGGACCTGGTGGTGGCTGCAGGATGCTGTGGCTGCGGCAGAAGCCCCAAGCGTTGCCAGGTCCCCGTGTTCCCAGAGTGGGGGACGGTGCTCGGAGGAGACGTGTCACCCGGACCAGGTCTGTGCTGGGGCAAGTGTCAGGGGTGTCCTCGCGTGCCAGCACAGGTCAGAGATGGTCCCAGGAGCATGGCTCAGTGCTTTGAGGCACACAGGGGCTCTGATGGCGACCTCTTGCTGCTTCTTCAGCGTCTCAGTGTCTTCTCTCTTCCCAGGCCGGCTAACGGGATCGGGGAGCCATGAACTGGAGTGTGTTCGAGGGGCTCCTCAGCGGGGTCAACAAGTACTCCACAGCCTTCGGCCGCATCTGGCTCTCCCTCGTCTTCATCTTCCGCCTGCTGGTCTACCTGGTGGCGGCCGAGCGGGTCTGGAGCGATGACCACAAGGACTTCGATTGCAACACGCGGCAGCCGGGCTGCACCAATGTGTGCTATGACCACTTCTTTCCTGTCTCCCACATCCGCCTCTGGGCCCTGCAGCTCATCCTGGTGACGTGTCCGTCCTTCCTGGTCCTCATGCACGTGGCCTACCGGGAGGCCAAGGAGCAGAGGCTCCGTGAGGCTGGCGGGGACAGCTATCGCTGCATCTACCCCAACCCCGGCAAGAAGCGGGGCGGGCTCTGGTGGACGTACCTGTTCAGCCTCATCTTCAAGGCCGGCGTGGACATGGTCTTCCTCTACATCTTCTACCACTTATACAGGAACTACACCCTGCCCCGGGTGGTGAAGTGCGAGCTGCCGCCCTGCCCCAATGTGGTGGACTGCTTCATCTCCCGGCCCACCGAGAAGAACATCTTCACCCTCTTCATGGTGGTCACAGCCTGCGTCTGCGTTGTGCTGAGCCTTGTTGAGGCCGCCTACCTGATTGGGAAGCGGTGCCGCGAGCGCCTGGAGGCCAGCGGGGAGGACAGCCGGCGGCACAGCCACGACTGCCCCGTCTCCTGCGCTGACCCCGTGGGCACGGGCGGGCAGGTGTTCCATGGGGTGGACTACAAACCCCCCACGGCCACCATCCCACTCGCGGCCCCCTGCCCCAGCACGCTGTCCGAGGATGAGGCTCGTTCCTAGCACTGCCCAGGAGAAAGCAGGAGCCGCTCACCTGGCCTGCAACTCCATCCAGCTCTTCCTCCTCTGTGCCCCAGTGCAGGAGTGCTGAGGGTGGCAGCACCCTGGAATTGGGCTATGCCCGGGGGGTCTCTGCTTCTCCTGTCCTGGGAAAGGCACTTAACATCATCCTGCTGAGTTTGGGGTAAAGCAGGGGCTGTAGGACGCATGCTGTCCCTGGGAGTGACAGGGACCAGCAGCTCCATGGCAGCTGTGAACTGACAGTGGTGCCCAGACTCTAAGCCTGTACCAGCCAGGACAGACACCCTAATCCCCCAGGAAACCCCTCTTCCTATGTCTCACCCTACATCAGCCACTCAGTGGGTGTCAGGGCCACCTCAGACTGACGCAATTGTCATTAATAACACTCATTAGTTGAGTGGGGACAAGAGCAGGTCCCTGGTGCCGCAGCCACTGTGGCAAAGTGCAGGTGTCAGGATCTGGCCGGGCAGGCAGCACCTGCTGTGGGCTGCTGGATCATCCTGCCTGGCCAGGGGAAAACACCTGAGCAAAACAGCCAAACACAGGAGAGGAAAAACCCCCAACCATTGATTAAACAATAACATTAACTGGCAAAATCTGATCTCGTTTGTTGTTGTAATACATCGCGTTCGGCCGTGACACGGGCAGTGCTGCCATTTCCAAGGCCATCAGAGGGAGCTGAGCATTAGCTGGTATGAATAATTAACAATAATTTCATGGCAAATGCACTCACAAGTAACATTAACATTGAACATGCAGCACAATCTGTTACTGGTTTTGCTTTACTTAGAGGGTGTGATAATTATTTTTTCCATGAGCAGCAACGGTGCCAGCTCTCCCTGGCTCTGTCCCAAAGGAAGTGGCACAGGGGGCGGGGGAACACCATCGCTGTGTCCTTTATGACTGAGGCCATTCCCAGTGACAGATCATCGCAGCGATCCAGCTGAGACCCTCTGTGGGCAAAACTGAGCTCCTTCCCACAGCCCATCCTGGGGAAAGGACCTGCTGGATGTGCTGCAGGGGGAGCACAGGGGCTGCTGTGGCCAGGGGGATGCCGAGGACAGGCAGGGCTGAAGAGAAGCCAAGCGCAGGCAGGGCTGCAGCACTGCTGGATGGGAGGGCAGGGACTGAACCAGCCCTGATGAGGGTGAGGATGGTGGAGAAGCCCTGGGGAGATCCTGGCCACTGGCACGGAACCCTCTGAGCACACAGCAGCTCCTTGTGTGACACCAGTGAGTTTGGGGACCTTTGAGGTCAGAGAGGCAGAAGGTGAAATACAGACAGATTTTTTTCCACTTCTTCTTAGGAGAAGCTGTGCTGGCACTGCCTTCCTTCCATCCACTCCTGTTGCTGGATTATCCACCTGAAAGTTTTCTTTATGAAGCCTGTAACACCAGAGGACACAAGTTGTTCTTTGTGTGCCAGCCATTTGCCCCAATTTAAAGAGCATGGGCTGGGCTGTTTGTTTTCCAGCAAGGCTGGCCGCTCCTGCTCCAGGCTGCTGAGTGAAACCCCGAGGTGTTCCCCTCTGCAGGCGCTAATCGGGACAGAGACGAGCCCCAGAAAAACCACCCTGTCCCACTTGCCCACATCAAAGCACAGCTGGAGCTGCTGCCCGTTGCGAGACACCTGAAGATCCAGTTGCTGGGTGGTGTTGTGCCATTTTGTCGTGCTCAGAGCAAATATTGCAGAGCTCTGGGTGTCTTGCACCATCCAGGCTTGGGATAAGCAGCGGTCGGCCGGAAAAATGGGAGAGTTTGGCTGCTTCTTTTGATGTGTTCCCCCCATTGGTGCAGCAAAAACAGGGGCCTGGATACTGGGACACCTCCTGGGACACAGAGGCAGGACCAGTTTCAGCAAACCAGGGGTTGTGTCACAATAAAAGCTGAATATTTCCCAGATTTTGCGTCATCACACAGAAAATTCCCTGTATTTGCTTGTGGGGTCCCCGAAGACCTCCTAAATCTTGGGGTGAGGGGATTTTAAAGAAACCTACCACTAACTCCAGCCCAGGCAGGGATGTGGAGAGTGCACAGGTCAGCCTGCCTAGCTTGGGCTTGTTTCTTCCCTGGCCAAAACCCGCCTGTTTGCTGGGAATTGAGGCGAAACTTTCTGATTTATGTCTAGCCCCGGCTGCTGGCTCCCAGGATCCTGTGACTCCTGTGCCCCTGCTCTTGCGGGGGAGTCTCATCCCTGGGGATGTGGCCCTGGAGGGGGACAGCTGTTGGCAGGCAGAATCCTGCCATGCCCTGTTTAAGACCTTTTTAAAGAGACTTTGATGTTTTCCTGCTGGTTTGGCGTCCGCCTGCTCCACTGTTTGGGTTTTTCCTTTATGGAGGAGCCGAGTTTGGGCCTCTGTAAGTCAGTGGGTGTTTCAGTGTTCACATCTGGCACTGAGACCTTTCACCTGTCACCCTGTCAGAGCAGGGTGGCAGCAGGGTGACGTGCCCTGGGCATCTCCCTGAAGCTCCCAGGTGCTGAGGTCTGCAGAACCGTGCTGGCACCTTGTCCCTGTGCCCACACTGGCAGAGGGATGATAGAGGGGGTGTAGGGATGTGCCCTTTGATGGATTTATGCTACCCTAACACCCAGCTCAGCATTTCAAAACACTGCAGAGCTCGGGGTGTTTCCGCTCCCCACCCAACTGCCTGAGGGAAAACTTCTGCCCATGCCAAAAGCACCTGAACTTTCTCACCGTGACCACATGGCCGCTCCTGAAATTCCAAAACTGCAGGCAAGAGGCTGCCCAGGGGTGATCCGGCCCCGCTCCTCTCCTGGCCCCTACAGGGTTTGGCTGTGGGGCAGGGAGCAGCCGCCTCTGCAACGAACCAGGGCTGCCGGTGCTTTTCGACAACTTCCCTCTCTCCAGGGTTTTTCATCTCGCAGGCCACAGCCCCCAGATTCCTGCCGAGCTCCTGCCACACCAGCTCTCTGCAACAACATAGCTCAAATTCCTGATCCGGGCAGCTCCGGGGTGAGGGAAAGCTCCGGAGCCCCTGCTTGGTTCTCATCCGGGATGGGGGTGCCCATGTCTGCCCCCTCTTCCAGGCTCACCCCGTTCTGCACCCCCAGGCTCCCACCAGGGTTTACTTTGGGTCTCCTGGGCTCCCATTCCTGTGCGTCCCCAGCCTGGCAAACCCTCACTGGCTTTATTTGACCTCCTGGAGCCAAAAAGCCTCCGGGCAAGTGGCTCTTTGTCTGCCAGGAGAGCAGGGAGCAAATCTCTCCGGGCACCAAGCACCCCGGGGCTCTTCATGGGAGGGGTGGCCCTGGCGAGGTGCCGAGTGAGGTTCCGAGCACGGCTGATCGGCCCCAGGGTGTGCCGGAGGATTCCAGGGAAGCCTCAGGGCACTCAAGAGACCGCGTGAGCCGCAGGCGAAGGGAAGAACATTCCTGCCCAGCTACGTCGGCATAGGCATTTATCGGGGCTGATCCACGGGGCATCCGGTGGGATGGGGCTGACTCAGCCTCCTGGGAGCCACCGGTGCTCTGGGGAGAGGGACACCCCCTTAGGGACACCTCCGAGGTCCCATGGGGGTGTGGAGTGAGGCAGCAGCAGGGCAGGGTCCTGCTGCAAGGGGACCCTGCTGCCACCCTGCTCTATGGGAAAGGTCCCATCTGGCCACACCGGCCCCGCCAGGGCGGTGGCTGCAAGCTCCTGTAGGTTGGAGATACCGATGAGCTGTTGCAAAACTATTACTAAGGCAAAATCATTTAAAAAGTGGGTTACGATTGTGTAATCCGGGACTCTCAGCGATGGTTGCTGGTGGGCCCACAGCTAGGGGACAGTGCGAGGTCCCCGCTCTTGCTGCTGAGTCTGCAGTGCCCAGACCATCCCTGCAGGGGATGGGACATCACCTGGAAAGAGCTGCTGGTGTTTCCTGTGGAGGAATCCGTCTCTGCTGATCTCGCTGCGGGATTTGACCTGCCTTTGTTGTTCAGGCTGAGCGTGTGTGTGCATGTGCGCAGACAAGAACCTCTCCGGAGCTGTTTGCCAGACTCACCCAGTTACTGGGAACCGAACCAACCACCTTCCCCTCCCCTCGCACACTCAGCGCCTCAGACAAACCTGGGTGCAGGAGGGCTGTGGCTGGGAAGGAGCTTCCCTGCTCCGAGAGGCGCCCGGATCTGGACACCTTCGTCCGGCCCTTTCCCACCTGGACAGGTACCGCCCGGGGCACAGGGTACTGTGGGGCTGCCAGGGACCTGCTGGCTGAGCGGGGACAGCCCTGTGGTGTAACGGGGTGCAGGTGGGAGCTGTGTTAAGGTGTAACAGGGTACAGGTGGGACTTGGGGCTGCTGGGACTGTGGGGTCAAAGGTGGGGATCCCAACATCACACGGTGCCAGGTCGGGACCCCACAGGGCATGCCGGGCTCCCCATCCCATGGGGCGATGCAGGGGGATGGCACAGTGTGGCACCTTGAGGAGCAGCGATGGCCACCCCAGGCCTTGCTCCTGTGTCCCACCGCCCTCCCCAGGGACCAAAAGAGGCGGAGGCCCCCCGAGAAAAGTGGTTCTGATGAGTTTGCACCCCAGGTGGGAGCCGGGAGCTGTCGGGTCCAACGCCCTGCGCCCACACGGGGCAGGACTCAGTTGTGACACAGGGGGTTGGCATCCTGGGGGCTGGCAAGGGTGCCGGGCTCTGCGGGAGGCAAACTGGCACTGCCGGCACAGCTGAGCACACCTGAGCGCTGCCCCTGCTCCGTCTGGCTGCCAGCCAGCACTGGGGGGCCTGTGGGGCTCACACAGTGCTGCACACACCCCCGGACACGGGGACTGGCGCAGAGCTTGGCACGGAGATCACGTCCCCTTCCGGCCCCACTGCAGGTCCATGACTGGAGCCAGCGCTGGGCTGAACCAGGCACACGGGTGCTGGGCAGGTGGGTTACGGGCAGGTGGGCACTGGGTGGTCTCACTGGCACCAGGGATGGGGGCATGGGTGAATTGGCAGGCTGGTGAGGGGGCACAGGCTCTGGGGGCATGCAGAGGCTCCAGGTTCCATCAACACCAGCTTTCGGGGGCAAAACAGCAGCTCCCCTCTCCCAGTTTTAAATCCAAGGGTTGGGTGGGAGCACAGTGATTGCTCCCCACCTGGACTCCCAGCCGAGGGTTTGCCAGGGAGGAAGATCTGGTTTCAGACGGGGCGGTGAGGGAAGGTGTGTGGGCATGGGCAGAGGCACGGCCCTGGCACTTGGCACACGCTGCCGGGGACCCCAGCCTGGGGCCACTCGGCTCAGCCACACTTCCCAGTGCGTCCCTGAGCCAGAAGTGTGGGAGCACAGCCACAGGTTTGGGGCTTGCTGCAGAGTGGCCCTGGCCAAAGACGGGCTCCCAGACAGCTCCAAGGGCTCCAGGCAGTGCTCCAGATTCTGTTCTGTCCCCGCAGCCCTGGGACACCGCAGTGCACTGGGTGAGAGGACCCTGATCACCAGTTTGCCATCGCTACTCGGCCATGCCCCATGCTGGACACTCCCCACCCCACAGCCCCCGATGAGCGGGGAAGGAGCCTGAGCCTCCTCCAGGTACGTCTCGGAAGGCACTGGGTGGGCAACAGGCAGCAGCAATTCTTTAAAAGTGGGAGCGACCCGGAGTTCTGTGAATCCCTTTGCCAGGGCAGACACCTTCACAGCCCAGACGGTTGTAAGTCACCTGGGTTTGTAAATCCGGTGCAGTAAAGCTCCGGATCAGGCTTAGCGTGTCACCCTCCTCACACGGGGCAGCCCCAGGCTGAGCTGCAGAGCCGGTTTGACTGTCGGGACCTCCAGCGTTGCTGCTGGGAGTGGGAGCAGAGCGCTGGCCAGGGTGACATGCTGGTGACACACACGGGCTGTGACACACACGGACTCTCGCTTTCTGCAGCCCCGCTCTCACCTGTGCTTGGGCCGTCTCAGGTATCACCTGTGAGACAGAAAACCAGTCCCTGGCACGTCCCAGCACCCCAGCGCTGCAGGAGCAGCCATTTCCCCTTTGGCTGTTGATCCTGGCCTGCTCCAGCAGATCGTGCTGCCAGTTTCCACCAACGTGCACAATCAGGCAGGGAGTTGGTGGCAGGGACTTGGCCGGGTGGCTCATCCCTTACAACAAAGGCTCTGTCAGAAGGAAGTGCAGAGAGATTGAGTCACATCTGTCCCCAGGAGTGTGTGAGGAAGGGCCTTCAAGGTCTTCAAAGGTGAAGAACCCCCATCCCAGATGAGTATAACGTGGTGGGGGAGAGGGTTCAGAGGTCAATGAGATTTAGTGCAGCAAGAGATATGCGGCTCCAGTGGTGTCTCCCTCCCCTCCTGCTCCTCACCCACCGCTCCTTCTGCCCCTCCAGTTCGGGTGACTCTGGACTCCCTCAGCTGCCATGGATTGGAAAACACTGCAGGCACTGCTCAGCGGGGTCAACAAGTACTCCACAGCCTTCGGCCGCATCTGGCTCTCCGTGGTCTTTGTCTTCCGCGTGCTGGTCTATGTGGTGGCAGCCGAGCGTGTGTGGGGCGACGAGCAGAAGGACTTTGACTGCAACACGCGGCAGCCGGGCTGCACCAATGTGTGCTATGACCACTTCTTTCCTGTCTCCCACATCCGCCTCTGGGCCCTGCAGCTCATCTTTGTCACTTGTCCTTCCCTCCTGGTCATCATGCACGTGGCCTACCGGGAGGACCGCGAGAAGAAGAACCGGGAGAAGAATGGGGAGAATTGCCCCAAGCTCTACAGCAACACGGGCAAGAAGCACGGCGGGCTGTGGTGGACCTACCTGCTCAGCCTCTTCTTCAAGCTTATCATAGAGATCCTGTTCCTCTACCTCCTCCACAAGATGTGGGACAGCTTCGATTTGCCACGGCTGGTCAAGTGCACCAACGTGGATCCCTGTCCCAACACCGTGGACTGCTACATCGCTCGGCCAACTGAGAAAAGGGTCTTCACCTATTTCATGGTCGGAGCCTCCTCCATCTGCATCATCCTCACCGTCTGTGAGATCTTCTACCTCATCTTCAAGCGTGTTGTCCAGAGGGCAAGGAAGTGGAACAAATCCACCAAGCGCTCTGTCAGCTACAGCAAGGCCTCCACCTGCCACTGCCACGTCAAGTCGGAGGAGAAGGACAGCAAGTCCCAGCCTAGGTGTGTGGCAGCCCTGACTGCTGTCTGAGGGGTGCTGGGAAGGGTGGTGGGGGGAAGAAGTGTCCTGGCATATGCCAGGGATGGTTGGCACCAGAGGTGACCACCAGTGATGCCACCACCAGACTGTTCAGCCAGGACCTCAATGGCTGTGAGGGGAGGGGGACACATCCATGGGAAGTCTCCTGCTTGGGACCATGGGCACATCCCTGGGTGTCCCAGTGGTGTGGACATGCTTGGTGGCAGGTGGGTTCTGGCTGCCTGTGGCCATGCCTGAGGGTGTCTGTTCTTCCCACAGAGGAGAAGAGCCGTGAGCTCACCCATCCCAGCCAGTTCACATTCCCCTCGACTTGGCTTTTCCGGCCTGCCAAGTCCCCGAACCCTCAAGAGTCGACCCGTGTGAAAAATTACTAAACCCAACAAGTAATGTCCCTGGAGAGAGACCCATGGGTGCCTGAGCAGACACAGGTAAGGCAAGGGCAGCCCTGAAGCTCTGCAGGTGGCAGTGCCACAAGCATGGACATCACAGCAGCACACAGATCCTCCGTGCCCAGCAGCTTCTCTTGGGTCCTGCAGCTCTGCTGCTCCCATGCTGGGTGTGAGAGACCAGCTGGTGCCCAGCCAGGGCTGGTGTCACCCAGTGCAGTGCCAGTGCTCCCAGCTCACTGTGCCTCACACATGCACAGTCCCGAGCACTGATTTCTTTTGTACCAAGAAACCAAAGGAATTCTGGGCTCTGTGGCCAGAGCTTTCTTCACGTACCCAAAGTAATGACAGAGAAGTAGGGCTCCAGTCTGTTGGCAACTGTTCTGCTGGCCCAGTTTGCCATTACTGGGTCAGGGCAGATTCTCCCCCTCGGCTCACACAAGCACCAAGCCATGTCCTGCCCAAATGCTCTTGCTAGTTCTGCTGCTTCCCTTGGTGCCTCCGTGTCCCACCTCACCTCAGATGCATGTCACAAGCTATGGATCCAAACGACCAATAAATGTCATGTTTGGAGACACCAGGATCTGCTCTGCATGCTGGAAACTGGGGGGACTGGTGAGGGCAGAAGACATGGATTTGCAGAGGTTCCCCGGGAGCCTGCAGCCAGGTCCTTCTCATTCGCCTGGGCATCGGTCGAGCCCACAGCCAAGCTCACATCTGCCCGTTCCGCCTCTCCTGGCTTGTCACGCATCGTTAAACTTTAATTCAGCAGAACCGCGCGCTGGCCCCCAAGGAAATCAAGGAGGGATGAGCATCAATTATTTACTAAACCTTGATAAATATTACAATAAATAGAAATGATTTCCATTTAATCTCTCCTTAAGCAGCGCTAGTGTAGGATCCGCTGTTCCCAGCTCTGCTTGGCCCTCCCACGTTTCACAGCCCCATGAGCGTGTGGGGTGTGCTGAGACCCCCGACAGCAAAGCTCCGTCTGGAACCTGCGGTGGGGTCCCCGGCTGGGCTTCAGTGGGGCTCATCCCGACAACCGGCGGGAAGCGGGATCGCGGCCGGGCTCCGGTGGGGCTCCGGTGGGGCTCAGCCCGGGAACTGGCGGGATGCGGGACCGCAGCCGGGCTCCGATGGGGCTCCAGCACCACCCAGCGCCCGCCGCGCCGCACGGACCCTCGGGGGCAAACCACGAGCGCCGCAGCCGCGGTCCGGCCGGGGCGGGCAGGGACGGAACATCCCCGGGACACCGCGCGGGGCACGGAGCGTCCCCGGGACACCCTGCCGGGCAGGGGACGGAGGATCCCCAGGACACCCGTCAGGAGACGGAGGTCTGTGGTTCAGCGGGTTTGCCCGGTGGCGGAGCCGCAGCCGGAGACCAGAGTGCGGGAGCACCCGGGCTTCCCACCGTCCCCCACCAGCTTCGGCCCCGACGGGTCCGGCCGCCCCCGCCCCGCCCGCCGGGGCTGCCCCTTCGTCCGGGGGCCGCGGGAGGGGGCGGCCCCGCACACCTGTGGCTCGGCCCGGCCCGGTACTAAGCCCCGGCCCCCGGTTTCCTGCCCGCACTCCTCCTCCGGGCCCCGCTCAACAGGAGCCGCCTGGTTCGACCCCTCACACTCAGCGCGGCCCGAGCCCGGCGGGACGTGCCTGGCGCGGCGGAGGTGAGTGCGGGCACCCGGGACCGCTGGGGGACACCGTGCTGGGGACGGGGCACCCCCTCGCCCTACCGCTGCCGGGAGTTCCTTTAGCGGCACAGCCGGCACTTCTGTGCTTAATTAGCAGCGGTTAATGAGGAGCCGGGGCTGCGGCCGCCTTGTCTCTGAGCGCCTGGAGAGTGCGGGCTTGGCTCCCCGGGATCCCCGGCGTGGCAGCAGGGTGGTGAGCGGTGCGGGGGGTCTCCTGGCGAGGGAAGGGTGCTGGGGCTGGGGGTCCATCGCCCCGCAGCAAGGGAGCTGGTGGGGGGGCTGTCCGTTCAGTTTGGGGTGAGCCCTGAATAGGCATTGGGGTGGCAGCCGTACCCCAAGGGGTTGTGCTTCCTCTCTGGACCATCCTGCTCTCTGCTTTTTGTGAAAGGCATGGCAGCAGCAAATTTTGAGTCCCCACCGTGCCTCCTCTCCAGGTACTGTGACCTTGAGCTCCCTGGGCAGACCCAAAACAGCCCCTGGCTGCGGGCTCTCCCCGGAGCGGCCAGGAGAACCACGAGCTGTGGGTGCTGCTGGGAGGGGAGAATCCCTGTGATGCTTCTTGTCTCCCAGCCCCATGTTCCTGCACTGGGCAAGGCTGTGTAGGAGGAGCCTTCTGGGGCTCCTAAACGCTGCCTGGAACCCTCCCTCCCTCGGAACTGGGATGGTCCTCAGTGGGTTTGCTGGGACACTCTGCAGAGCAGATATATCCTGAGAAAGCACCGGGTTTAGGTGGTCACATCTCCCCTGTGCTCTCCGGCATGGAAACAAGGAATTGATGTGGCTGCTCTCTTCTCTCTGCTGGCAGAGGTAAAGGGTTCCTAGAAGATGAGTGACTGGGATTTCCTGCAGAAACTGCTGGACCAAGTCCAGGAGCATTCGACTGTGATCGGGAAGATCTGGCTCACTGTGCTCTTCATCTTCCGCATCCTCATCCTGGGCTTGGCGGGGGAGTCTGTGTGGGGGGACGAGCAGTCGGATTTCGTGTGTAACACCAAGCAGCCGGGCTGCACCAACGTCTGCTACGACAAAGCCTTCCCCATCTCCCACATCCGCTACTGGGTGCTCCAGTTCCTTTTTGTCAGCACCCCAACCCTGATTTACCTGGGCCACGTTGTCTATCTCTCCCGGAAGGAGGAGAAACTAAAGAAGCAGGAGAGTGAGCTTCGGGCTATCCACAGCAAGGACCCGAAGATTGAGCAGGCCCTGGCAGCTGTGGAGAAGAAGATGTCCAAGATCTACATGACAGAAAGTGGGCGGCTCAAGATCCGAGGGGCGCTGATGTGGACGTACATCATCAGTGTGATCTGCAAGAGCATCTTTGAGGCCGGTTTCCTCGTGGGCCAGTGGTACCTGTACGGCTTCTCCATGGTGCCCCGCTACGTGTGCAAGAGGGACCCCTGCCCCCATCAGGTGGACTGCTTCATCTCCCGCCCCACCGAGAAGAGCATCTTCATCATCTTCATGCTGGTGATGGGCCTGATCTCCTTAACCCTGAACCTCCTGGAGCTCTTCCACCTCTGCTGCAAGAACCTGCTTAGCAACATCAAGAAGGTGTCGGGGCCAGCTGGACCGAGCCAGGACACCTTTGTGGATGACATGGTCTCAAGTCCCTACGCGCCCAAGCACTACCCCTTCCTGCCCATGGCCGAGAGCCACGCGCCCTCCTACCAGACCTACAACAAGCTCTCCAGCGAGCAGAACTGGGCCAACTACCGCAATGAGGAGAACCTGGCCCTGGGCAGCGGCAGCAGGCCCCTGTCGGACCCCTACACCCCCCGGCCTGCTGAAGCCTCTGCCCCGGAGGAGAAGCTGGGCAGCCGGCCCGGGAGCTCAGCCTCCAAAAAGCAGTATGTGTAGTGCTGGGCTGGCCCCGGCTGGCAGGGGGACCTTTCTTGGTCTCTCATGCCTGCAAAGGTGCTGGCTGTGGGCAGGCAGCTGCCTCCTGCCTGGTGCTGTGCCATACACATTCCCCTCTGGAGGCTCCGGAGACCTGCCTGCCCTGGGACGGGATGCTCGGGAGCGCGGCCATGGAGCGCAGCCTCCGCTCTCTCCGGTTTTCCCCACAGACCCTGCAAGGAAGGAAACTGCACAAAGTTCCCCGGGACGCCGCGTCCTGTGTGCCTTGCCATGGGAAAGGGAGAAAGCCCTGGAGCCACACCGTGGAACAGGCTGTCCCTGAGGCCATGGCTGGAGGCTGCTGGCTACTGGGAGCTGCGGCTCGGCCGGACCCCAGAGCCAGGAGTGCAGCCGTGGGAAGCTGCTCGTCTCCAGCTTCCACACGGAGCAGGCTCAGCTGGGGATTGCCGGGAAAAGCTGGGCTGGGGCAGCGCTGACAGATCCTGGCCACCAGCCTCATCCCACTCCAGTGGCCCTGGCACCTGCCCAGGGTTTGATGCAGGATCTGCCCCCTCCCTATGGGACACAGAGGGGTTAAGCCAGCTCTGTTGTGACCAGCAGATCCCAATGGCTGCAGGGTCACTGTGGGTGACCCAGGAGTGTGAGTTCCCCCCCTCCCAGCCCTGGGCTCTTTCCCATGGGATGTGTGCCTTTAAGTTATTTTTAACCTGCTGGCGTGAGCACAGAGCTTTCTGCCTTAAAGGTGCAGTTTGCAGGGACTTTGGGGAGCCGTGTCCAGCCTCACCATGTGCCTTGGAACCCCATGGGGTTTAGGGAGGGATCAGCCCAGCACATGTTAGTTTGGGGGTTATTGGGTTTTTATTACTTTGCACTAGTCATCTCCTGCTGTGGGCTGAGGGGCTGGGGGGGATGGAAGAACCAACTGTTGTCACAGGAGCTGTCACCCCGACTTCCCCAGCCCACTGATGCTGTGAGAGAGGATTGTCCTGCTGTGACCAAGGGGCTGCAGGTCCTGTGTGACCCAGGTGTGAGCGTGGGATGTGGGCACTGCCCTCAGCACTGTTTCCCTTCCCCTGGCAGATTCTGTGTTGCATCTTGTTGAATAAAGTTGCATGAATGAGAAAAGGTGAAGGCGGTGTGACTGTGCTTCCTGCAGCCTCCAGCTGCCTCCGGGAGGGCAGGTGATGGTTTTGGGCTGAGGGAGGGGGAAATGCTGTCCTGTGGGGGTGATGGGTCCGGGGTGAAGGGGAAAGTGGCCACTCGGTTGTGCTGCGGGTGCCACTCACCCACTGAAAGTACAACCCTCCCTGCTGTGGCCTCCTGTCCCCTTGAGCCCAGCCTCAACTTAGAGGTTGAGTGTGATGACAGAGCTGTCACATCCCAGGCTCATGGTGGTCCAAAGCAGAACTCAGCCCCTCTCCCTCCACTGCAGATAAACCCAGCAGAGGCCGTGGAGCTGCTCGTGGCTGCATAATAGGTGGAAATGAGCCACAGATAAAGGCACACAATGTGGCTGGGGCTGTTGTTTAGTTCCCAAGCCAGGCCAGAGCAGAGCCTGCTCTCTGTCGAGGGCCTCTCCAGTGAGGGTGGGACAGGCTAAAAATACCCTGGAGAAAATGAAATATGGGTGATACGGGGCAGTATCACTGCCATCGGCCACTGAAGGAAATGAGGAGGGAGGCACCCGGCTGCGCTGCCCTTGGGCTGGCGGCCGAGCCCACCCTTGGCTTCCTCCCTGCTGGGGATGAGGGGGGTGAAACCCCTCGGGTGGGGGTCTGGGGTGCACACCACCAGCTCCCAGCTCTTCCCTGTGCCCTCCTGGAGGATGCTGGGGTA
Organism: Gymnorhina tibicen; assembly: GCA_013399875.1. NCBI lineage: Eukaryota > Metazoa > Chordata > Aves > Passeriformes > Artamidae > Gymnorhina > Gymnorhina tibicen. Next base: position 115,904 of record VXAZ01002122.1, on the reverse strand, counting down.
GATCCACTGTGGAAGAACCCTGCCCTGCTCCCACTGTCTCTGGAGGGACCCTGCCCTGCTCTCACTGTTGCCCAGTTGGGACCTCCCAGGCCCCCCCAGTGCAATGGGGGGGCCACATCCCAGTGCTTCCCCAGGTATTAGCAGAGCCCTGCAGCTCTGGGGGGAGCAGCCCAGTGTGCTGGGCCAGAAGGAAATGCCCGAGTGAAAGGGAACGGAGCAGCCACGCCATGTTTACCCACCACAGTGTCCCCGGGTCACCTCTGCTCTCCTGGACTCCTATTTTTGTTGGCACCGGGGGAGCATCACGCTTTCCTGAGCGACCCTGCAAGGTGGAAAACAAGATGGCCAAGACCCCTCTTGCCTGGACACGGTGCCCGGGCGCTGCACAAACACAGTTCCGTGTCCCACTATTGTTCCCGTGTTGTGACAAAGTGGCTCGGGGCAGCTGCAGTGACCCCACGCCGCCGGGAGATGCTGCCAACAACAACAGCGAGGGGCTCACCTGCGGGCCAGGCTGGGGAGGGGGCAGTAGCAGGGCTGGGGTTGGCAGCAGCCCCCAGAAGGTGGGCGGACAGCCCTTAGGCAAATAAAAGTTTGGAGCTGATAAGAACCCAGGCTGGCCTGGCGGAGCCCTTTGGCACAGCCCGGGGACAGATAGTGGCTGAACGGACATGCAGGGCCTTTCTCACACCTCTGCACTCCCTCCTGAGTAAACAGGCCCCTTCAGGTCCCTTGTGGGAATGGCACTCGCTCCCCCAACACCCAGCCCTGGACGATGATGCTGAGCCCCATGTTGGCAAAGGCAGCCTGGGGGCTGTGGTGAGGGGCTCCTCATGGGCACCCCCAGAGTTAGGAAACATTTTGAGGCAGCTCTGCCAGTCCTGGAGGGACCACACACTCCCCAGAACCCCAGTTCCTGCTGGCAGTGTTGGTCTAACACCAGTCACAGTCCCCAGGAGCCCTGGGGCTCCTCCGCAGGGAGATTTCTGCCCTCCTCCCAGTTAGGACCAGTCCAGGCTGGGCACTCCCTGCTCAGCTCTGCCATGGCCTGGGACAGAGGGCCGTCCTGCCTGAAAGGCTCTGCCTGAGATGCTGGCCAAGCACCAAGGAGTTTATTTTTAAGCTTTCTCAGCATACAGCAAACAGCAAATGTCTAAATCTGACCCACTCAGGAAGAGCCGAGATGGGAGCAGAATCACAACTAAGGGCAGAGAGCTGGGCAGGGGGGTGCCAGGCAGGGCCACAGTATGGCCACACTTGCCCTCAGGGCCCTGTCAATGCCCAGGTGTGTCCTTAGGGGTAGTGGGAGCAGTCAGGAGCATCCTCCTGGGCCAGGCACAGGGCCCTGACCCCAGCACTCTGTGCCCACAGCGCCCGCCACTGGGGCAACCCCAAACCAGGAATAATCCTGCCCTTTCCAGCCGCTGCCAACGGTGCACAGTGAAGGAAAAGCAAACCCCACGGAGCTCCCTTCCTCCCCAGGGTTATATTTAGCCCTCCACGCGCGGGCATGTCACACTGCAGACAATGTGGCCCTGTGTGAGAACGGCAGGCAGAGGAAACGCGCTCAATAGCCGCATCCTGACATTGTCGCTCGCCCCTGGCCATTTCCTCATGTGGAGGCACCAGGACTGCGGTGCCCGGCACCCTGTGCCCACCCTGGGATGGTCGTAACCGTGCCAGCAGCACAGGGCATCATCCTGATGCAACACTGGGCAAGCAGAGACTGCTGCCTGCAGAGCCAGGGGTTTTTCATGGGAAAGTCGATGTGGCCTGTAAACAAGGACCCACAGCGGTCCTGGGGTGCTCGGGATGGAGAATCAACCCTGGAAGAGCCAGTGCTGAATGGGAACATGTTCCACTGTAGCTGTCCCCAGCCATGGCTCAAGGGATGTGACTTCTTGTAGAGCAGAGCTGCTCCTCTCCCACGGCACTTCAGGGCTTTTACTGGCCACAAAAGGAGCCACCAGACACAGCATGGAGGGAGCCACAGCAGGAAGCGAGACGTGGAGGCTGGGAAAGACTTGGCTGCTCTCAGGAAAAGGGCAAAACCAGAGCCTGGGAAAAGCCTCAGCTGGGAGGGAGCAGAAGTCCCCAGGGGCTGTGGGGGACACACTGAGGGGATGTTCTATTTGCTCTCCAGTGCAGCCAGGGTGAGTACCCACCATGTCCCGGGGCTGTGGGGACACCGTGCTGTGGGAAGGTCAGGGTGTCCCGGGGTCACTGAGCTGAGCCAGGATGGGACACCGGAGTGTCAGTCCCTGCAGGCCCCTGCTCCGCCCACCAGTTCCCACCCTGCTCCTCTCCTCCCAAAGCATCATCACTCCCGGCCTTGCAGGAAGGGCCCAGATGGCCTTGGGCCATCCCTGTGCCAGCGCAGGATCACCTCATCCCCAGCCCTGCACAGCTGGAGCATCGCTGCTCTGATCTAACCGGACATCCACAGCAGCCATCCAGGTGTGCCGGATGGCCAGGGGGATCTCACTGTTTCCCCCCAACTGCAGCTGTCCCAGTCCCCTGAGCCACCCCAGTGAGTTGGGGCACAGCTCATTCCCAGCATCCTGCCTCCGGAAACCGCCACCTGCTCCTCTCACAAGCTGTTCACGATGGATCCCGGGAGCAAAGCAGGACCTGGGCAGGGCAGAGGGTCCATTGGCAAGCTGCAGCTGCCCTCAGGCCATGCCAAGAGCACTGCAGTCAGCCTGACCCGCCATGAGCCTGGGGCATGGCCACCATGGGCTGGGCCGGGACTGGGAGCACTTGTGCCTGCTGGATCCATGGCACCGTGCAGTCATAGCCAGCCCCGGATGCAGGGACATCCCTGAAGCTGGACAAGCCTTGGAGGCTGCTCTCACACCCAACACTGGCCTCCTGGCCAGGCATGGGACTCCTTGCCTGGGGACAGGCTTGCTGCAGGCAGGGCTCCCACAGCAGCACCCAGCTGTGCCGTGCTGGGAACAGCTGGATCAAAAACTCCCTGGACCAGACTGAGCATTTGCATGTGAGTGGCTGAGTGCAGGCTTGGGAGGGCAGGGTTTGACCATAATGGTTTATTCAGCAAAACTTCCTCTCACTCTTCGTGAGCTGCTGTGGCTGCTCGCCCCAGCCTTGAGAGCTGCCCGCTCCTATTCTTGTCCCACCGGTGCTTCCCAAGCGGCACATTGTTGGGATTCAATGGGAGGAAGGGTGGGTGTACAGCACCGAGGGCTTAGGAGAAAGGCAACGGGTCTGGGAAGTGGCTTCACCCCTGTCCCAGTGCCTGCGGGAATCCACAGACCTGCAGCAATGCTGGCGGATGGACGGGAGTCCCCAGACACACGGAAAACAGCTGGAAGTGCCACACGCAGGGGATGGGAGCAGGGCAGGGGCTGCCAGCGGGTGCCATCAATGCCCAAGCTGTCACCGTCAGGGCTCAGTCCTTCCTCAGGGCATCACTCTGGCACTGTGCTGAAGCAGCCTCCCCGACCCACACTGTGTGGGCCCGGGGCAGGAAATGGGGCAGCAAGGCCCCCCCAAAGCCCGACTGTGCCGGGCCAGCCCTGGGAACAAGAGGATCAATGGGCTATAAACAGCCGGGGGAGCCGCTCCGGCGCGGGGTGAACAAAGGCATTTCAGAGACAGCTTCCGAGCTGGTCCCAGCTGGGAGAAGGAGCGGGACCATTCCCACCCCAGCACACAATAGGGAACAGCCATCACCCCACAGCCAGGCTGGGAAAGCCGGAGATGAAGGGGAAAGGGCTACTTCAGGGGACAGTGCCCGCCTGCCAGGGTGACAAGGTGGTGGCACTGTGAGTCCCAGTGCAGGAGGTGGCAGTGGGACAGGGCTGGGACAGGCTCTAAATCACACCCAGGCTCCTCCTGCACCTTCTCCCCCAGGCTCAGCTGCCCTCGCAGCAAAGGTTGGAGCGTTCCCGGTGGTGCCGGGCTGTGAGCCCGGCCGAGGGCAGCGATCCAGCACAGGACTGCAGCTCAGGAGGCAAACAGAGCCGGGAGCACGGCAGTAAAGCTGTCAGCAGGGCAGGAATGGCCCTGGCCGGGGGTGCAGGACGGCGCAGCGTGAATGCTGACTGGCTGCTGACCTCGGCGCTCGCACCGGGCACGGCAGATTTATCGTCCCCGGGAGGGGAAGGCCGGGCGGGGGCAGAGCCGGGGCCTTGCTCAGGCACCACGGGAAAAAACAAGCCGGGAGGCAGCGATAACCCCAGCCCTGGCCCTGCTCAGGCAGCTCTGGCTGGGGCTTGTCCCTGCTGTGCCAGCAATGCCTGAGCCTGGAGGGGACACCAGCCACTGGCCCCCAGCGCTTGCTGCCAGCCTCTCCCTGTTCAGCACCCCAGTGGGCCCCCTGTCCCCTGGGACCCCACCCTGTGTTGTCACAGCCCTTCTCCTCGAGATAAAGTCAAAGGGAAGCAGATGATGCAGCTGGGGGAGCTGGGATGGAGGCACAGCCAAACCAGGGGCTGGGAATTCGGTGCCTCCCCCTCCTTCCTGCCCACCACCCTGCTGCCAGGCCTGGAGGTCAGTGCCCGGCCAGGGACAGCAATGGCATTTGTCCCACTGCAGGAGTTGCTTCTTGAACACACAGGGAACAGAGACATGCTCTGAGACAGGGCTGGGGCTGTGCTGATGCAGAAGACACAGAGGCCCGAGAACCGACAGAAGTTTATTGTGCAGAGGGCAGAGCTCTCCCTGTTTCCGACACATCGCCACGCTCAGAGCGCCACGATGGGGCAGGAGCAAGACTTTCACCTCCCCCTTTCACCGATCCTGGGAGGGATGATGCAGGGAGGGGGTCCCCCGAGAGCTCCATGGCTGCTGGAATAACATTGTGGTGTGGGGCTGTGTTGGGGTTCATCAAGAGCCACAGGGGATCTGGAAGCAGGGCAGCAGTTCTTCCTGTCACTGGCAGTCAGCCTGACCCCATCCCACGGCACTCAGGTCCAAACTTCTTCTACCTTCTCACCATAGAAGAAATCAAACCTGAGGAGACACAGATGGAACCAGGCCGAGAGTGTTTTGTGGTCCAGGAGCCAGGCCTGGTGAGAGCTGAGGAGTTTCAGACTCGCTCCATCTCCACGCAGGGCTCCCTGCCCACTCTGCCACCGAACTCTGGGTACCTTGAGCAAATCCATGGGGTGGGCAAACCTGACCCTCCGGAGGGCCCGGGAGGGTGAGGAGCAGCAGGTGCAGGAGGGGGGCTGGTGGAAGCAGTGCAGGTATCTGGGGAGTCCCCAGCAGCCGCTCCAGGGCACCGCCCTTACCCAAATCACCCTTTATTAACTCTTTTCGGGGCGGTTCCTGTTGAGCACGGCCCGAGGGGCGAACTCCAGCTTGTCCTTCAGGCTCACCACCTTGGTCAGGTCCTCGCCCGCGATCTCCTGCAGCTTGCGGTCCTCCCGCTGCTCCGAGATGCTCTTCTCCTCCTGGGCCGTGGGCGGGGGGTCTCCGCGCAGGAACCACTCCAGCTGGGAGCCCACCAGCCCCACCACGAAGGCCACCGGGAAGGTGACGTACGGGGCCTTGGAGCGCACGGCCGCCCACAGCACGGACCACATGCCTGCCGGGGGTGGGACGCGGCGGTCACCGGCCGGGCCCGCCCGCACCGGCGCCTCAGCGCTGGCCGCAGGGAATAGGGACCCGCTTGGGCCGCGCCGGGACCCCCGCCTGGGTCCGCAGGGACCCCCCGCC
>VXAZ01002122.1:89181-109980 GCA_013399875.1 Gymnorhina tibicen | reverse complement strand
AACACGGGGAGACGCAGGGGAGGACACGGGGGAGGACTAGGGGGGAACACGGACGGGAGTCAGGCGGGAGACAAGGGCGTGTCGCGGGGGGAGTCAGGCGGGAGAAGCCCGGGGGAAGTCACAGAGAGACATCCACAGGGGATTCATGGAGAGACGTCCACGGTGCTGTTACGGAGAGGTGTCACGGGGGGAGCCACGGGGAGACACCCACAGGGCGAGACCCCCGGGGAGAGTCACGGGGTGTCACCCACCGGGAGACACACAGGGGGAGTCACAGGAGGATTCACAGGGAGAGTCACAGGGGAGAGCCCAGCAGGGATTCACAGAGAGACACGAACGGGGGAGTCACGGGGGTGTCTCGGGGAGGAGAGCCACGGGGAAACGTCCGTGCGGGAGTCACGAGGAGTGCCACAGGGAGTGTCATGGTGGGAGACTCACGTGGGGAGTCACAGGGGGAGTCACGGGGGAAGCCATGGGGAGAGATCCACTGAGAGACACCCACAGGGGGAGATCCATGGGGAGAGACTCACAGGCAGAGACCCCACTGGAAGAGACTCACGGGGAGACCCGTGGGACGTCTCCATGGGGAGATCCACGAGGAGACTTGAAAAAGCCCCTCTCCCACCCTACAGTCACCAATTTCCCACCCCACGGACACCCATTTCCCACCCCACGGACACAAAAGGACGGGAGACAGGTGAAAGGCGAGCCCGGTGCCAGCCAAGTCCCCGCAGGGAAGTGGCCGCTGGCCCGGAGTAACCAAAGTCATCTTTATTAATTGCGGCGGTTCGTTACAATAAAAAGGGAGCCACGTGTCACGGTCACTGCACGGCGCTGGCCGGGGCGGGGGCCGGGGGCCCTTCCCAGGCACATCCCTAAATCCGGGGTGCAGGGGGAGTGGGGCGGGGAAGGGCCTTGGGTGGCTGAGTGGGCGCTGCCGTCACGGAGGTGTTTAGCACCAACGGACCCCCAGGAGCGAGGGACCCCAGCGAGGCGTCCCCCAGCTGCCTCTGATCCCACCGCCCTGCCTGAGGGCCTGGGCGAGGTTTGGCCCCAGATTTCGGGAGCTACCTGGCACCCACTGGCCCTGCCCTGGGGGGTGGCTGGTGATGCTGCGTGGGGCTGCTGGCGTGGCAGGGTGAGGGACAGGAGTGGGGTCCTCCCCCCTCTGCCACCAAAAGGGACACTGACAGGGGCCGGATGCTTGGACAACGGGGATAAGGACAGGGATGAGGCAGATGCAGCCTCCTGCCCCACCACACTGCTCTGCCCTGGAGGGGCCTCTCCACCCTGTTCCTGGCTCTGTGCACAGTGATGGGGGAGCTGGGAACAGCCACATCCCAGGCTGTCCCTTGGTCCTGAGAGGCATCAGGTACATGGCAGCCCTATCCTGGGGTGTCCCATCCCTGCCCCCATCAGGGGGAAAGTGTGACCCCCTAAGGGGGTCGCTAGCAGTCCCACACTCAAGGGGCGGCTGCTGGCCATGTCCACGCTCCCATCCCACCCACTGGTGCCAAGCCCAGGTGTGGTCCTTGTCACTGCAGGTGGGAACGGGCTCACCGGGGAAGCATCCCCCACCTAGAGCAAGGCATGGGGGGACTATTCCCTGTCCCTGGCTAGTGCCACATTGCAGAGGTGCTCCCGGACTCCAGGCTGGCAGGAGGGAAGGACGGACAGATGAGGGATGGACTGAGGGGAAGGAGGGCTGAGCAGGAAGGGGAGAAGCGCGTGGCGATGCTCCGTGCGAGGGAAGCAGGGCGGCTCGCCGTGACCGGGGGTCTCTGCTGCTCTGGCCCGTCCCACCAGGCAGGACACAGCGCTGGTCACGTGTAGTTTCTGGTTTATTCCTTGGGTTATATTTATATATGTATATAGGGGAGGGAGCCCTGGGTCCCCACGGCACCCGAGCCGCAGGCGGGGGGAGCAGCGAGGGGACCCCTTTGTCCCTGCCACGTCCCAAAGCCTCGTGCCGGCAGGGCAGGGCTGGGGGGCTGTGGCTGGGCAGGGGCTGGGGGCCCGTCCCTGCCACACACCAGGGGATTGCACTGAGTACAGAGAGGCGGGGGGGCCTGCCTGCAGCCCCCTCCCCTCCAGCCTGGCTGGGCCAGGTGCTGAAGGTCACCTCTCTTTGGGTTGGGATGCAGGGGTGGGTGTGCAGAAGGGCTGGGGACTAGGAAGGAGACAGAAAGCTGGGACACANCAAGGGGACGGGGCAGAACCGGGCTTTGCGTTCACCCGCCGTTGGATCCACGAAAGGGCTAAGATAGAAAAGAGAGAAGCTGTGAGTGGGGTCAAGAGCTGCCCCAGGGTGTCCCCGCGGCCCCCATCACAGTGAGCTACGGCCGCGCCGTCCAGTCCGGGTAGAAAAGCGGAGGCTGCGGTCACAGCCGGGTCTGCGCCTCGGGGATGTAGATCTCGATGCTGTCCGCGCTCTCGGTGGCCGAGCTCTGGCGGAAGGAGGCCGCTCGCTTGGCTGCCAGGAGCCGCTTGCGGGCCTCCTGCCGCTGCCGGTCCACCGAGTCCAGGGAGCGCTCCTTCACCGGGTGCACCTTGGAGCGCGGCGGCTTCTTTGGTATCGGGGGAGGCACCTTCTTCTCCTCCTGCACGGACAACAGGGGCTTCAGGCTGGGACCTCCCGGGAATGGGCATCCCAGCAGGCTCGCCACAGCTGCTGCTGTGGGTGCCAAAGCCAAAACCGCAGTGAGAGGCTCCACAGACCCTCCCACAGGCTGCAAGGCAGGACTGCACATCCCTTCAACCATCCCATTCCAGGACCCTGCCTGGCCCTTTTCAGGCCGCTGGGATACATCAGTGGGAGAACAGGTCTTCTCTAGCCTCGCTTTTTCCGAGCTCTGTTGTTCAAGGGTTTGCTAAAGTAGTCACCAGTGAGAGCCCACCGGTGATTTGGGTGCAGATGTGCTTGGGGATGAGGAGGGAGGGAGAGGTGACAGGGACGAATACCAGTGGCAGAGCCCTGCCCTTACCTTGGGCTCCATGATTTTCCACCCGTTGGCCTTGAGCTGCTGGAGCTCCCCGAACTTCATGCTGACATCCTCAATGGAGAGCTGCAGGAGGTCCCAGAAGCCAGCCAGGTCTTGGAAGGTGGGCACGGGGAATGCGTTGGGATCCTGCAGGGGCAGAGGGATAGAGTGTCATCTTTGTATATTGGTGGGACATTGGCTCTGCAGGCCACGGGGCCATCCCACCCCCCAGTGCTGGGGGACTCTGTCCAGCTCTCCTGCATGGTGGTACAAAGTCACTGGCTGAGGGTATGAGACACCCCCCTCCCCACCACAGCTGACCCCCAGCACTGCTGCCCACTCACCATGTTCTGCTGGCAGAGGCGGTAGAACTGCTGCACCTTCTGGGACATGAGGAGCTGGGCACTGCCCACCGCACTCCGGATCTTCTCCAGGACTGGGGGGGAGAGCAGACAGTCACGAGCAGCTCAGACTCCTCCAACACATCGTGTCTCCTCTCTCCTTCAGACCCCTCTAGCCCCAGAGGGTTTCCCGGTGTTTCTCGCCCTCACCCAACCTCTTTAGCCTTGGCAGGGAAGATGCTCCAAGGAGGGAGCACTGCAGGACAATAATTGTGCCCCCCCAGCTCTCCAGGATCCCCAGCCCCTCTCTTCGCTGCAACGCCCCACCCGACTCACTCTCCTCGGGCAGGTCATAGTCCTCCGCCTCCCTCTCCATCTGCTGGCACCAGCCCTCCATCTTCTCCACCTCTGCCTGCAGCAGTTTGATGAACCACTCCCCGTCGCGGTGGCACGGGGAGGCGCGGCCGGAGTCGGGGAGGCTGCGGGAGCCCCGCTCTATCCAGGCGTCCCGCCGGGGCACCTCCACCGTGTCGTACTGCAGCTGGTAATCCTCGCGGTACGCCCACTGCCCCTGCGTGTGCACCGTCTTGTACACGGCGTACTGCCGGCCCGACTCGGGCTCCGAGGAGTGCCGCTGGAAGGGCCGCCCAAACTGCAGGGCTTTGTCCTCGGTGGCCACGGCCAGGCCAGTGAAGCCCTCGAGCTCCAGGTCCGCCTGCACGCCCGCCGTCACGCTGTTGGAGCGCTTGAAGCGTGCTCGCCTGCAGAGAGAGGGAGAGCGTGGGGACCTCGCAGCCAGCGGGGATTGTCCTGACCCCACCCCCCGTCAGGTACCGCAGCGGCAGGGGCACGGTGAAGGATGCCCACAGGCAGGATGAGGCTGGGGATGCCGAGGTGGATCCCGGAGCATTCAGGGCCACAGGGACAACCCCGAGCAGCTGCAATCTGCCAGGCCCTCATCTCCTCTGCTCTTAGCCTGTTTCCATGGCTACCAGCACTGGACCGAGGATGGAGAGGAGCGTGCACCGGGCTGCATGGGCACAGTGCCGGAGCTCCCCACCTGCGGGCCATGCAGGTTCTGGCACACCTGGCATTCCCATCCCAGCCAAAATGTCATGGTTAGCTGCAGAAATGCCCAAAGGTTCATCTGCACCTGGCGTGGGCTCAAAGCTAAGGGCTGAGCCCACCAGCACAGGGCAGGAAGAGGGCAGCCCCTTCCCTGGGCAGCAGTGAGGGCAAAGGAAAGGCCAGATTCTGCCCCAGATTGGGGCACTGGGCCTGGGATGGTGATGGTGCTGAGCTCTGGGGTTTCAGCCAGAGGAGAGAGGGCAAAGGTGCTGTGGGGTAGTGGTGGTGTGCAGAGATCAGGAAGCCACCAGGAACCCAATGCACCAGTGCAGCAAGTGTGGCAGGTCTCAGCCCAGTCCAGCTATGTGGTACCTTTTGTCCTCCTCCACCTGCACCCCGATGGAGTGGAACTCCCTCTGGCTCCGGCTCTCCGTATCCGAGTCAGAGACGGCCTCAACCTGCCAAGGGGCAGAGGGAGAGCGCTGGAGGGCAGCCCCAAGACACAGCGTGGAGGCTCAGCATCGCCCACACCACTCAGGCAGCCCTCAGGGAGGAGCGGAGCCCACCTGGACGCCGATGGACGGACGCCACTTCCGCTGCCGAGCCAAGCTCCGCAGCTCCTCCCGGCCGGGGATGGCCTTGATGATGAGCGTGGAGGGCTTGGGAGCAGCGCGGGGCTGGACCGGGGGCAGGTCAAGGGCCACGGCCGTCACCTTGGAGCTCTCCAGGCTCTCGGCTGAGTTGCAGCGGGCCGTGGCATCTTTGGACCAGGCGGGGCTGCGGGCGACCTCGCTGGGCAGGTAGCTCTCGTGGGTGGACTCGGTGCTGCTCTGCGCCGTGACGGAGATGAGAGGTTTGGCTTTGGTTCCTGGAGGGATGGGAGGTGGAGCTTTTCTGTAACTGAAGGCTGTTGTGGGAGAGGCGCAGGATGAAAAGGCACGTGAAAACACAGACACTTGTTCATTTCCCGCCACGAACAGGGGCCCCGGGGAATGCTGCCCATTTCCTCCCACAGCACGGGGATCAGGGCCCCACAGGGTTTGTCCCTAAGCTGGGTTAGATCCGGGCTGGAGCTCAGAGGGGCTGTTTGGCCAGTTTTGGGATAAGAAAACACCCCAGACCCACACTGGCCACATTGCTGAAGCACCCAGCAAGGGGCAGAGATGGGGACAGAAGTGAAGGGAGGGGAAGGAATGGCAAATGGGTGCTGAGGACACAGAGCAGCCCCCTGACTGGGACTGAGCCGCTAGCAGTACACTCACACCCTGTGCCGGGCGCTATAGGTGTCAAGGGGCAAGAGGAGGGCAGTAGCAGCCCTTGGCAGGTGCCCAGGTGAGCAGGCAGGGAGTTGTGGGGGTCCCTCACGCGGCCAAGCCCTCACCACCCCCCGGGACTCACAAGTGCTGGGCTTCAGGATGCTGCTGGTGATGGGCGGCCCGGGAGGGGCCGACATGGAGAAGAGCGAGAGACAGTCGTCATCCTGGGAGCAGCCCGCCTGGATGGCCCGCAGGTAGCTGTGGCTCCGCATGCGGAAGCAGCCGGGCAGGTCCAGCGCCTCCACGGCCTGCGACTCCACCTCGCCGAAAACCGACTCGCAGACAGCCTCAAACTGGTGGTTGAGCTCGTCGTTGATCTGGGGAGAGCGGTGGGTGAGGCTGAGCCAGGGCAAGGGATGCTCAAAGCGACATCCACCGCGTCCCTGCCCCAACCTGCCCCGTGGCCCCTGTGCCACGGAACATACCTGACCGGTGGTGAAGGAGCGCCCGTAGCTCTGTCCCCGCGGGAGCATTCGCGGTGGCGTGCAGCAGCTGGGACAGTTACAGATATATGAATCAGAATAGTGCCTACTTGCAAACCTAATGAAAGACAGTGGGAATAGAAGGGATAGCACCAAAAGCAACACATTCCAGCAGAGCATTCGGAAACGCAGCCGCAGCGATGCTCCCGCTGGACACCGCTGCTGTCCCCACTCGTCACTGGCCCCAAAACTGTCACCCACTGGGACTGGAGCACGTCCCAGTCACCCCCCTTTGAACATGCCTCTTCTCCCCATGCTCTGCATGTAGCTGCAGCAGCAGATCCCCCCAAAGCCCAGCACAGCCATGTCCTCCCCAGTGCCCTGACACAGAGCAGGGACAGGGCTCGGTGTCGCTGCACCAAGGAGCGCAGCCGTGAGCAGAGACAGTGCCATGAGCAGGGACAGTGCCGTGAGTGGGGACAATGCCATGAGCAGGGACACTGCCGTGAGCAGGGACATGCCACTTGTTCTCCCAGGGAGCCCCGGCCCATGGCCCCGCTGCTGCCTGCAGTGCTGGGATGGGGCCGGGAGGCAACAGCCCTTACTTGGTCCTGGCCTGGTCGGCGCTGGAGGAGCGGCGGTAGCTGTCTCGCCGTGTGGCCGCCCTGGGCAACACTTTGGAGCTGATGTCCGAATCGGCGCTGTCCTCGTCGCCCATGGCCTTGATGTAGCTGCCGCTGCGCATCCGCCGGCACGGGATCTCCCCGTCCTTGCCCGCCGGGTACCCGCTCCACTCGTCCTGCGGCACCTGGAGCAAGAGGCGAGAGTGGGAGGATGCAGTGGCCGGGATCGCACAGGTGGGATGCAGAGCCGAGCCGTGTGCCAGACCAAGCCCAGCCCAAATCCAGCGCATGTGTCCGGCTCCCCTGCCCTCCCCACGCACCCCAGAGCTGCAGGGACAGACCCTGGGGGCTTTGGCCCCTTTGGAAAGCCCCAAAATCCAGGAAAGCAGATCCCTCCTAACAGGCACGGCTCCCCATTCCCACAGCGTGGGGCGGTGCAGCAGCTCCCACCTCACAGCCCCCCCGGCAGGAGCGTCTGGGCCAAATCCCACCCATGCCAGCACAGCACCCGCCTGACGTATCAGGCACCAGTCCCACCATGCACCGCTGACGCCAGCACCACGGGGTCCTTACAGGGCAGTGGCAGGGGGATGGTGTCCCCTGGGGCCCACGGTGAGGGCGGTGGGGCCAGCACCCTGCCCCGATGCCCCCGCTGCTGGCAGAGACGGGCCCTGGCCACCCCCACCCCCGGCCAGCACGGCATTGCTGCTCCCTGTCTCCTTCCCCCAGGAAAGGGAGAGAAGAGTTAATTAGCTTTTAATTGGAAGGGGGGTGACCTAGAAGGGAGCCTGGTGATGAGGCAGGCGGTGGCACTCAGCCAGGCACACAGGCAGGATAAAAGCAGCGAGAAGGGAGCAGACACAGGGCTGCTGGTGGCCCTGAGCTGACAGAGCCAGTCTGACCCCAAATCCAGCACAGGGCAGGAGGCAGCAGATGGGCTTCGAGGGGACAGCGGGGACCGGCACAGGAATGGGACACAGGCACTGGTGACACGGAGCAGAGCTGGAGCATCCCCACAGCACCCCAGGCTGCTGGATGGAGGGTCCCAGCCCTGGCTTGCCCCATGGCACGGTCAGCCCCAGTCCCCTCACCTTGCCCAGCCCCTCACCTGCAGGTACTGGTACGCTCGCTCTTTGGCCTTTGCTTCCTGAAGCATCAAGGTCTTCTCGGTGCCGCCGGCGCTGGGATAGGCTTCACGGGCCTGGCTGACGGTCATGGTGTGCCAGGCACTCCTCTTGAGCGTCTGGCCATCCAGAGACATGGACATGCCAGCACAGGCCAGGCATTTTCCTTCCCCGCCGCCCTTTAGACTCTTCAAGGTCAAGTCTCTGAAGGCACTTTCGGGAGCGTCCACGCAGTACTGGGTGCCCTGGTCGGCGGCGTGCCGGCCGGACACCATGTAACTGCTGTCGCTGTCCAGGTTGTCGTCGGAGCTCCACCAGCCCAACATCTTGGACCGGTGCCGGGAGTCCACCTTACGGTCCTTGCTCTTGCTGCGCTTGCCGTGGCGGGACTGGTGGTGGTGGTGGTGGTGATGGTGGTGGTGGTGGTGGTAGCCGTCCCCGCGGCCGTCCATCTTGGCGCCGTTGTAGTCCCGCTTGGCCGGCGCCTCCAGGGAGTGGGACTTGGCGAAGAGCTTCTGGACGGAGTGGACGAGGTGGCGGATGCGGCTGGGGCTCTCGCTGCGGGGCTCGGCGCCGCCGGCCCGGGGGTACTGCAGCGTGTGGAAGCCGTCGTGGTGCAGCGGCAGCTGCTTCTCGAACTGGTCCAGCAGCGTGGGGGGCAGGCGGTTGATCTTGCTGGCGGGGTGGGCGGTCGCCATGCATTCGTCGCAGGAGTCGTAGGGCTGCTGCGCGTGATGCATCCTCGGGAAGGTGCTGCTGGCGCTGGCGGAGGGCGGCTCGCTCAGGGGCCCGCCCGGGCACTCGCTGGCCGCACCGGGGCTCCGCGCGGGGCAGTAGGGATGCTCCAGGGAACACGGCTCGCTGGGGCTGAGCAGGTACGGCGGCCGGCCCTCGGGGCCGTGCGGGATGTAGTCGGCGGGATGCTCGCAGTCCTCTGGGACGCAGCGGCAGCGGTGGCCAGAGGAGGGCTGTGTCTGGCTACGCTCCCCATGGTAGCCCTTCATCATTTCAGCACCCACCCCATAGCGTCGGCATCTTGCAGGGATGTCCCTGCGGGCTCATCTGCGGGGACAGGGACAGGCAGAGTGTCAAGATCCCCTCTGCACCCCACCATCAGCAGAACACTGGGGCTACCTCACAGGAACCAGCTGAGGAGTCTGGGAAACTTCCAGGGCAGGATTCCGCCCTGGGTGAGGCCCTGTGAAGCACCAGAATCCTGGCTTTCCATGTGGTGACAGGAGCACAGTGCCCGGGCCAGGCACCAGGGGTTAGCCCCAGCTCAGGTGCTCAGAGGGGGCAGTGGGAAGGAGAAGGTGCTGCCAGCAGCGATGCAGGCAGCAGGGCCTGCAGACGGCGAGGGAGGACACGCTGCCATCAGCAGATCCTTGTTTTCTCCTCCAACACCAAATATTATGAAGTGTTTCTCCATTAGAAAGTGGCTCTGGCTGGGCTTTTCAGCCGTTGCGATTCACAGCACCGCTAATGAGCTGCAGCGGGGCGCGGGGGGGCCACGCTCTGATGTCTCCATCCAGCCCCACATGGAGCTCTGGCTGGAGACCCACAATCCAGGGCCCTCCTGCCCTGCCAGCCTTCTGGATGGGGAGCCAGGAGCGGAGGTGGCTGTGCTGTGTGAGGGGCAACCCCAGGCCGAAGCAGGAGGACGGACGGCATCGAGCCAGGCTGAGCCCGCGCCAGCCACTGGAGCTGCCTGCACCCATGGAGGTTTGTGTGCCTTACGGTCCCTCAAAGGCTCTGTCTTTGGTTTGACTGTAAATGAAGAAATTACTTATTCTCTCGAGTATCTCAGCTAATTAACAGGCATCGTTAATGCTCTTGTTATCATATTTGGGCGGAGTGCTGTGGGCAGCACGTCTCCAAGACTGGCTGCAGGGAAAGGTGACTGTGCAACGTTCCCTGCGGCACGTGGGGATTGGACCATGGAGACTGGAAACGAGGGACACTGGGAGGGCCAGGGCTGTGTGGGAGGGGGTTGTGTCCCTGAGCAGCCCTGGAGGGGAGAGCTGCTGGGGGTCCCCAAGGGCTGTGGGGGTGGGCAGCGATGGCGTTTTGGCCCTGAGCAGCAGACAGGGCCCTGGGAGCACACCTGCCCCAAGCCACCACTGCCTTCCTTCCCGGCTTCCAGGCTGGATGGCTCCGTCCTGCGCCGCTTCCCACCCTCAGATCCCGCTCCTGCTCTAACAAGGCTCCCTAATTGCTGCGTCTTAACCTGAACGGAAGGATGCTGCAGCTGGTACAGAAGATGCCTCTCCCCTCCCGGGAGAGCTGCTGCGAGGAGCAGGAGCAGCAGCGTGGGGTGGAGCTGCCTCCCTGCCCTGGGATCGAGCAGCAGGATGGAAGGACGGACAGACAGACAGGCTCCCAGCCCAGCTCTGCCTCCGCGGGCTGAGCTATCATCCCCTGCTTGGGGAGGGAAGCTCACAGCTGATCCAAATATTGCTGCCGCGGCGGCAAGAAGGAGTCAAAATATCTGCGGAGCCCGTCAGCACGAGCCCGCCGGGCTTTTGTGCTCGGCAGGTGCAGGAATTCAACAATGCCGGAACCGGCGGCGAGGCAGCGCCGCAGCTCCCCCGCACCTGCGGAGCGCTGGCAGCGGGTGGGGACGTGCCGTGGTGAAGGATCCATGTCCCAGCTCACCAAGGTGACACAGGCGTCTACGCCCTGCCCAGGGACCAGCCGGGCTCCCTGAGGGCAACCTCGGGATGGAGAAGGGGTCGGGAGTGATCCTGCGGGGCTCAGCACAAGCAGCACAGCCCAGGGTCCCCGTTCCCATGTGCCAGCGGGGATGGCCACGTGCAGAGGGTGGGAGAGGTCGCCGAGCCCGCTCCTCTCCCCTGTCCCAGGAGGGCAGTGTGGGCAGGAGGCTGGCACATGGGACTGGGGCAGTTGGCCACAGCGTGGCTCACGGGCAGAGGGCCGAGAGCTGGAGCTGCGTCCCGCCGAAGGCCGATCCACTGCGCAGCCCTCGGAACGGAGGGATTTGTGCCACCAAAGCACAGACTCGAGTCAGGGGGGAAAAACCCAGCCCAGCTGAATTTTGTGCCATTTAACACCAGGGTAATTACCACCAGTGGGAACCTACCGCCCACACAATTATGTGCTAGGATAAACTGGAAGAGCGTAATTACCATTACAAATAACTCACTCCTTGCCTTTATTGCATCCAGAGCCTGGAGAAACTCCCACCAGCGGCTCCCCACCACCACCTCCCTCTGACGTGTCTCCCCCTTGCGAGGGTCAGCACAGGGAGGAGAGGGGCTCGTAGTCCCTGGTGCTCCAGGCCATCCTGAAATTCAGCCTCCTGCTTTATTTCCCATAGGAGCACTTGGCAGAGGCAGTTCCACTTCCCAGCAGCTGCCCCATGAGATCCCCGCCTTGGAGGCAGCGCCATGCCAAGGCCCAGGGCTACAGGGATTCAGGGCAGACCCATCGGGAGGTTGAGCTTTCCTGGGACCCCATAGCACCCAGGATCCTCCCATCTTTCCTCCAGCTCCAGGAACACCAGTGGGGAGGTGAGAGGACATCAAAACCCCACCACAATGTCTGGATCTGGCAAACTGCCCTGGCACAGGGCAAGACTGGGTTTTCTAACATTTCCAGGTCTGACCCCAGGGGTTGATGGCCCTGCACTTAGGGAGTCCTGGACCCCTGCCCTTCCCCAGCAGCCCCACCATGGGCAGCCCATGCTGGGGTCCCAGTGAAGCCTCTTGGTGGCACTCACCGCCCAGCGCTCAGGGGGATGCTGTCCTCATGGTCCCACCAGCAGCAGCTTCTCCACACTGGAAATCCCAGGGGCAGCAGGCTCTGGGGGAGGAACAGGAAGGGGATGAAGCCAGAGCAAGGGTATTCCTCCCCAAAACCAGCCTGACCCACCTCCCTGTGTATTTTTTATCAGCCCAGTCTTCCATCCTCCCCCGAGGCCACCCCACACCAGCGCAGCAACGGGGACAGCTCCGCACGGCCACAGCCACGTGTTTCACCCAGTTTAGCCCCAAAACCATCCCCAGTCCCATCCTGTTATGCAATTCCCTGCCAGCGGGTGCCGGAGCCGGCCCAGCGGCCACCTCGCCATCGACTTTCATTTGCTCCGGATCCGGCCGCTCGCTCCACAAAGCCTCCTCCCGCCACCCCGGCTTTCCAGCGTCAGCAAAGGGACTTTTTTCCAGCTTCCAGCCTGGGAGAGGCACGAGCTCGGCCCCTTTCTGCTCTGCAAATTAATGCGAGGTTCTGCCAGCTTGGGTCCTGCTGGGGACCTTTATGGCTTGGGATGAAAGCGGGGGAGAACAAACACGCAGCGTGAGCGCCCGGCACCGCGCGCGAGTGGAGCCACGGAAGAAAATAAAATAAAGTGGTTTTCCCACTTAGGGGCTGAGCAAATTTGATCCACGGTCGTCAGAAGGAAATAAATATGGAATACCGCCAGGTCGTTTCCGCCGTGCTTTTAATCTATTTACTCTTTCCCAGCTCATTGTAAGCGAGAAGGATTGTGGAAAGCAAACATTTTATTTTATTACTAATTGCTCTGTTATTTTATGAGGCTGAATTAGTAAAATTTACTCAGCCTGGAGGAAAAAAAGAGGGGCTTAGTAAGAGATCACCTAATTTAGCACAGAAAGGGGAAAGGGAAAGGGGAAAGGTGAAGAAAAGGAAAAGGAATAGGAAAGGAAATGGGAAAAAAGAGAGGAGAAGGAAACAGAAAAGGTGGAAGGGGAAAAGGGAAAGAGGAAAAGGGAAAGAGGAAAACTGTGAGCAGGATGCAAAAATCACAGAAAATACACTGGCTGCAATCAGGAAATCAAAACCAATTACTGTTAATAAAAGAGAACAGAGCAGCTGCAGGCAGGCACTGCCTGCAGAGGGCTGCGAGGGGCAGGATCCAACTGGGCACCGCTGGAAAAAAGGGATGAGGCAAGATTTTAAAAAGTCATGAAAGATGAACATGAGCTGAGGAACTGTAAATGTGAGTGGAGAAAGAAATGTTTACCCGGGCCACTGAGAAGGGCCGGCAGCACCGTGCTGCCCAGCACGGCCGGCTGGGACCCCGACAAACCTGGGGGGCTCTGGCACCCCAACAAACTGGGGGACCCTGGCACCCGGACATAACTGGGAGGCTCTGGCACCCGGGGGCCGAGGGCGTCTCCCCTGGTTTAGCCCTGCCCTGGCACATCCTTTCTTGCCAAGCACGGGCACTTCCCAGGCACCAAATCCAAATCCACAGTGCCCCAAGGCTCCAGCCCGGCGTGGCCGCCCCGCTCCACACGCCGGGAGGCTGAGGACAGGGCGTTCGACGGGCCGGGAATGTTATTAAGCACATGATTAATTTTGGCACCAGCCCCAGCTGCCTGACAGCTCCTTCTCCAGGGCTGGGAGAGCGAGCACGAGAGGTGCTGCCTCTGCTGATGCAGCGGTTGGTGGGATGAAAAATCCTGCAATGCAGCACTGCTTCTTAATGAGCCATTTGTCTTTGAGTCTTCTTCACTCATTACCATGCCGGGAGAGGGATGGGAGTTGCCCCACGTCCCCATCTGAGCAATTACTCCTGGAGCAGAGCGAGGAAATACGGCCACGACGCTCCCAGCTGCCAGGGATCCCGGCACGGCCGGCAGCACTGGGACTCCCCACCACAACACCGGTGACTCTGGCTGCTGCCACCACGGCAGGAACAGGAACCCCCTTCCTGCACAGCACACACAGCCCAGGACCACCCACCCTGGCCCCAGACCTGATTCTCTGGGGGCAAGAGCCATGCCGCTGTGCTGGGTGTGCAAGGGAGCTGGAGCATCCTGGAGCTGCCAAGGCAAAGCCAGCGGAGAGAGGAGTCTGGCACTCCATCCCTGCAAAGCTCAAACCCAGATCTTGGTGGAAGAGTCACTTCTTCGAAAACCCTTTAGGACGGGGAACACCCAGGCCTGGCAGCCAGATCCCAGGATGTTGACTGAGAAGGAAAGAGGTGGCATGAGGAATGGGCCATGGCAGCATCCCTGCGGAGGTGCAGGCAGAGGAAGGGCTGGCAGGGGTGAGAAGCCCCATGGCACAGGCACCTCTAGCCCCCTCGGCCCCACAGCAATGCTCATCCTGTCCACAGGAGCCAGGACATGGCGCAGGGGGCATCGACTGCCAGTGGTGGACCCCACGACCAGAGCATCAGGAGCACAGCCGACTGAATTGGGAGACCCTGGAGGGACCCCCAGGCCAGGCAGGGCTCCAGGGACCCCAGTCCGTGCCAGCTGGCACAGGGTTCATGGGCGCCGTGCTGCACGGATGAGCACCCATCACCAGTGATGCCCACAGACAGCTCCCCTCCCATGGACACACTTGACATCTGCCCACACTGCCTGGGGCCAGCGGCAGCTGGCACGCTCCTCCAGTGTCCTCCAGGCCTTGGTGGGAAAGGGGGATATGCAGGTGACACCGGGGAGCCCAGCAGGATGGAGAGACCACAGCCTGATGTTCACCTGCAGCAAAGAGAAGGGACGAGCAGGGACATCCCCTTGTGCCACGCTCGCCCAGGGGGCTCTGCCCACATTCCCACCGGGCACTTCACTCCAGTGCCCCAGGCGGGCGGTGGGCTCCAGCATGCCCCAAGAGTTAGACCTGCCTGAGCCAGAGACACTGGGGGCCATGGCAGCCCCCTCAGGCCCTGCAGCTGTGCCAGGGCCCCAGCTGGCAGCAGTGCTGGATGAACCCCATTTCCTCACCACCCCCATTTTTCCCTCCCACCCGCACAGAGCCACCAGACGGGCCATGCTGCCGAGGCTTAAAGAGCCACTTACCTCCCGGCCATGCCGTGTAATGACTTAAACCAGGGATCACTCCAAAGCCTCTTTGGTGATCTCGGGACAGCACAGCCTTAGCACTGAGCATGGGAGCAGTGACAATCTCTGGCCACCCCCTGCCCATCCCCTCCAAGCCCCTGGCAGGCTGACCCTTCCATCCCCAGCTTCACTCGCACTGAGCCCCTGGCAGGCTGGCACTTCCAGCCCTGCTCTGCTCCTGCCAGGTGCTCGGCTGAGCCAGGGCTCTCACCTGTCACCAGCGTTGCTCCTCATCCTGCTTTGCCCGGCACGAGGCACTCTTCACTCCAACCCCAAATAACACCCGTCCCAACCGGTTCCCTTCACAGCACCGTCCACTCCCACGGCTCTTCCCACAGCGGGGCCGCAGGGGCCGGAGTTTCCAGGAACGGCAAGGAAGCAGAGCCCTCGGTCCCTCTGCCAGCAGGGATGCTCCGGGCCATCACGTCCCATTCCCACGCTGCATCCCCTGGGGCCAGGGCTGGGATGAGCACAGCAAGCCCGAGGCGTGGCACAGCCCAGCTCGCCAGCAGAGGACCCAAACTGCCGCTTTAATGGATGGGCTTAATTTGCAAAGCTGATGAAAACCTAAATATTTAAATACATAATTCTGCACAATGCTCTTAGCGCGGGGACAGAGCGAGGGGAGGGGGGGCACAGCTGGTAAGTGAGGACACGGCAGGCGTGGGGCACACTCTGGTGGGACCACCTGGATCACCTGGGCAAGGGCACCTCCGTCACAGTTTGGGGACCATGCACACCCTTGTCCCCGAAGCCAGCAGCACCCACAGGATGGGTGCCATGGGGTGCTCTGCTGCTGGCACCGGAGACCTGCTCCACCACCAGAAGCATCCCAGAGGGAGATGTGAGGAAAAGGGACCGTGGTCCAAGCTGAGGAGCTGTGAAGGGCAGCGGGATGAGCCCCCAGGAGATTACACCACCGATATTCCTGCTACAACAGCTTAGAGATAAAAGAGATTTGAAGGATTTACCAGCAATACAAATTGAATATTTAATTTTAGCTGCAGGGGAGGAGCGGGGGCTCATCACGGGGGTGCACGGAGGTGTGCGGGTGGTGGGCCCAGAGAGGGGTTTCCAGCTCTTGGGGGAAAACTGAAGTCAGGGCTGTCCCCACGAGCCAGAGGGGCTGGGCAGTGTCATGCCAGTGGGACCGGGCACCCTCTGCCCAATCTGCCCCTAATGCCACCAGCCTCTCACTGGCTGCCAACTGCACGGCACAGCCTCTGCCCAGCACGTGGGAGCTCCTGTGGGATCATCCTCAGATGAGCCGCGTGTGTGGGCCCAGCACCAGGGATGTTCTGGGGGTGCTCAGGAGGGGTCCTGATCCCACACGCTGCCCCTGGGCCTGCCCTGAGCCAATGCGCGGCTGCTTCGCTGTGCTCCCCTCTGCCCTGACCGGGACATAGCCAACAAAGCTGTGCCTGGGCGAGGATGTCCCTGGATGAGGCTGTAGCAATGTGAAAAGAAGGCACACGGACTTATTTCCCACATGAGGCCATTTGCCAGCCAGGGCATGGACTTTTCAGGGAATGGGGCTGGAGGCAGCAGGGAGGCAGATCTGAGTATCCTGTGGGATGGGGTGGAGAAACCCCCAAGGGGACCCGGCCACCCTCTACAAAGCCAGAGCAGGGGCAGAGGACAGGCAGCAACAGCTCCCTGCCAGCTGCGGGAACGGGGCTGCTGCTGGCCCCAAGCCCAGCACGGGGTCCCTGCGGTGCCACCGAGCCAGGTGCCCGTCCTGGCTCACCACTCCATGGCTGGTGTGCCATGCTGGCACGGGTGCCAGTGCGGGGCGGGCTGGGGGAGGACGGCAGAAGATGAATGAGGGAGTCGGGAGGCTAATGGCATTGTCTGGAAAGTAGGTCGTGTGCTGAGCAAAAAGATATTTATATCAAAGCTCGTTCCCCCGCAGAAGCTCCTGAGCCGGGTGCAGGCAGCACCACGAGCCCATGGCCGCTGCTCCGCGCCCCTGCGACACCCGTGTGGCACCCTCATGGCACTCCACACCCCCGCGGCACCCCCTGCCCTGCCCCACACCCAGCTCTGCCACCCTGGGCACCTGCCAGCCCAGGGGCTGCCCCGTTCAGGGGCGGCGGTGCCAGAGGTGAAATCATCCTGACGGAATAGGAGCCAGGGCAGCTCTTTGCCTTTTGCTGACCTGGCTGCAGGCGCTGGGCACTGAATGGCACCAGGTTATTTTTATTTTAATGCAACCTTTGCCAAGGCAAGATACTGCCCTGGGCACTCCCCAGATGGGCACAGTCAGCCCAGGATGGCCATGGCGGGTCCTGCCCAGCCCAGCCTCATGCCAGCTGCACCACCCTGGCCCCTCTCCCAGCACCCAGCTCTGGCCATGCTCCTCACATCCTGCATCACCCCTGACATGAGCTTGGGCCAGGTGTCAGCCTTGTTGCAAAGCTCAATCACTTCCTTTCCCGTGGGGAGGAGACCTGTGCTCCAGGATCCCTCCCTCACACTTCCAGCCGTCCCAGAAAAGCCAAGAAATCATCCCAGAGAGCCCAGATGGAGCTGGTGACAGCCAAGAGGTTTTGTCCCCTCTGACCATGCTACCCCAGGGCTGTGGGCATGACCCAGCCAGCAGCCATGGGGCCATCCAGCCCGTCTCTCCCATGCCCATCCCCATCCCACACCTGGCAGCCTGCGATCCGGCACGGGAGCAGGTTCATTTCCCATAATAGCTGTGTCGGCTGAATTTACAGCCTCGCTCCGAGTTATTAATAATAATGGCCTCACTCTTAAGTAGGGCTTTTCATCTGCCTCACAGCCCTTTCCAGAGGACGTCTGCAGCATTATCACCATTTTATTCTCGTTTCAGTGGGCACAAGAGTGAGACGGAGAAGGGGCAGCTGATCCGTGGTGTGGAGCGCACGGTCCCATGGGGAGCATGGCCACAAAATCCCCAGGGAGGCTGGAATGCCAAGGGCCTGTCGGGATGCAGCCACGGCACTGAGGCTCCTGCCAGCCGTGCCGTGGTGATTTACACCAGCAGCGAACCCGGGCCCTGCCGCACGGATAAATCCACTTCAGGCAGCAATAAACCAGCGTCACCACATCGGTAATCCGCAGGCTCCCACCGCCGTGAGGAATCCAGGGGCAATGCACATGTGCCGATAAATCCCGGACTTGTCTCAGCAGGGAGGTCCCTGGGATGGAAATCCCCGGTGGAGCCATGGCCGGAGGGGTGGGTGCAACCAGGCTCTCATGGGAGATGCCAGCAAGGGAGACCCTGGGGATGGATCCAGCACATGGGACTCGCAGCAGCCACGTGGGACCGGGGACATCCCTGAAACGCCCCCTGCGTGTCCCCCCGTGATGCCCACCCACCCCGGGCGGCTCCGGTGTCTCCCTGCCGTGTGCCACAGCGGGGCTCGATGGGCAGATTTATTCCCCTGTAAGAGAGCTTTGATCTGAAGTTATTTTTTGTTTACTAGCAACAAGGTATTGTAAATACATCTTTGCCGATAATTATAGAGTCTGGGCGCACACCTTAATCTCCATAAAATATCAGATGCTACAATTTGCCTGATTTAATGAGATTGGAGGCTGATAAGCCGCTGAGGTAAGCTGTAAACTTGGGGGGGAGGAGGGAAATGATTGCAAATGTGCTAAACCGCCTTCGTCCTCCTCCTCTCCTGCCGCTGCCACGTGCCCAGCCCGGGAGCATGTGCCCAGCCCCGTAGCCCCCTGCCCAGCTCCCGGGGTGTGCCCGGGCTGCGCCGCAGCAGCTTCACGCAGGGATGGGCATTTAGGGCAAACGGAGCTTTTTATACAATTTACCTCATTAAAACTCCAAGAGCTGAGCGTGGCACCGGGCTGCAGCCGGGGGCTCTGCCTCGGCACACTCTGCTCTCCGTGGGCCCCGTGCCATGCCGGGGGGGAGGCAGCACAGTCCGGGTGCCAAGCCGAGTCCCTGTGCCAGCCGAGGTGCAAGGACGGGGTCCCCAGCGGCCTCGGGGGCACGGCCGGGCTGCACGGGCAGGTCAGGATGCACGTGTGTCCATGCGTGTCCTTGTGGGTCCAGGCGTGTCCAGGTGTGTCCAGGCATGCACAGCCCTACCCGGCACCACCGGCCATGCCAAGGCCAAGCTGGGGTGGGGGGTCCGTGCTGGAGGGGGCTACACACCCATGGCCACCCACCTGCGCGTACGGCCGTGCCCTCGCCATGTCCCTCCGCAGACACGGGGGTCTGTGGAGTCCCAGGTACCCGGAGTGGGGGTCCCCTCCTGCAGGGATGGGGGGGCCCTGCCTGGAGAGCAGGAGGCTCCTCCCGGTAACGAGCAGCACCGTTTCCACAGCAACCTTAAAGGCCCACAGCTGCCGCCTCGCACGGACCGGCTGAGGCATTTCTGGGGGACACCCGGCTCGTGCCCCTGCCCAGCACCCTGGACTCAGACAACAGCACCTCGTCCCCCCACCCAGCAGCCCCCAGTCCATCTCCCCCAGGTGGCACCTGGGCTCACCCACAGCCCCCTCCCTGCACTGAGACTGCCAAAGGGTGCAGACCCCTTGCACCAAGAGAGACGGGACCCCCCAAACCAGCCCTGCTCCCACCCCGACATCATGAGGAGAAGGCGGTGACCTACAAATGTCAAGCTGACGGGTTAATTAATTTCCCTCTTCCTTGGGCCGTTATCAGAAGGAATCAGACGTCACCTGAGACTGTTAATTGGGCTAATTATTCCAGTTTCAGATTTTAAATAATTAGTTACTGTTGACTCCAGCCTGACTTCCGCAATTTTCTAAAAAAAGGTCAGATGGTTCCTGGATCCCAAAACCCAAGAGATGGGGTTGAGGGACTGCAGCAGGAGCCAAGCACACCAAGACCCCTGCGCTGGCTGGGGACACTGGGGACAGCGTGCTTCCCACCAGTGCCTTGTGCTCACAGCGGAGCTGGCAGGAGAGGGATGTCCTCTGCCTCAGTGGCAACGGAGGGAAACCAGGAGGGGGAAGGAGGTATGGAAGCACAGGGTGAAGTGTGGGGGGTGAGAGGGAGCCCCGTCCTCCTTCCCTACCCCAGCGTGGTGACAGCTGCCTCAGGCTGCACTCCCTGCCTGGGCCGAGCCACAGTAACACCCCCAGCAGTGCCCAGGTCCCACCGGGCACCTCGCCCCTCCTGGTTTGCCTCCCCAGGGATGAAATCTCAGTCCAGGGTTTTCAGCAACTGTGATTTTGCCACAGGGTTTCCCAGCTGTTCAGCACCAAGACACACTCTGGGCACTGGGCAGTGGGCACAGAGGCAGCACCTGCCCTGCAAAGAGTGATGGTGGCCAAAGCAATACCTGGTGCCCGTGGGCTCCCCGCAGGGACTACCTGTCACCTGCCCAGGGCATTGCAGAGACGGATGGGCTGGGCAGAGGGACAAGCAGAACAAGCTCATCCCCAGGCTCATTCCCTCAGGAACACCACGCTTTCTCCCAGCCTCATCCCCGCTATTAATAGCCTTCACTAGCCTCCTCGGGAGCCATTTGCATATTTGATTGCAACTCCGGGGCGGGGCAGGGCCCTTCAATCAGCCGCTCCCGCAGTCTCATTTGCATGGGTTGACATTTTGTTCTGGGAGCAGTGACACCGGCACTGCGGTTGGGGACACGGTTCTGGGGGGCCGAGGTGAGCACAGTGTCACCAACCAGCAGCACTTCCCATCAGCCAACCTGTGCCTACCCGGGAGCACCAAGCAGGGCCGGCAGCCCCTCCCTGGCCGTCCCAAACCCGCCAGGGAGTGATGGAGCCTTGGTGGCCCATGTCCCCATGTGCCCTGCCCTGCCCTGCCCCGCTCTCCAGCCCGACTCACAACACCCTCTCCCTGTCCGACCTGCCCGGCGGGACGAACAGCAGCGCCCGGTGGAGGAAAGGCTGTGCCCAGCCCGGCGGGCAGGGCGCGGGGGACGGGCACACCTGGGGGTGGCAGGGCGTGGGGTGACAGGCACACAGCTCTGGACGGTTTCCCGTCCCACCAGCCCTATCTGGAGCTGCCGCACATCAAAGGTCGGGGCAGGGCGGGACGTCCCCAGGGAACCGGGGGGGGCCCGAGCCCCAGGGCGCCCGTGGGCACCCCATACAATTTACCTCA
>VXAZ01002122.1:59288-82518 GCA_013399875.1 Gymnorhina tibicen | reverse complement strand
AAATGGCTCCGGTGCGGCTCTGCCGCCGCCTCCCGGCGCCCCGGGACCCCCGGGGGGGGAGCGGGTGCAGCCGCACGTGGGGCTGGGGAGACGCCGCCGGCGGGGCGCAAGGCGTGGGCTCTGCCCCGCGGAGCGGGGCTGGCACCGGGACGGGTGGTACTCACCCATGGGCATCCCCTGAGGCACCCTGCAGAGCGGACTGGCATCGAGACAAGGGGTACCCACCCGTGGGCACCCCCCTGCGTCACCCCGGGGAGCCGAGGGCACTCCGGGACCATCACCCACCGCTGTCCACAGGCACGCTGCCTCCCAGGGAGGGGACAGAGTGCAGAGACAGTTCCGGGGTAGTGAGATAGCCCTGGGGTGCCAGGACAGCCCTGGAGTGCCAGGATAGCCCTGGGGTGTCGTGATAGTCCCTGAGTGCCAGAACAGCCACAGGGTGCCAAGATAGCCCTGGGGTGCCAGGACAGCCCCAGGGTGCTGGGACAGCCGAGGCAGGGTGCGGCCCCAGAGGCCCAGCCTTTCCCCAGCAGAGCCGGGGCCGCCCGCTGCCGCCTGCCCGCTGAGCCACTCACACCACACCCCGTAATTTGATAATAATTGTAATAATAATAATTACAGCGTGCGCGGGCTGGAAGTGCAGGAACAATAACCTGGGTAACTCCCTGCACGGTGGCAGGAGCAGCGTGGTGGCACATGCCCCATCCTGGTGCCAAACTGAGCCCAGAACACCCCGCCACGCCACGTGTTAGGCCCTGCCCAATGCATGGGGAGACATGGCCCAAGCATAGCCCTGCGTGTGTTTTTAAGCAGTCATGTCCACGTCCCGGTGCTGTGGTCCTTAGCCAGGACAAATCCCCAGGCTTTCCCACTGAACAGGACACTCTGGCAGAGCCAGAGCTGGGTCTGCCCCCACTCCTGGTGTGCAGAGAGCCCCCTGAAAGCCCTGGTGCCCCCAGGAAGAGATCTCCAGTCCCAGACCCCACCAGGCCCTGCAGCATCCAGCATTGCTGACACGGCTGCTCCTGCTGCATGCGGGGAGCAGAGCTCTGCCCCCTCCTTCAGCAGTTATATAAAAGGATTAAAATTTAATATGAACTTCAAAAGGGGAAGAACTGGGTGGTCGAAGGCAGCTGGCCTGGGGCCGGGTGCGGAGCAGAGGCACCTTGGGACATGTCCCAGCTCTGCTGAGCAGCAGCACTGAGGCACATGGAGACATCATCCAGCCCCATCCATGGGGCCAGAGCAAAGTGTCCAGGCAGCATGGGCAGCACGGGCATCCCATGAACCCACACCGGCTTTACTGAGCCATGGTCTCCCTGGGTCACAGCGGTGCACACTTTCCATGGCACATGGAGACCCCATTCCCCAGGGTCAGGCCTTGCCCCACACCTTCACCTCTCTGCTGGCAACCAGGCAGCCCTTAATAATCTACCACCCACAGGCACAGCATCACCCACCCGTCCTGGTGCCCGCTGCCGCCCTGCCCATCCCATGCCAGCAGTCCCCCAGGCAGCACATCTCCTCCTGCCCGGTGCCTCACGTTTCCTTCCATGCACGTGGGTTGGAGCGTGCTGGAGAGCAGCCCTGTGCTGGGGGAGCAAGACCCCCAGCTGGGGGGCAGCTGATGCACCCCTGCCCCCCACCATCCCCAGAACCCGCGTGGCTGCACAGCACCCTCTCTCCCGCCGCTGCAGCGCGGGGAGCGGAGCTGTGCTGGCAGCAGGAATGAGCCAGGGCTGGGAAAACACCATCTTCCGCCCACACAGCCGCCCACGGCCCAGAGCCCGCTCCGCCGCCCCCGCCGCGCCGGGGCTCACGGGGAGGGGGCGGCAGGTGCGGGGTGGGGGCTGCGCTCACCACGGCCGCCCACCCACGGGCAGGGCAGGGGACGGGGCAGGGGGGTGCGGGCTCAGAAGCCCCGGGTGAAAGAGCCGCCCTGGGGCAGGGTCCTGCTGCAGGAGCGGGGCTGGGCTGCGGGGCCAGGGCTGCAGGGGCCGGGGCTGCCCCATATCCAGCCCTCCCCGGGGCACAGGAACTGCTTGGTGAGGGGCACAGGCACCCACCAGCGAAGAGACTGGGGAAGCCTTTGGCTCATTCATTTTTAATCCTGACCGAGAGCAGGAGGGGTGCAGGCATGAGGCTTGGGGACACTGCAGGACAGGACTGGCCATGGGGCCTCAAACAGCCCCCTGGGCAGCCCAGCTCATGCCATGGGGGTCTTTGGTCATGCATGTCCCTGCAGGATGGAGACTCCCGGGAGACGACAGCAACCACTGAGCATACCTCTCCATCCTGTCTTCCCACACCCCACTATGGCTCAGCTCCCACTGCTGGGCGAGTCCCTCTCCCAGCGCCAGTGCCACTCTCCCAGTGCCAATGACGCTCTCCCAGTGCCAGTGACGCCCTCCCAGTGCCTGCAATGCGGGGGGCAGGATCTGTGCTTGAGCAGGAGCTGTGGGCGCGTGGGAATGCACAGAGAGCAGAGCGGGGCGGGAGGAGGGGGGTGCACGAAGCCAGAGCTCCCCCCACGCTGCTCCTGATCCCTCACCTGGCAACAGGTACCACATCCCACCAGGACTGTGGCACCGGGGCAGCTGGGGGCAGGACCCTGGTGCCCACCCTGCTACGAGGAGGTGAAGGAGGAAGCTCGGGCGCCAGGCACTGGCCCGGGGGGGGCCGGTGGGGGCAGCGGGAAGCACCGGCCGATCTTGCGCAGGGTCCGTCCCAGGTCAGCGCGGAAGCGCCGGATGGAGAAGCAGTAGATGAGGGGGTCCAGGCAGCTGTTGAGGCTGAGCAGGGCCACACTCAGTGTATGCAGCACGTCCAGGGTGTCGGGGGGCCCACAGAGCGGTGCGGGGGGCCGGCTGCCCACCCAGGGGGCCAGCGTCAGGTGGTAGGGGGCCACACAGACCACAAAGATCAGCAGCATCCCCAGCACCATGGCACGGGCCTGCTGCCGGTGGGAGCCTGGTGAGGCTGCGGCAGGCACCGAGAGTGCCCGGGCGATGGAGGCGTAGGTGCCCAGCACCACTAGGAAGGCGGCGGAGAAGAAGCCCACCATGGCATAGGCATAGCCCCGCTGCCGCCCGTGCTGCTCGAAGCAGGCGGTGGTCCCAGCACGGGTGGGGAAGGTCTGGTGGGTGGCCAGGGTGGGCACGGCACAGGCCAGTCCCAGCAGCCAGGCCAGGGCACAGGCCAGCGCGGCGCCGCGGGGCCCCGTCAGTGGCAGCGCCCGCCGTGCCGCCCGCACCGCGCAGAAGCGGTTGAAGCTGATGAGCGCCATGAAGGTGATGGCGCTGTAGGTCGCCAGGTAGTAGGCGGCCCCGGCCAGGCGACAGGTGGCTTCCGAGAGTAGCCAGTCCCCCCTGGCCAGGTAGTAGTGGATCCAGAGGGGTAGGGTGAGGTTGAAGAGGATGTCGGCCAGTGTGAGGTTGATGAGGTAGATGCGGATGGCCTTCCTCACCTTGACACTCTGCAGGAAGACCAGCAATGCCACCAGGTTGCCTGGCAGCCCCACACACAGCACCAGGCAGTAGACGATGGGCACCAGCACAAACTGCACCGGGTTGCTGGGCACGCACTCGCCAGGGTGTTCCACCGGTGGCAGTCCCGGCACTGAGCTGTTCATCCCGGGCTCCTGCAAAGATGGGGAACAGTCAGTGGCACAGCCCTCGGGGACAGGGGAGGGATATTCACCTGGACAAGACAACCTCTCTGGCTGGCACCTGCGGTAGCTGCTGGGCGCTGGAGGCAGAGCCCCACAGGGATGCCGTCATCTGCTGGAAGGGCTCAGCTTCCACAAGAGATGAGGAGACCTCATCTATGTCCCCCCACGCCACAAGGGAGCCCAGAGGCCACTGTTAACTGCCCAGTTAGAGCTCCCAGGGAGCGGCAGGCACAGCTGCAGCACAGCCAAGGGACAGAGCTGCGGCTGGAGGCACCCGGAGGTGCCGCACTGGCTCCAGTCAGCAGCTGCGGGGCTTAACACCTCCCACGCAGCGTGTGCCTATGGGGCCACCCACCCCAGCCCTCTCCCAGCACCCCAAATTCCCCATGGAGCCAGGCATGAGGAAGCCACCCACTGGCTCAGCGAGCTCCAGAATGGAGAGACCCAGGTATGGATAGGGGGTACAAGCATGGGGCCAAAATCCCCCCCTGCCCCCCAGTCCTGCACAGGCAGGTTTGCCTCTGGTCCTGGCCATGGAAAACCACGTTGTGCTGCAGTGGCTGTATCCAGGGCTGCAGTTATTTCACCTCCCATCACTGCCTGCCCACACCTCGCCAACGAAGGCACTGAGTCACCAGCCGGTGTTTTCCAGCACGGCAGGGCTGGATTCGGCACACACAGCACCCAGCCCCGGGTTGAGGCACAGAGAGCATGAGCTACTGAGCCTGGGGAATCTCATTTGGACCCCAAAGGAGACTCTGGATCCCCCAGTGGTCCCCTTTTCCTCCTCCTTCCCCATCGTTAGCACAGTGAATGCTCCATCTCACCCACACCACGATTGTTACTTACCTTGCCGAGTCAGGCAGGAGCGGCTGCGTCCCCTCTGGCTGCTCCTCACTCTGATCCAGCCAGGCTGGGGACGGTTTTAAGTGCTGGGGAAGGCAGGGGCTGCCTGATGCCCACCCACCATCCCAAGCCCCCCTGTGTCTTAGTGCCTGTGGGACAGCAGCTGGAGTGGGGAGAGCACCTGTGTGTGTATGTAATGGGGGATTCCCTGCTGGAGCCACCCTAAGATCCCCTGCGCCGGCTGACGGGCGTGGGGGTGGCCAGTGCTGGCCTGGCTGACCCCCCTGCGTGTCCCTAGCCACATCTAATACCATTTCCCAGGCCCCTTCTCCCACCCACGCCTGGATGAAAGCAGCAGAGGGTCAAGTTTCTGCACCCGGCAGCTGGGGAGAAGAGGGATGCCCCAAAGGCATCAAAGCAGGAATCTGCCTCCTCCTGGCTATTTGTGCTTTTGTTGGCTTCAAAGCTGGCTTTAGGGGAAGCAGCCGTACAGGCCTCCCCAAGCTCTGTGAGCATCTGACTCGCTGCTTTGTGTGGCCCTGCAATTTGTGTGTGCTCCTTTAGGACACCAAAGATGTCACCCCAAGGTAGTTCAGGTCCCACCAGGGGTACAGGGGCATCTTATAACCCTTGCTCATCCCAACAGCCAGACTCCCCCCACAGCTATCCCAGCCCCCTTGCTGGGAGATGCACCGGGTTCAGATGAACTGTGGTTCATCCCGAGTGTGCTGTGTCCATCTGAGGTGGCAGAGGGTGGCTCCCTGTGGGAGCCAGATCCACAAAAAGCACACACCTGCCTGGCACTCACTCCTGTCACTCCCTGGATGTGCAGCAAGGGGCCTAGCACATCGCTGGGTGGCTGCGGGTGGCCAAGGGATCCCACCCCAGATGGGCTCTCCCCACTGTCCATCTGCCTCTGTGCCAGCTCCTGCGCCAGCTCCCACACGTCCCCAGGGACCAGGTCCTCCAGGCCCAGAACATCCTCTTAGCCCCTGAGGCTTAGTGTGGGGGGGAAGCAGAAACAAACAGGGAGGCAAAACATGAAAAACAAGAGGTTTTATTCCAAAATTTGAAAGCCCCCGAGAGAGCAGAGCCAGCCCCTGCTCAGTGTGGCCAAACACTGGGAAGAGCTGGACACCTTCTACAAGTTTAGCAATGGAGCTGCCAGAGCAGCGCCACGGCAGTGTCACAGTGGTGCCACGGCCACCGTCCCACAGCACCAGCCCACGTCCCGCAGTGTGGGGAGAACCAGCACCAGAGCCCCTGGCAGAGGCAGTAGAGGACACACTGTGTCTCAGCAGCAAGTTACCCTGCAGGATGCGATGCCATCCCTGAAAATACCATAAGGGCATTGCTTCCCGCTGGCCAAGCCGTCTATCCTTCCCGCCTCTGGTCACTGGAACTTGGGCCGAGGGGTGGCCGGGTACCCGCGGATGTTGAGCAGCAGCAGGAGGCCGAGGCAGAGGGTGGCCGGGGCACACATGGCCAGCGGCTCCCGCAGCGCCAGCAGCGTGTAGATGGCACCTGGGCAAGGAGCAGAGTGTGGGAATGGGAGTCCCTGGCTGAGGGTGCCCCAAGACCCCACAAAGGGCAGTGGGCGCCCGCTGGCTCTCACCGATCATGACGACACTGAGGATGAAGTTGCTGATCTCCTGCAGCAGCTGGGGTCCAAATGCCAGCAGCAGCCCGGCCGTCACCTCCACCCAGCCCACGGCCGCCAGGTACCTGCCCGGCTCCGGCACAAACCCCAGCTCCTTCAGGGGAAACACTTTGGCGAAGCGTACGAACTCTGACGCCTGGGAAGAGTGGGAGGGGAGCAAGGCAGCCTTGAGCCTGGGGCTGGGGGGATACAGCCCCTCCAGTGGGTCTGCTCTACCCTGCCCTGTCAGGGGGATCAGCTCTGTACCCTAAATAACTCAACCCCGCACCCCAAGGGAATCAGCCCTGCACCCCAACATCCCAACCTACCCATTCCCCCCAAGGGGGATCAGCCCTGCGTTCCAAGGGACTCCGGCTGACTCACAGCAAAGGGCTCAGCCCTCTACCCCGACGTGCTCCACCCTGAACCCTTGTACCCTCAACCTGCTCATTCTCACTCAAGGCTCAGCCCCGCACCACAATAGGGTCAGCCTTGCACGTTTCCCCTGGAACTCAGCCCTGCACCCCAACCTGTTCCTTTCCCCCGGAGCTCAGCCCTGCACGCCAAAGTGCTCTTTGCACCGCTGCCCCCAACCCGCTCATTGCCCCCGGGCCCGGCCCTGCGCCCCGCGAGCCCGCGGCCGCGCTCACCATGTGCCGGTGCAGGTCGGCCGAGAGCCAGTCCGACACTTTCAGGGCGCCCGTGAGGAAGAAAAAGAGCCCAAGCAGGACACGGAGGGCGGAGAAGGCCGCCGCCATGGCGGGACGGGCGGGCCCGGGGGCGGAGAGGGGCGGAGCGGCCCGGCCCCGCTCCCTGCCCTCCCGGCCCGGTTCCCAGCCCGGCCCCTCTCCGCTCCGGCCACGGCCCGATTCAGCCCGGCTCAGCCCCGGCCCCGCACGGACAGGGATCCCCTAAGCCCTTGGGTGCTGCCGGGGCAGGGGGTGCTCAGATGTGCAGCGTCACCCCCCAGGCTGTGACACGTCCCCGCCAGCAGCACCATCCTCCCACCAAAACAGAACTGGAGGAAAAAGGGGAGCCCCCCCAGCAACAAATCCCACTTCGCGGGCTCTCCGAGCGGGTGTGATCCACGGCAACACCTGCTGGCTTGGGGTGCGAGAGGCTGCGGGAACCACAGATCAGGCAGGGTAGGGGCAGTGCTGGCCACAGCTGCAGGGAGCAGGCAGGAGCAGACTGAGGAGGCAGCAGCAGCGAGGATGCTCTGGCCCCCGGGAGGCCGCTTTGGGGTGACGGCCGCGGCCGCGCTCCCCCGGCCTCTGCGTCACCGCCTGCGCTGCTCAGCCACCCGCACAGGCCGAGCCTCCCAGGAAAGGCAGCCCGGGATTGGCGAGAGCCAGGCCCAGGGGAGCCGCAGGCACTGACGTTTGTGTAATTCAAGTGGAAATATTTTTTTTAACGCCAATAAATCGTGAGAGCCCGAAGTGTTTTCCAGGCACGAGGAAGCACTGTGGGGCACAGAGAGCACGGCCAGCCTGGACCTGCACCGACCGACTCCAGCTCAGCCACCACCTTGCAGGGGCTGCCACAGGCACTAGTTGGACAGGGCCCAGTGGCAGTGACACTATTTTTACTCCTGGCAGCACATGATTCTTCAGCTGCTCACCATGATCTGGAGCTCGGGTTGGCACAGCATGGACTGACAGCAATAGGCCAGGGCAGGCTCCAGGCCTTCATGGGCTTGGAAAGCTCCTTGGTTGAAAAGGAATTAAAATAAAGATCAAACCCTGGAAAAGGGAGTGCAGCAGCTCGGTGCACATGCAGGGCTGTGGCATCAGGGCAGCCGTCACTGCTCCCAGGATCTTGTTCAAGCGTACCTGCTCTCAGCCTCTGATCTTTTATTGATTACAGAAGCTACTTAGTGAACTATTTGATATAACGAGGTCTCAGCCTCACCAGCCAGAGGGACACCCCAGGTGATGGTAACAGCTGACACCAGCACCAGGGAAAACCCACCCCGTCCCTACAGAACACAGGCTGTGGTTTGCCCATGGAAGGGAGTTGGGAAGGTGAAGTTCAGCACGTGGAACGCTGGAACAGTTTCACAGAGGAAGCAGCCAGTGCTGAAACAGTGGAAATGAGGACAAGTTAATGGAAAATAACAGAATCTGAAGAAAAAAGGCTGCACAAGCTGCAGTAGCTGTGGAGACAAAGACACTGAATCCCAGTCTGTGCAGGGTGGTTACTGAGGAGCCACAAACCTCACGGAAGCCTTTTAAGGATCCAGACAATACTAGTCATCAAACCAGAGTGAAACACCTCAGATTGCCCTCACCCAGCACCTGATTGCCTGAGAGACAACAGCAGCAGCTCCCCTACCACAAGCACTCCCAGGCATTCATACCCCTCCTCAAGCATATCATACCACTTTGTCACACAAAGTTCCATTTATTTTCATGTTTCTAATCTGGCAAAGCAGGTCCCAGCCAAACGTTCACGACTCTTTGTACCACTACAGGAGGAAACCCTGCTACAATGAGCAGAACCACCACTGGTGTGCTTCAACATATTAAACAACTTGGTATTTAAACAAAGGATTATATTTAATGAATGACAGCATGAACCACGTATGTGCACAGTGCAGCTGCCAAAGCATCAAGTGAAGCAACACGAACCATGGTAATTCGTGCTGCAAAAGCTAAACCCAGAACTGCTCTGGCTTCTAGAGACCTCTTGGCATCTCAGGCTAAATTACTAGTCATCACCAAGACAGCTATTAAAAACCAATCAGGCACCAGTAAACATTTGGAATTCTACGATACAAAACTATGTAACACTCAAAATGGGATTAAGGAATGAGTGAAATTTCCAGAAATTCCCGTTTCTCAGACCCAGCCATACCACTTCACACTGACAGACTGCTTACTCACTGAATACCCTCCAGAATGAAACAGAAGTTGTTTATAAAAATATTTAAATATTTTATTTTTAAGAGCTGTATGTTCCTGATTCCTCTTCATTGCACTCAGACTTCTTTTTCTGCAAGTGCAAAGCACACAGTTAGAAAGACTGCAAAAGAAAGACAGAAAATAAAAACAGGAACTACATGACATGGAATCACCATTCAGAATCACAGGCCATGTGCCTACCAAATATTCTCAAGTACTCACATCAGATTTGAGATTAAATGAACAGAATTCATGTATTTCTAAGATCAGACATGGCTTCATGCGTTTTCCTACCCCAGAGCAAGGAGCAGCAGTGACAAACCACACAGGATTCAATAGGAATTCACCGACTGAATCCAACTGGCTTCACACCTTACAGCTCTACTGTTACTTACCATGACTCCCGAGTTAAGGTATTGTCTTGGGGTGCTCCTCAAATAAGATTTTATATATCTGAAGTTTCCCCTTGTAGTTTAGTGGCAAATTAGAGGGAAAATGTGATTAATTCCAGCTCCGCAAGTTGGTTTATTTCCTTGAACTGCTATTTGCTGTGCTCCTGTGCGTGCTGATTTATACACTAGGTTATTTTTTTAATTCAATGTTGAAGTATTTCAGCAAAATAGCTTTTTAACAAGGTTTGGTTGAATTAACATCTGAGAAGCAGCTGCTCTATTCTCCTTTTTCCATGCTGACAATCACCAACTGCAGCCTGAGTGCAGGACTGGTCATTTCTTGTTTGACCACCTGCAGCACACAAAGGACAGAATTTATTTGCTGCTGCAGGGCTGAAAAGCCTCAAGACAACGGCTACATTTTGGCTCTACAAAAGCAAGATTCGGGAACTTTATATAAAATTGAGATTAATCACACGTTTCAGGCAGGAATTATGTAACCCAACACAGGGTGATGGGCTACTGAGCCCTCATAGCAGTTTAAGGACACCAACTACTTACTTGTCCACCTGTTCCCTTGGTCCCTCCACACACCACTGGGCACCGTGCTGGATGTGCTCATGTTCGATTCCTCAACTGGAAAAACATTCCCAAGTTATTACACCCGCAGCGATTGCGAAATCTTTTGTACAAACCCACATCTAGAGAGATATTTTTAGCCGCTGCTGTCAAGATATCAAGCCCAGATGTAGTCAGGGTGCTCAAGCCCACAGCGTGACAGCAGGGACCATGTTCTACCCCACACATTTAATGCATTCACTCGTCCCAACTTCTCAAGTGTTCCCCAATTCAAAGGTACTCAGTGACTGAACACCAAGTGCCCAGAAATCTTTATTATTTCATCCATCCAGGACAAAAAAGCAATACTTACTTCCCATGGATGAGCACTCCGGTATCACTCAGCTTTCATCTTCACCTAAAGGATAACAACTGAAGTTATTAGAGTCATACACAGCAAATTGTGACGATTTCAAAACTAACTTAAAAATGAGGTTTTAACATACATGGACTGATTAGTTATGAGGGGGAACTTATCAATTATTCCAAACTATTACGTGGAAGAATAAGGGGCAGAAATAGGCTAGCCTAAATACTCATCAAGAGCTGAAGGAATACACAGGCAGTTGCCTGAAGAACTGCACCCTGAGCACAAACCATAACCCCAGTCTGAGCACAGTGAGGTTTGATTGCAGCCAGAGGTATACTATCCCTTATGTGAAGGCATTAATTTTGTCAGCTACTTTAACTCTATGACCCTATTTGTCTCCTGTAGCAATGCCCTGCCTCCCTTCCCCTTCCTGAGGGAGTGCAGTGGCCCTGGCCTCTTGGAGCCCTCGTGTTCTGTAGTCCTACAAGTGCTTCAGAAGCCAAAGGCAGACACTAGAGGTTGGCACTGTCACCGCTTTTATCCTCAGCAAGGTTCTTTCCTCCAGACCCCCCTTTACTATAGCTGAGGGCAGCCTGCAACGGTGGGAGCTGGGGATGAGGTGCAAGGCTCTGCACAGCTCCAGTTGGGAGGCAGATCCCACCATGGGCACAGCATGATCTGACCAGGCAGGGACAGATTCTTCAGGCTTTAGTCTCCAACCCACCACCCGGGTTTCCTCACGGCCCTCGGGAGCAGGAGAGTTATGCACATTTTCTCTGCCATAGCAACAAACACCATGCATAAGGGATACTATATCTTTGTGCATCCTTTGAAAACTGCAGATTGCCTGCTAGCCACACTCCTCCCAGCCCTCCCCAGTTAGCTCTTCAATACTGGTGTTCAGAAGCAACATTTATAGAGATGGGGTGTTCACAGACCACTGCGGGATTGCACAGCCAAGTCCTAACGTGTCAATCATTACCTAGCAGCAATGACACAGGTGGGAGAAGGCCAATCCTCCCTTTTTTCTTTTTCCAGGCAGCAGCTATTTAACATCCCCACTAGCTGGTATGGAGAGTGAAAAAATCTGAAGCTAATTAGCTGATTCCAAAACTTGCTGGTAGTGGAAGAAGCCAAGTGATTCCCCAGAGCAGCATACTTGGATGCATCCTTCCCAACATGCTCAGCCTCATTGAACACAATGGAACAGAACACTGGCCTTCCTGATCATGTCACTGCAGCTGGCAATGATTAACAGAGACATGCAACCCCATTACTGCTCCAGTCCTAGAACTACTCACAGGCCTCAGTGTTTAGCTATGGGGAGAACTGCAAGCAAATCAACACTTGGTATGCTTAATGTTACAATAAAGCCCCATCCACGCTGTGCTGTGCTCTCCTGCCAGCACCAGGCTCTGCTCGGAGGGCCTAGCAGTACGCAGATGTATTCTGACACCACACTTCTGAGCTTCAGGTAAGCTTTTGAGAAAAAGTGTATTTCACACACAGATAAAACCAAGATGAAACACAATGCAAGCACTTGAATGTCATTTCTTGTACCCACTTGTTACAGACTGACTTAGAGCAGACATGACTAAGTTTGCTACCACACCAAGTTTCATTACTGCAGCCAGAGCTGGTCTGAGCCCCATGGTTCAGTCACAAATTGCTTGCTCCAAGAGTGTCAAAAACCTGCTTAGTTCAAGTACGTAGAATGAGGCAGATGTGCCAATAACCCCTTCATGACATTCCTGCAAGTCAAGTATCCAGAACACACTGGAAAAACTTAAGTCAGATCTTGAGCAATGGTTTAAGGTCACTAATTCAGTTTTGCTACCTGACAGCACGCTGGCTGCCAGCAGGTTTGCTACTGGATCCCAGTCCCAGGAAAGGATGAGCCATCACAAAATGGATTCAAGTCACAGGTAAAGGTAAACCATCATCAAAAGCCAAACTGACTTTGTGACAAGGTGTCACTCTGTGACCAGCTGGCATGCGCTACACTCACTGTGGTGTAACCAAAGACTTGTTGTCATTATCTTATGGTGCAGCTGCTACTTCAAGGGTTCAATGGAACATGGAAAGGTGGCTACAGCAGAGGGCAAGGTTGTCCAGCAGATCCCTGTTCACCAGCGAAGAGTCCTGCCTGGAAGGTAACAAAGAAGGGTCCAGAAGTGACAATAATACCAGAAACGAGTATGCAAAGCAGAACTTTGCAGAACAAGGGAAAACACATTACAACACCTGTGAAATAAACTGAGTATCAGCCAAGAGCCAGATCATTTGCTGGAACAAGGAACCTTGAAATCCAGGTTCAAGAGCTAATGCAAAAGAGCTGGAGATCAGCACGTCTGGATGTCTGGCAACGTAAGCATGTTAATCCTGGAACACTACAGTCAGGAGTTCTAGTAATGAAGAGTTCAGAATTACATCCCAAGACTGATGAAAAATGAAATCGTACATTACACTACCAAGATGACTCTACAAGGCAGAAGTACAGAATCTCATCACTGTCAATTAAAGCAGAGGAATGTATCAGGCTTGTCAATCAAAGGTTAAAGTAAAGACTACTGCAATGTCCAATAAGCTTTATGAAACTCACAGGGATATTCAATCAAGCACTCATTTATGTCCTCAAAAATATTCTGGATCGGTCTCAGAGCTGCTTGTACCAGTAGTTTGAGGTGACTCTCACATAGCACACACAAGGCAAGAGCAGTGATTACTAACACATTCCCACCAAGCCAAGACTCTACACAGGGATGAGCTGCAGATGGGCCACTTCATCACTACAGAAAGTTTAAACATGTTCTTTTCTAGGCACTGAGAGTACCTCATCAACTAGTCAAGTGAGTTTAAGATCACATCGTCCCTCTTCCCCACAGTGCTCATTTAAGATTATCTTCATTACATCGGAACTAAGAAAAATCCACCCAAGCCAAGTCGTATGTACAGAGGAATCGGGTCTGGAAATCCTCATCTAAGAGCCACAGTAAGTTACTTGTTGTCTCTGAATGAGACAAAAGCTTAAAACCGAAAACCACGCAGCTTTGATGCAAGCTCAGCATACAGGTATGGAGTGCTGCACTGTAATTCCACAGTCAGAAGTGTGATGTCAGAATACCCACAGTATAAGATTACATAGAAAGTCACCAAGTTATATTATATTGCTTGTTACCTACCTGTACGCAGTCGGCAATGAGAATCTTGGAGCAAGCAGGAATACTACATCCGGGTCCTAATGTCCATTGCCATTTGTGGTACTACGTTCCTCACAGTTATGAACTGCAGAAATGCTGGCTAAGTGCAGTTATGTAGCAGGCCACTAGTTTAAAGTGTAAATTGCAGTCTCAAACTCCAGCAAGAACTT
Source organism: Gymnorhina tibicen (assembly GCA_013399875.1). Lineage (NCBI taxonomy): Eukaryota > Metazoa > Chordata > Aves > Passeriformes > Artamidae > Gymnorhina > Gymnorhina tibicen. Next base: position 68,770 of record VXAZ01002122.1, on the reverse strand, counting down.
GCTGCCACAGTAAATGGTTGCCAAGGAGAAGCCAAGAATTTGTCTACCACAAAAATACCACAAAATCTGAAAAGCATTTTCAGTTTCTCATCAGCTGTATAAATGATTAGTGTAATGTATCTACACCAGAAGGTAAGATAATTCTGTATTCATTTCTGAGAAAGTGTGAAGACATATGTATAACGGTACCAGTTTCTACTTGCTGCAGTTTTTAGAGCTCCAAGTGTCAAAATGGGCTCAATTTTGATAAAACAAGCTAAATTGCAACAGCCAATGTCCTCCAAGTCCAGTACAAAAATGTTATGTGATCCAGACCATCCAAAAACAGGTCTGACCAGCAAAGCACTTTTCTGAATTATTTTTAAAGATTCAATTATATAAATCTGAGTTTATGAAAAAAGTCCAAAACCTCATAGAACAGATCAAAGGAACATCACTTCCTCGCCTCCCACATTTAGTAACTTTTATCAGATTTTAAACTTGACATGTTTGCCAGCTTTTAAGACACCATCTTTAAAAGGTCTTGAAAAGAAGTTGGCTAGTTCATCATATGCCTGTTTAGTACATGCAACTCAAAGCAGAACTTGTTTTAGAAATTCTGCTTATGCAGCTACAACAAAGCCAGATTTAACCAAACTTTCAGATGTTTTGAAAACCGCCAAATCTTTCAATATATTTACTAATCATGGTTTTGCAGCTCAGCTATTTTAATACCTAGCAACAGTAGCTTACGTACAAAACAGGGGTACCCAAAGACAAGCTCTGTAAGGTACAAAGACAGCAGCATCCTTCACTCTTCCAAGTTACAGAACTACAAAAGAACATACTTTAGGATATGCACCAGCATCTCTTTTAATAAAGAATGACATGTAATCTGAAAAATAAACTGAAAAAATTAATTTAATGTTCATGTTCAGAATTCCCCACCTCAGACACCTTCACCTTTTTGTGGGTGTCCCATGAACACCCTCCAGAAATGATATTGTTTAAAACCGCTTCAATAATGCAAATTGCATCGATACTGCTCATTTGTAAACTATCCAATACAAGTAACTTCCAAATACTTGAACTGCAGTTTAGGAACTGCCAATTTGGAATTTCCTCAAGAAATTGTTGTAGCATGTTATCAACCCCCAAACTTTTCTGGGTAAACAAAAAGCATTCACCAAACAAGCTGAATCGCTCCTTAGTGAGCGTGTTACCTGTATCAGCATTTCCCAACTTGCTATTCTGTCATTTAATGGATAACAGTACTTCAAGAGGGATCAGACATCTGTACCCTAAAACACTGCAATCTGACACTTAAGTTTTAACCACAGGGAAAATTTAGCAGAAAATTTAGAATTAGCCAATGCTTAGCACAAGGAATGGAAAGATATCGGGAAGATTAAAGCTATTCACAGAACTCCAGTAGTTGGGGATCATGTGAAGGTACAGCCAAGCTAAGTTTACCTACTTCGTGCCAAGCAGGTTGATGTATCCTGCATTAACACTGAGGTATTTGACACTGGGAAGTCACGTTCCCAGCTTACCTGGTACATTGTAATAGTGAGCAAAGCAACTACCTTACCAATGAGTCCAGAATGCTTTGAAATTCTTCTGGGGCTTAATAAAATGAACAGCAAACTAACGAATTCATCAGATCTTCTACAAAAAGAACCTTAAAGGGAGTTTATTTGCACTGTGTAGTATTAACTCTTAAAACTCCAGATTCAGATACTACTTTTGAAGCATTATCTCCAAACATCAATAATAAAAGAGCGATAACCATCATGCAAGCAAGCTGATTGCTGTATTTTACATACAGGATTTTAGGATTTGCCCACCAGCTACACGATTTAAGAATAGTTCCTGCAGTCCCCATAATACATATGATTGTATTCTGAACTAGACAAATTAGTCCACTGTTAGCATGAGGACATAAGCAAGTTAACCTTAATCACTCGAGTAACACTTCTGGTCTTTTTGCCAAGCAATTTCAGGCAGGTGTACAATATGGAGCAAGGCCAGATCCTGTAATCTCAAGACAGCTTAAGAGCATATAAATATCACATTAACAATCCTTTAGTTAGGAAGTCAGCCAATACAAGGCATTCTATGAATTTATTTTAAAATAACCATTGCTAGTCTTCTGCTTAAAGTCTTTGAAAGATTCCAAGCAGTAACTGCCAGGGTGGTAAGTGCTACCATCCCACCACCCATAGCTAAAATATGGAATTCATTACTGCACTGCTTGCAGTGAAGCTTTAAATAATGTATCTTACAGTACTTTTAAGATTTCCATTTGCTTCCTTATTGCAGCACAATTACTGCTCAAAAAATCTGCACCTACTGCCAAGTTCGGCTACAATTTAACCCAATCTTTGGCTAGAGAGGCACTGTGGGAAGAGATCTCACTCTTCACTGCAGTCCCACACCCTGGTCTAGTCGGACCTCAGCTCGAGGCTCCCGGGTTACTGTGGCAGGTGTGGTATTCAGCCTCCTTTGTTTAACCACGACTGGCAAGAAGAGTTACTACATTTAGTTTTCTATTTATTTGAAGCACAGTAAAAAAAAGGTTGGTACACTTTGGGAATTCAGTGGCACAAGGTACACTGCCATCAAGTTAGGGACGTTATACATCAAAAAAACAGCTAAATTTGATTTTGAAACACTGCATTACATAATTAAATTGTACTCGCCCAAACAGACCACTTACAAATATTAGGTCAGTAAGTTTCTAACATCCATAAAAACGTAGCTTTCTTACTAAAATGCAAGAATTAAGAAGTCGGTGTCTAAACAAGACAGACAAAAACAAACTGGAATGAAACTACAGGTCACATCTAAAATCGGGGCTTTTTGTTTGGGGCTTCATATTCTTCTCTCCCTCTACCATATCCTGCTGGTGTTCCAGGCCCCATTCCTCTAGGACCCTGGCCACCCACGGGCCCCGCACCTCCCTGCCCAAAGCGTTCAGGACGCTATTGGAACAGAATTAACAGTTCATTATAAGTAGTTGATGTCCATGTGTGTTAAGTATATATTTTTAGAAGGTTCCGTAGTCAAGGTTCGTCGATACAATCACCATTGAGCCGATCCACAGGTACCGGGAACATAGAAAGGAAAAAAGGGTAATTTAAAAATTAGTTTATTGTAATACATGCCTTGAGGTATGTTCCCACTTGATGCATTCTCATACATCTGTTACAAAGAACAGATCCTCCCTGCAGTGCTAGAAATGTAAGCATTAGTGCAGATGTGAATTAACAACTTTTCCAAATGAGCTCTAGCAAAATTTTCAACCAAGTTAATGCAAACAGCTTGCAAACTTCTCACCTTTAGTGCAGTAAAAGCTCAGATTACATCACTGTCATTTCCAAATAAGCCTAATGAGAGAATGCAGCTCCGGTTGGCTGAAGCAGGAGCTGACATTCATCAAATGTAACAGAATGCCTACTCACCAGGACTGGCATGTGCTGTCTAGAGACCATGTGCTTTTCAAGATGGGGTTAAGACTACGGTCTGCTGACTAAACTGCAGAGGCCTTTGGCAGTACCAAAACTCATTGTGAGCACTACTGCATTGCAAGAAGAAAAAAAAAAAAGTGAAAAAAGCTACTGACCAGTGCTTTACCTAACCAACGCAACTGCTCGAGCAAAGACTGGCACTTGTTCAAACCCCACGTACTCCGGAGCTGCTGGTGCTGCATCAGATGCAAAACGTGTTCCAAGCACTCAGTGTTTCCAGTTAGAGCTATGCACAGACGGTTGTGTGCATCCAGGCAGTATCTCCCTTCCCACCCCACCTTCACCACAAGCTCTTGGAAAATTCACAGCTTAACAGCATTGAAAGGTTTCACACCAAGGTGTAACGGCTAAGTTACTCTGCAATAAAGCAGAGACTTCAGGTCTATTTACTTGTACCTCTAGTTGCATGTACTTCATTCAGTTACTGTATTACTAGGTGTGATCAGCATTCAACCTACAGAACTTACACATGAGGTCCAAGAGAGCTTTAAATTTTCATTTCAACCAAGATTCCCACTACCGAGTCACAGAACAATGGTAGGTGGTTTGTTACAAAAAGTATCTGCAACTGAAAATGCACACTTCAGAGCTCCTGACTTCTGAAAGTCAGCATCCAAGAAAGGAGTTTCACAGGTATTATTCAGGTTTTTTCTGCCTAATTCATGGCAGCTTCAGCTCATCTCCAGTTCTGTTTAAAGGTATCAGCCCAGGAACTGTGACAGCGTTGTGTGGCAGAAATCTCCAGCCTAAGAAAACTCCAGGCAGTTAATCCACCTCACTGTCACACCTTTTGACCAGATCACATTTCAGGTATTACACAAGTTCAACATGCACCTGTACCATGGTTTTCAGGAGAAATATGTACATAGTATCCACCACACACTGCCTAACTGCTCACAGGAAGCTCAGGAACTGCTTAGATATCAGTAGATTATTGAGATACCTTAAGGCCAACAGCACTGTCTACTGAATCAATGATGCTCTCTGAAGTTACCATTCCAAAGACATGGTTCCCCAAAAAGATAAAACAGAAGATATCTGACAAGCTACTATGGTAGCTCAGCACATTAGGCCAGAGGCCTAAACCCACCCAAAAATCATTTAGTTCAGCTTGTGCTACAAGTGTATACACCCTTTCAGGAGGGTGAAAGCACACTGGTATCGCCATCTAAGCCAACAGATTCCCATCCTGCCCATTAAGCACTTCTGTAATCTACATCCGTGGTGCTTCGGTGTAGGAACACAAAGTAGGCTCCAAGCCCAGTCACACATGTAGTGTGCCAAAAAAGTACAGTTTGGAAACGTACCTAGGAACAGGAGACACGCTGTAGCTTTAACAGGCTCTACCTTTGTGTCATGCCCAACATGGGAAAACAGATCGGGCTATCATTTCTTTGGGGGACAGGAACCACAAATGGCTACAGTCCAGGATAGCTGGAACATGCCTGAAGCTAAAAACCAGCATTTCTGCTCTTCTACAGCAACATCAGCACAGACTAAGGGATATGCTGTTTACCATTGATTACTTAAGTTAATCTGCTGCTGGAACAGACCTGAGCGCAGATTTTGGACTGAACAGCATACCCAGACCAACATGCATCCAGCCTACCTAGGCTTGGAAGGGCCAAAACAAACAGTGTTACACACTGGGAAGGAGAACAAAAAATGTCTCTTGTCCATCAATACAGAACATCAAATTACTGAAAAGCTACCGCATTAAGTATTTTGATGAAATTTGTCAGATTCTCTAGAATTCATAAAAAATCCTTCCAAGCCTAACAGTGACGCAGAATTTCCAAAGTCCAATGAAGTCAGTTAATTGCAAATATGCTTAAGAGCACATTTGAATTCACTTACAATTTTCTGAGTGTGTAAGCTACCATAAAGGTTATCAGCTACTCTAGTGCTACACACTGCCACACTGTCCTGTGTTAAACACCTGACAAGAGAGTCAGCAGTTAACAAGTGACATTTCCACAACCATCCGAACACTGGAGAATTCATTCCCAACCACAACAATTCCCTTGTGCTAAGCTAAAGCCATCACAGGATACGTTACCATGTCACTTCCCATCATAGAACCACTCATGGCTGCTTGGCCAACTCCTGGATTAGCTTCATAACCTATGCCGCCACCACCTCCCAGAGGTGGGAATTTCTGGGCTGCTGAAGCATAAGGATCTAAGAGAGAGAAATATATAATCATATTCTGACAATTACCAAGTCAGCCAAATGAAGTAATTACTTGAAAGATTCTTTACCTCCCATGTTCATTGTGGCAGCACCACCCATTCTCATGTCTCGCTCCCTCTGCATAGAAGAAACAACCTTTACTTTGGGTAATCAGCCACCAAAATCCCCATTTTTCAGGACACAAAGCACATGTACAGCCAACCATTGCCACTGCCCCTACACAAAGACAGCGCAGTCGCCAACCCAAAGGAAGCAAAACACAGCGACCTTGAAAATACATCAACGCAATTCCTCAACATGGTAATGCATCCCAAACCCGCCATGATGTCACTTACTGGATCCATGTAACCCATTCTACTATAATTCTCTTCCCTCTGTCTTCTCATCTGCTCTTCCATCTCCCGCTGACGGATCATCATCTCCTCCTCCCGCCGGCGACGCTCCTCCTCCTGCCTGGTCACCCCAAAGCAGACTGTTAAACCCCAGGAGTGGAGCACATTGAACACACACCACCATCACTTGCTCCAGCAATATAAAGGCACTGAATGATTACACTTCAGCAAAAAAACCGTACTCTATGATGCTCAAATATTTGGGGAGAAACTTACACAGCAGTTCAATTTCGCAAACACAAACTCAAGCAGCAATGGTGTTTCTTGAAAAATACAAACTTTTATATGTAAGTAATAGGGGAAAAAAAGCATAAACATAACTTTGAATAAAATCCCATGAAAGCCAAACTAACCTCAGCTGAATTTCCTTGCGTTTCTGCATTTCCTGATTATGAAGTTCTTCCATACGCCTCAGCTCCTCCTGGCGCCTCATGAGGTCTGCAGGAATGAAGCCTGTGAGCAGCTTTTTCACAAAATGTCACATTTTAACTATATCTGAATTAGATCTGCCTCAGTTGCACTGTGGCAGAGAAGTATCTTCCAGTGTCATCATTCTTACCAATACCCACTGATATAAGTCTACCGGTTCCTCTTTAACTCTGAAATTCTCAAGCTCATAGTCAGAATCATAAATTTACTCACTAAACCATTAAACCATATATTTAAGCTAGCATTTAAAGCAAAAAGATAGTAAGAACTCAGAACTAATTACCTTGACGCAGGAGGTTTGCCTGATGCTCATGATAAGCATCTTCCATCTCACTTTCAAGTTTGTCCTTGGCATCTTTCATGTTTTTTGCCACTTGCTCTCTCTGCTGCTTTTCCATTTCATCTAAAGATTTCCATCTCTGGGAATATTCAAATTCAAAACTGCCAGGCTGAGCAAAACGGGGAGGAGTCTCTCTTTCCCTGCAGAAAAGAATATGCTCAGAGTGGGCAATCCTGGAAACTCAAGGTCAATTCAAGATCACAAGCAAAATAACTGAATTATCAAGGAACACCAAGGGCGCCCTGAGAATACCTGACAACCACGGGATAGAGAACTAGCTGTGATGGAAGTGCTGCATCTTACACACTGAGACAACAGCACTGGATACAAATAACTACCATGGCATATATGGAGACTCCTGCACTATCACATCCAAGCAAATCTTCAGAGTGCTACTGCTTGTTTACCTCATTCTTAACTCTCTTTACACACTTCACTGCTGACAACTCCAGCTGCAAAATCCTCAAACAAGACAGGCCTTTGCCCGAGCAGGCACAACTGAGGTGGATTTTCCCAGTGCCAGAGCACTCTGTGTCAAAGGCAAGTAAAAGCCTTCACTTTCACCTAAATATTTCTCAAAATGCCTGAGCGCCAACAAGTTTGTTTTGTCATATAAATAAACTGCAACTTAAAATTCAGTAATTAATGGAACAAAACTACCAAGTTCAAAAGCTTTTGAATTACCAATATAAAGTATTTCAACATTTTAAAATGCTGTATTAATCCACATTCTTCTCCAAGCTGCATATAAACCACATAGAATTTTTGATCAAAGCAAGGAATTCTGAACACTTTCTACGCCAAACAAGACTGACTGAATCTCCCTCCCTGCACTCCCTTTTGTGATCTGGGAAAATATAAAATTCCTACAATAAACAGGTTTAATATACAGATTCTAACACAAACCTGCTGTTTCAGAAAAGACTTCTCTTTAATACTCCTCTAGACTCTTTGTTCCTTTATGCCAGTAGTCAGCTCATAAGGCAAATCCACATGCAAGAAGTTTATACTAATCATGGAATGAGTTAAAATTTTACTTTATTTCTCATTTCAAACCACGAATGTAAATTTCCAAATTCCCCATGGGATCATCAACCCGAGACATGCCTTAAGGGAGGTGACAGCTCTCAACAATAGCATGAAACAGTTTAAGTCTCATTTTTCAAGTTTCTACATACACCAAAACCATCTGGTGAGCTGCTATTTCTTTGTAATACAATGTAGAAAACTGTTTGTGTAACATTTGGTGAATACGCTAAACAAATCATTATGTTACTTTAAACTATGAACAAACAAAACCCCTAGGAACTGGAAATACAACCAAAAATCTAAACCTTGTTACTGAAAAATTTTCCATATTCCTCAGTGCCAGGGACAACACTACTTAAAACATCACTGATACCCTCTTTATATCAAAAGATAGTGCCTACTTTTGATACATCGGATTCTTCTGAGCAAGCTTTTCTGGAAGACCATCTTCATCATCCAGTTGTTCCAATGGTTCCACAATAACTGGCCTGGGAGTGCTGAACAGAAAATACTTATTTTACTCCTCTAAAAGCCTTTATTCTGAAAAACTAAAATCCTACAGTCTTTATTCAGCTTAAAATTAAAAAATCCTGGCAAAGTACTTACGTTGTCAACAAAAACACCCCCTCAGTACACCGTTCAAACGCTTTCCTTGCAGCTGGCTTTGATGCAAACTCAACAATGCCTTTTCCTGTTGATCTACCTCGATCATCTACAATCACAACAGCTCTTTCCACCGGACCAAACTGGGAAAAAGCTTCCTCGAGCAACTCGTTGGACACGTAGGGTGAGAGGTTCCGCACCGACAGGGCAGCGGCGTGAGTGGCAAAGCGAACGCGGAGCTGCCGGCCCCTCATGGGGGTATCATCCAACTCTGCCTTTGCGATTTCCGCAAGAGCTCTAGATTCCTGGGGGAAGTTCAAAACCCAGTTTTAAAAAAACTAAGTTGTACATCACCACATCGCGAGAACGAAACGGAAGAATGCACAACATGAATGCCTACCAATTTAATGAATCCAAAGCCTTTCCCCTTGTTGATAAAAACCTCTCCCGGCTCCCCATATTTGGCAAACAGTCTTTTAAAGTCTTCATCTGTGATATCAGCAGGCAAATTCCCAACAAACAACCGGCAGCGCTGTGTGTACGTCTTCTCCCCGGGTCGCCTCAGGAGAGAGAGGTTCGCTTTAAACCCCTACAAAGAATCACACCAGTTCGAGCCATCACTAGGTGCTGCACACCAAGCTGCGGGGAGCCCTGAGGACCCTCGCGGAACCCAAACCGCAGCCCCGGGACCGCCCGGGCACCGCGAAGAGACCCAAACCGCAACCGCAGCCCCGGGACCGCCAGGGGCACCGCGAGCAGATCCAAATCACAGTGCCGAGCCACCGCGAGGGGCACCTCGAGGGAACCCAAACCGCAGTCCCGGGCAACGCGACGGAACCCAAACCGCAGCCCCGGGACCGCCCCGACACCGGGGACGCTCGGATCCCGCTGAGGCGCCGCCGCCTCTCCCCGCTCCTCCCCTCAAGATGGCGGCGCGGGCGCGCGGAGCCGCCGCCATCTTGTGCCTGAGGGATGTTGGGGGGGGGG
>VXAZ01002122.1:47261-58789 GCA_013399875.1 Gymnorhina tibicen | reverse complement strand
CCGCGCCGGTGAAAGCCGCCGCCGCCGCCGCCACGGCTACGGAAGCGATCCCGCGACATGGTGGAGCGGAGGGAGGAGGCGGAGAGAAGGAGAGAGCTCCGGCCGCGGCGGCTGCTGCTGCTCAGCGCCCGCTGCGCAAAATGGCGGCGAGCTGGACGGCCTCGCCGCCGCCTTTGTCCGCCCCTAATATAGTGTCCCCGCCCCCGGAAGCCCCCCTCCGCCCCACCAGCCAACCACCGGCACCGGCGGCGGTGACTGACAAGCGAAGTCAGCAATAGCGTGTCGCAATTCCGCAAACTCTTTGATCTCATTGGTAACGAGCCTGCCCTCTGTCCATTGGCGCGTTTGACCGCCGACGTTGGCACGGGACGGTCCGTTAACCCCCCGCGCGCTGATTGGGCAGTTTGAGCGGCGGGAGGCGAAGTCACGGCGGGAGCGCGGGTCGTGATTGGCTGGGTTGGCTGTCAGTCAGGCGGAGGCGCGGCCCGGGCCTGACTGCGCGGCGCCTCAGGGCGCTCTCGGCCCCGACTGCGCCTGGAAAAATGTCAAATAAACGTAATTTCAATTACACTTCGCTGCTTCAGCGCTGCCGGAGCCTTCGTCTCTGCTTTGAAACCCAATCTGAGATAAAAAAATGTCTCATTTATGCATTCAAGGGTGGTACTGGGAACCCCGGCGCCAACATAGGAGGTCACGTTCACTCTGTTTTGTGTGAAAAGTCGGGCAGGCAAGCACCAAAAAAGAACCCTGATCTCGGAACAGCGATCCGCGGTTTCCAGACTCCCTGGGAGTGCAGGACACGGCTTGGTGCGAAGAAAAAGCGACGCCAATTCCCCAAAATGTACGCGGAGCATTCTGAGGTGAAAAATAAAGCAGCTGTACCAAGTCCATAGTGGTTACAGTCCCGACATTCCGTGTTCTATTACAGAAAACAGGCCAAAAGCACATTCCATCTCTTTAGTGTCCCTGGTTTCAGCAGGGCCGCGCGGGAGACGCGTGACTCCAGCACGATGTTTTTATACCTTCCCTTCACCAGTGTTTCAGTCCATCCCCCTCTCAAGCTCCCAAGGATGTTTCACATTCAGTTTCAGGTCTGAAAAGAACAAAAACAAACCCCGTGAGAAACCCAAGGGAAAGTCCCATGTTAATTGTACAGATCTGGAACCGTGGCAGTGCTGTGATAAAACATCATCAATCTCATAATTATTCGTGTTACCCTGGGGAAGTCAAAGGCCAGTTTCATTCTTCATTGAACCATGGAATCACAGAAGAGTTTGGGTTGGAAGGGACCTTAAAACTCATCCTGTTCCAACCCCCTGCCATGGGCAGGGACACCTTCCCCTATCCCGGGGTGCTCCAAGCCCCATCCAACCTGGCCTTGGGCACTTCCAGGGATCCAGGGGCAGCCACAGCTTCTCTGGGCACCCTGTGCCAGGGCCTGCCCACCCTCGTGGGGAACAATTCCTTCCCGATATCCATCTAGCCCTGCCCTCTGGCAGTGGGAAGTCATTCCCGTTTGTCACTCCAGGCTCTTGTAAATTGTCTCTCTCCATCTTTCCTGTCAGCTTCTTCAGGTACTGGAAAGAATTAGGTCTTCCCAAAGTGTTCTTTTCTCCAGGCTGAACAATCACAATTCTCCCCGCCTTTCCTCACAGGAGAGCAACGAAACAAATTTCCCTGTGGCTTTATATTTTTGGAATAAAAAGGAGCCACAGATTGATCCTGGCCCCAAGTCAGTGGTGTGATGGCTGGGGGACTTCAGCCACTTCCAAGCACTGCAGGATGGAAACTCCACGTTGTTTTAAAATGGATTCTGGCCGTGGCCCTGCTGCCGGCAGTGAGTGTTTCCACCACGAGGTGTCTCAGAGGTTAAATCACTGCAAGAATAAATTTGGGACTGGCTCTTATCACACACAAACAACTGGCATCACCTCGCTGTCACATCTAGTTCTGTCTCTTCAGGAAACAAATAATATTGAGTCGAAAAGTCTTGAGTTTGCCTTTGTTGTGTCCTAAGTATAAGCGAACTGTACTTTAGGAAGCTACTAATTTTTATCATTCTTCAAAAGAAATAAAGAGTATAGTTCTACTCCTAATTCTGCAAAAATCTGCACAACAAAAATCAGAACAGAAAAAGGGAGAGGCAGCTCTGATCTCTGCTCTGTGTGACTAGGGACAGGACCCAAGGGAAGGGCTGGAGTTGTGGCAGGGAGAGGTTAGGTTGGTTATTAGGAAAAGCTCTTCCCCCCGGAGGGTGGTCGGGCACTGAACAGGCTCCCCAGAGAATGGTCACAGCCCCAAGGCTGCCAGAGCTCCAGGAGCGTTTGGACAATGCTCCCAGGCACAGGGTGGGATTGTTGGGGTGTCTGGACTCGATGATCCCTCTGCGTCCCTTCCAACTTGAGATATTCTGTGATTCTATGACTCTATGAAAAAATCTGTACAACAAAAATCTGTAGAATTTATCCGAAGTCCACAAAGCGGCTTTGAATTTCTCCAGATCTAGTAGAGGCCAGGATAAGAGTCCATGTTTTGCAGCTGCAATATGAGTGTTTATCCTGGTCTTCAAATCAAAGAAAAACTGATGCCTGAGCAGGACTTGAAGTAAAAACAACCTCTGTTAACAATCACCTGTTTTGTAAGTGTTCATGCTGGGCAGCTTGCTGGTTTCATATAAAAACAAACACTGAGGAAGAAAGCTTGGGATGTTCTCCCCAGTATGTTCCACTGTAAACAAACACATCTGAGACTGGAAATTCTTTGTGACACCTGGGGTAAGAGTTTAAGTATTTCTCCATTCTTCACATTGATCTGTTTATTGGGATATTCAGTGCATACATACATTAGTTCAGTTTAATAGGGGCCATTGAGAGAAGCAAAAAAGAAAGAACTCCAGACCTTTCTCACCCTCAAAATATTAATCTACTTAAAAATAACACTAGTGTTACTACTTCTGAAGATTTTTCATACTGTACAACTGATCTAGAAATTGAATTAAGCCATGGTAAGAAGCAGTCTGTGACTAATAAGGAAAAGACCTGTAGCAGCCTTAGAGGAATATGACAGAGGGAATCAGGCTGACACAGAAGTGCCCAAAGTTCTGAATGTCTCAGCTGCCACGAGCACAGGATAATCCTCAGGTAATCCCTGTATGGAGCTCAGCAGGTGATTGATTTAGATAATTTTTTTTTCCTAAACTGTTTCCTCCTCTTATAAACATAAACACAAGACTGTCAAGGAGAAATCTGAATTATCTCTGTATTATTAATTGCAGATTGTAGGAGGAAGGAGCAGCATGTGTCCAAGATGCTAATTAGGAATAATTACCCCATGAGGTTCTGTAAGTGTCCCAAGTACAAACAAACACAAATCCCACTAACATCCCTTCACACCGAAGAAGCAATTAAATGTTGTGAGGAGATGTCATGTCTGCACTCCCTGGGCATTCCCTAGATAATTTTGACCAAGAAGAAGGGCTGTGTGCACAAATTCCAGTATGTCCCAGAACTAGAGGTTCTCAGGAATTTTAAGAATCAGGAAGCAAAGGGAGGAGTGGGAAGGGAGAGCAGAGCAGGGAGGCACCCAGAAGGTGCATAGTAGAGTCCTTGCCCTGCTGCAGGCTCTCCTAAAACAAGTCTGTGGAGCACTGGTGTAAACCTGTGTGGAAGAAAAGGGATTCCTGCAGAACATTTCATCATTCTGGGACACATTCACAGTGTCATGAAGAAATATCATCTTTGCTAGAATAAAGGAGGAAGCAAAATGCCAACAGCATCACCTGGTACCCAAAGGTGAGGCAGGATGGCAGGAGTGGCCAAGAGCTGCTGCAGTGGCTCTTCAGCTCACAGCAACTTTCCTGGGCACTCAGTGATGTGGGTTCTCTTCTCCCTCCAGCATGTTTTCACCTCTCCTTGAACATGGATTAAATCTGCTCTCCAAGAGGTTTTCCCTCTATACCATGACAACTATGCCTATAGGCTTAAAAATAGAGAGCTCTGAGATCGGGAAGTTCTGTGACTTGACAAGATCACACAATCTGGATAAACTGGTCTTTCCCTTCTCTTGCTGCTTATGTCTACTCTCTCAGCAGTAGCTGCGCTGCCAGTGGGCAGAGTGATCCTTGGACAGTTGAGCATGCCAAGGCTGTCTTCCAAGAGGCTCCAAGAGCCCTTCGTTCCCAGTGATGTTAATTGGAGTTAAGGATGCTCACTGCCTTGCAGGAACACTCAGCACCGTTGTATGACAAAGCTGTCAATCCAGACATGTCCTTGAGCCGTGGAGAGAAATGAGATAGACATAACTAGAACTTATCCCACTGCCCTACAGTTAACAGTATCTATGTCATCTATTAAGAGAATTTGATTTTCTATGGTTTTCTACCATAAAGAATTTAATTTTGTATTTCTTCGATTAAGAGAATTTAAAACTCTGTCACATTTTGTCACCTGCTGGCCATGGTCCTTTAGATGCAGAGTAGAAAGCCATCTGTGCCCTGGGCTGCATCCAAAGGAGCAAGGCCAGCAGGTTGAGGGATTCTCTCCCTCTTCTCCTCTCTGGTCAGACTGCCCTGGAATACTGCATCCAGTTCTGGTGCCCCCAATATAAGGGGAACATGGAAGTGTTGGAGCAAATCCAGAGGAAGGACATGAATTTAATAAAGGGACTGGAGCACCTTTGCGATGAAGACAGCCTGGAAGACCTGGGGCTGTTCAGCTGGAGAAGAGAAGGTTGTTTGGAGACCTCACAGCACCTGCCAGGATCTGCAGGGGCCTCCAGGAAAGCTGGAGAAGGACTCTGCATCAGGAACTGGAGTGACAGGACAAGGGGGAATGGCTTCCCACTGAAGAGGGGAAATTAAGTTTGATATCTCAAAGAAATTCTCCCTTGTGAGGGTGGCAACAGGTTGCCTAGAGAAGCTGTGGCTGCCCCTGGATCCCTGGAAGTGTCCAAGACCAGGTTGGACGGGGCTTGGAGCAACCTGGGATAGTGGACGTTGTCCCTGCCCGTGGCAGGGGGTGCAATTGGATGGGCTTTAAGGTCCCTTCCAACCCAAACCAGTCTGGGATTCTGTTACAATAAATATGTGGCAAGACTGGGATGTAACTGTTACAGAGAATCCTGTTCTTCCATCTCACAGAGAAACAAGCAGTGAAACAGATACATCAACTCTGCAAAATCCCAGCAGTTCTGAGCTGAGCTCTGGTTAATGTTTGGCTGTGCACAGAATGTCAGTGGGGCAGAAGTGAGTAGACTCACAATGCTGTATTTCATCAGGCTGCCATGACTTTCTCAAAAATCGAAAGCCTGGCAATATCTTCTTTGTATATATTTTTTTAATCCATTGCTATTTCCAAACTAAAAGGGGAAACAGAAAATCAAAACCATTCTTTCTTCATAACACAAAAATGGTGGAAATATTAAAATAAACAGTTTTATTCTGCATTTGGAAAAAGTGATGTAGCCACAGCACGAATTCAGGATGATATTAAACAGCAGCAACCAGAGTCTGTGAGTGGGCAGTAATTTCCAATAAAGATTTGAGAGGAGGTCTCCAAACAACACAAATGGCCAAAGAACTCCAGAGGTTATTTGTGTCATTCTTCAGTGATTCTCAGAAGACAAAGATAAAATTAATCCTGCTGTAGCATCAGGCACTTGAAGAGACTTCTCAGGGGATTACTGGTCTGACAACCTGACACCTATCCCAGACCTTGAGCACAATCAGATTTTGCAAAAGTCTAATAGTTCCCTTTTAAAAAATTAGTTTTGGCATCTTATTATGGCAAATAATACTCTCTAAACATCAGGATATTAAGAGGTCTAGCAGAGCCTGCAAGCAGTCTGAAGTGTCTCGTGCAGGTTTTACTGATCTCACCCCGTCTTACTCCAGGGGCTCAGAGGGCACAGCTTGGTGCCAACATAAACTCTCCCACTGCCAAAGGGCCACGGGGCTGTCACAAGGAGGAGGTCTACTTGCGGTGGGAGTTTGGATTTTCTTCTGGGAGACAACAGCAGATAGCAAAACAAAAGGAAAGACCCAAAAGCAAAGAGAAAACTGGCATTTCCTCTCTTCTGCTTCAACAGAATAATCTGCCATGAACCTGCTACAAAATTTCTGTTACTATAAACTGGATTTCCGTTAGAAAAACTTTCCAGTAAATCTGTCCCGGTAGCACAAGCAAGGCATGAATATAGCTGGAAAATAGATAACGACCGCGTAAGAAAACCAAGCGCAACAAAGGAATTTTCTGCTTGCTCTTATGGCAACCTCCACCTGCCAACCTGCTGTGGATGAAATGCACCCAAGACGGCATCAACCTGATAGTCTACAGTTAAATAAGAAACTCAGTTCTCTGTCTGGGTTTTGTGCTTCTGCTGTAGAATTTTTCCCAACAGATCACCCAGTACAAAAAATAAGCTTCAAAATTGTGCACTGATGATTTTTAAGGCTCCAGAGTAAGAAAGATACAGAGTCCCTGATGCAGAGCAGCATCAGCTGTTTGTAACACAGAATTAGCTATAAAAGTCTGCATCCCACATCTGTATGTTGGTCACTGTCTGCTTAAATATTTCATGATGAGTGCAATTAAGTTCCTTCCTCCCTGTTGACTCTGTGACTTTAGAAATTCAAAGTACTTATCTTGACCTATGTTCTGGGCTTATTTTCACATTTGCCCAGTGACAAAGAATCAAAACAATTTCTTTTGTATTTATAACCAGATTGACTTTGGGGAGCTGAGAGCTGCCATATTTGGTGCGCAAAAACTGCTGTCTGGCATGTTTGGAAACAAAAGCCTGTGTTATTGAGACTTAAAAAGAGGATGCAAAATAGATTTATAATTATTGTAATTAGAATAAAAGCATGATTGCAGTGAACTCAAATCCTGGTCCAAATTTCATACACATGCACAAACCATCCAAACAGAAATTAACTTCATAATTAATATTGGATCATTCCTATTACAAAAAAGGCACTATTAATTATTGATGATGCTTGTGCTTTTCCCAAGCTGTTTCCATCTCTTCCCCTCCAGTTCATGGACTGCTGGGGGTAATGCAGCGTGTACAAATAAATCCCTCAGAGGTGCTTAAGTTACTCCAAGCTCCTGCATGCAGGAGGACCTGCTCCTGGATGTTCTTATCAAGCAGAATACAGAGGGGCATTTGTTTGCACGAGCACAGCTAGAATATTCTCTTTAGAGTTCAGCTTCCTCCTTTCATCCCACCCACCACTAGACACTTCCTGACATTTCTCCTGCAGGCAGAGCAAGGCAACTGCCTTTTTTTTTTTTTCCTTTTTCAACGGCTGCTCCTTCAGTTATCTGTGGGTGGTGGGGGAAGGGGATGTTATCTCAACAGCAAACACAGCCAGAGCAAGTCTGGGAATGAGGGGGAGTTTCAGGATGGAAATAGGCCCCTGCCAGCTCTCCTGCGTCTGTGTCTCTATGACTAAGCGTTTGCTTTTTAAAACTTGGCTTTTCTCTTTACTTGATCCTTGTTGTTTCCAAGCCTCCTGTTCCCCTTTGTCCTGGCAGCCCCTGACATCACCAGCGCCAGGGAAATGCAAATCCTACCCAGCACGTGGAGGGACAAAGCCAGAGCAGCCCTAGAGCTGGGGCACAAACCCACGTCCTCACTGCCCCCAGGTCTGCCCCATCTGCTCAGGGCCCGACAGGAAACACCACTGCAATTATTTTTCAACTGAAATATTCCCTGTATTTTCTTACAGCATTACAGCCCTGCCTCAGAAGAGTGGGCAGTATGAGAGCACCTACAATTAAGAGGTGTCCATAGTTTTGCCCATCTCTGGGACAGAAAAGGCCACTGGCTGCTCATCTACATATCCCTTCTCAGTCTGTGACAACGACAAGGACAAAGTACCTAAAGCATCGCATGGTTTAGCAGTGAATGGGGTGGTGGTACTGGGTTGACGGTTGGACTTGGTGATCTTAGAGGTATTTTCCAACATTAACAATTTCATGATTCTTTGTGGGTACAACATCTGCAACAGCCATGTTTTCCTCCGCCCATCTCTCAAAGCTGTCCTATTTGGATGCTCACTGGAAAGGAAACAAGATCATTTGTTGCTATTAATTTGTGTTTTGCCCAAAACACACAGCAGGGCTGTTCCACCAGCAGCTGGAATTCTTTGCAGAGACCCCACGCTGGAGCAGAGGCAGGAATGCCCAGCCCCAACCCACAGGGCTGGCAGGTTTTCAGGAGTGCCCAGCCCCACTCCGTACGGCTGGCAGGTTTTCTGGGTGATCTATATTCAGCTGTGCATGCCCATGGGGATGTGCAAAGATCATTCATCCAGTTCACTGAACTGCAGTCTGCATGTGGAGGGGGTTTCATGGTTCCTTTTTAAATGTCACTGGTTTAAAGAGGAATAGTCTCACGCAGGATTGCGCAGCAGATTGGAATATGGGCACTCCAGGGGTGAATTAAAAAGCAATTCAAAAACAATAGTGTGGAACAATCTTATCTTTTCCCTGCCTTATCCAGGCATTTATCTTGGTCTGTTCTGCAGGAGTCATCACCACATTTTCTATGTATTCTGCAGTGTCTTTTTTAGCCACATTAGTGCACAGACAGTTCATGTAGAATCATGGAATCATGGAATGGTTTGGTTTGGAAGGGGCCTTAAAGCCCATCCTGTTCCACCCCCTGCCATGGGCAGGGACACTTTCCACTGTCCCAGGTTGCTCCAAGCCCCATCCAACCTGGCCTTGGACACTTCCAGGGATCCAGGGGCAGCCACAGCTTCTCTGGGCAACCTGTGCCAGGGCCTGCCCACCCTTGCAGGGAACAATTCCTTCCCAATATCCCATCTAAGCCTGCCCTCTGGCAGTGGGGAGCCATTTCCCCTTGTCCTGTCACTCCAGGTCTCTCTCCATCTTTCCTGTTGTCCCCTTTAGGTACTGGAAGGCCACAATCAGGTCTCCCCAAAGCTGAGCCAACAACACCCAAGAGTCAAGAGTAAGCCAGGTCTGAACAAGTTGAAGTCGTGCTCTGGTTCTAACACCCTACAGAGAACAGGCTCAGATGTCTCAGTCCACACCAGGGTCGGTCTGGTTTTAAATGGTGGCTCTCACTGTCACTCCTTCATCTATCCATCACAGCATCAGCCTCAGCAAACCTGCAGCAGGCAGAGATTTCAACAGCACACGGCTGATTTATGACCTGTTCTAGTGACAGGATCTGTTTCTCACAGAATACTTTGTATAGTGGTCTGAAAGCATTTTCTGTTGGATCAGATATTCCCATCACTCCCTAGTTAATTTAGGGGAACCACGCAATGACACAAAGATGTCTGTTCCCATTAGACTGCTTGAACAAGTTCATTTTATACAATACTATGGAAATTTACAATGTAGCCCCAAGAATTGGCGAGTCTTGTGACGCCACTGGAGTTCTCTGGTTGTTTGAGATTATCCTGAGTGGCTGCACATTTGGCACTGGGAATACTTGAAAACAGAGGTTTAGTCAACACAAAAACACACACAATTTCTAAACTTCAGCCTGAAAACATGAAGGCAGCCTTTGCAATGCCTCAGAAACCAGAGGGTGAAAAGAAAAAGCAAGTTTATTTTCCTAGATATCTCAGTTCCTAAACCAAACTCATCTTTTAATGTCTTCCTCATAGTTGAATTTCTCAATGTTTTTGTTAAATTAATAAATATTTATTCTTTATTATATTTATTATTTAGTAAATTTATTTCTCTCTCTGTTTTCTGTCTTCCTAGAAAATCCCGTTCATAAGTCTGTGCATTTTCAGCTGATCCACAGCACATCTGTGCTGTGACCCACATGCTTTTGGGACACCTGTGTGTTCATAGCAGCCTTTTGTGCCACAACACCTGGGGAACTCTGAAATGTACAGCCCTATATTGAGAATATTTTAGAATTCCTAATTCTTAAAAAAATTAAATACAAATACCTATTAAATTTTTATTAATGTATTTTTTCATTAAAAATTCATTATTTTCATTAAAATATTCATTCTTTTCATTTGTAGCTATCTAAAGATAAAATTATTTTCAAAATTACTGTAAAATTCCACATCAGGCTCACAGTTCACACATAACATCTTTTGCCATTAAAAAACTTCCAATTCTTTGAGAAATTTTACAAAACGACTCATCAACTAGAGTTATTTTAGACTTTAGGATAAGGATTATTTTAATTTAGACTTGAGGATGAGGATTATTGTGTAAGTGAAAATCATTATTAAATTATCACATTAATTATCTCTCCGTCCTTGGAATGCCATGATTTCTAAGAGAAACCTGACAGGATTTCCTAAATGAATCCCGATATTCTGTATCCAGCATTTCAGGCCAGCTGAAGGACAGCATTTATATAAGGATCACTTCAGTCACCACTGAAATGCAGCTGCCACTCAGCACCAGCCTTTAATTGTGCAAATCAGATAAACTGGGAAGTGGAGATTTCCTTTAAGACCAAGTTTTAATTACTAGATAAATTATTTAATTATTAAAGAGACAGGAACACATTGTCCTTATCAATTTGTGGGTGCTGGGAATGTCTGACATTGCTCACAATAAAAAACTCAATAACCTGTATCTCACACATTTCAAATGTTTTCATAATGAGCCATCAGTGTTCATTGGCTAGAAGTTAACATAGTTCTCTTTTAATTAGTGTTCTATCTTCTATTGGTTAATGTTTCTCTTGCTTCTCATGATAATTAGTGCCATGCTCAGTGGTTCTCTTCTTTTGGGTTGGCGGTTTCTTGGGTCAGTGGCCCATGACTTGGCGGTTGTGATCTCCCCCTGCCAAAATTACCCTTTACCCAGCTGGAGTTGATTCAGCACAATTGCCAGGTTGGGTTTATTCATTTCTTCTTCATCTTGGCAGTTCTGCCAGATGTCTTTGTGGCCCATCAATTGTGCATTCCCTGCATCCGCTATCAGTGGCACATCCTTCTCCCCACGCTTTGTTAAACTCCCTCTAGGTCTGAGATCATGAAGCTTGTCCAGGCCTAAACCTTAACAAGGCAACTCTGCCAACAACAACTTATTTTTCTAACACCTGGACATCACTTAGAGATTGTGAGCAGCTATTTATCCCACGGATTAAATCTCCCTTCTTGTTGATGAGGCTTGAAAGCAGACACGGGTCAAACATCACAAAACATCCTTAAGAATATTTTTACATATTCCACATTTTGCAACAGTACCAACAAATGTTTAATTCAGTAAAAAATTACTTAATTCAAAACGGATTAATTCAGGACTGACGCAGCAGAGGCACAAGAAGCAGAGCAGGTGAGGTGGGCGCCATGGGGGCGCGAGGCCGTGAGGGCGGTGCTGTGGCCTGGCCGCGCTGCGCGGGCCCTCACCCCGGCGGCGCGTGAGGAGCCAAGAAACCACCGACCACCTGCCGCCACCGCGACAGCGCTGGCAGCCACACCACGAGGTCACCGCCCCCTTATCGCTACTGGAAGCCCCGTGACGGTCGCGGAGCTCCCGGGCCGCTCCCGCCGCGGGATCCCGGAGCGTCCC
>VXAZ01002122.1:0-47181 GCA_013399875.1 Gymnorhina tibicen | reverse complement strand
AGGCGCGGCCCCGCCGGGGGTCCCGGGGGCACCGAGCCGCACGAGCCGCCTGGCCCCAGGCCGGCAGCTCTGCCCCTCCGGCCTCGGGGCCCTTCAGCTTCCTCTCCCCCAGGACAGTGTCCAGGCATCATCGCCATGAGCGTCTTGGCATCACTTAAATAGTAAACTTACAGCTAACCAAGAGCTGTCGTTACCGTCCGTCTTCTTGTTTAAAGCACGATGTCCTTGCTGCTCCTCTTTATTTCAGTTGTCCATGTCAGGCCAGAGTGAGTCAAGATGGCAGCACCATCCAGTTCTTGGGTGCTCAGGCTGTAACCGTTGTGTGACTTCTGATAGCCATGGCCATCCCAGGACTTGCCTGTATCCCTTGTGTGACTTCCATTAGCTATGCCCCTTCCAGGACGTGGCTGTAACCCTTGTGCCAGTACCTTTAGCCATGCACATCCCAGCTCTTGGTCCTTCATTGTCACAACTTGGGCCATCATTGTCACCTCTCGGTCTGTAAGCACATGTCCATATTCATCTATTTGGAATCATAGAATCATTAAGGTTGGAAAACACTCCAAGATGATCAAGTCCAACTTTACTTGAAGAATTACTTCATCTCTTAAACCAGTGAAAGGTTCTTTGTGGCCAATACTTTGTAGCTGTGAAGGAACCATGCGTCAATGTTTTAAGCAGTGCTGAAAATAATCTTGCTGTGAGTCCAGTCCTCTTTCCTGCACACATGTAGTGTTTGGTTGAAAGCTTTCTGCCAGGAATGAGGTTAAGTCATGTTTGTGCTTGTGTGGAAGAGTCCATAGCCCACTACAAGACTGAGCTGGCCCACTACAAGACTGAGCTGTCCAGTTCCCTTTTCCCAAAGATGAAGAAGCTTTCCCATTCTCCAGCCTTGGGAAAAGACAAGAGCAGAGGCTCACGTTTTCCCTTGGTGCATGGGAGAGAAGTTTAATTGCTGGATTTGTATCAAGGAACTTGAAACTTGTGATTACAGTGCAACTAATTATTACCAAACAGAACATGACCTCCCAGGGTCTGACTGGATGAGTTGTGTAGATGTCCGACTACTCTGCAGTTAGGGAATGAACATCTGTGAATTTCTCAGACCTATGTCTTTCAAACACTTTATTTACAGGCTGCACGAATTTTGTGGAGTTGCTCACAGATAGTACATAAACATGCAGGTCTTTGGAGGAATCAAATATTGGCTAGCTGCAAGAAGTTTGAATGGAAGTGGCAGCATGTAGGACGGTACATTGAGAAATCTTGAATTAAACTTCATTGCCAGTGATTCAAGTGTTAGTGGACATAAGGGAACACTTTTACACCATGAGGCAGTCAAGTGCTGGAGCAGGTTGCTCAGAGGTTGTGCAGTCTGTCCTAATGTCTCTGGTCTCTTCGTGCTCATTGCCCTGACGTGCTCCATTTATCTGTAGAGTTACTTGGTGTCACTTGAAGAAGAAGAGAACATTGCCTTTTTTCTTCTGAAGCTTGTCAGTTATCCACTGAGGAATAACAAGTATCATCCAGTCAATATCATCTTCACTGGGCTCAGGAAAAATAATTTCTCTATCTGTTGGCTAATTATTCCCTGGGTGCCAAGTCTGGAAGTCTCCAGCAGTTATTGATACACATGTCCCTGTAGGTTATGGAAAGCTTCCCATGCTGTTGGCAGAGAGCTTCTTCAGCAAAATTTAGGAATGATCCAGGAAAGTGGTGTTGCCCTGGGCAAGTAAGTTAGGAAAGAGGAAACACAACTTGCCAGTGAGGCATCATCCCAAAGCCAGTTTTGTGCCAAGATGTTCTTGAGGAACATGGGGAGAAGTGAATCCTGGGCTGCTCCAAGGCTGATGGAGCCTGTGAAGAGTGAGATTAGCAAACTGTAAATCCAGCACACAGAGATCTCCTAATAATTAATGAGGTCATGGAAGACCTGCATATTCCAGTTCTCTTCCCCACAGTGGCCCAGTTCCCATTCTACAGGAGGTCATGATTTTGGATTCTTCCAAGTCTTGTGCCTAAGGCATAACAAGCATTTCTTATAAAAATGACTTTCCTTTGTGTAGAGAAAATAAAGACTAATTTAATGATTTTTTCAGACAGGAGCTTAGCAATTGGTGGTGTTTTCAGAATTGTTCTTTTCAGTATTAGAATCTTCTGCAATTATTCCAGAAGCACATACACTGAAACTGGCATGTTGCAAATCCCATGGATAAGCAGTCACCATCTTTTAACTCCATCCATGAATGAGCAACAAACTAAAGAATGAAGTTTTTGCCAGTCTAAGACTGACAGAAGTTTGCATAATTTGATTTTTAATAGTTTTTTGTTAAGTCTTAATGGCTGAATTGTTTTAGAGCAGGTTAATTTCTGCCCTAAATCAAAACTGTTGTATATGCTAAGGAAAACATTTATCATATTTAACTTTCAAATTTACTACATAAGTTCAATATTAACTTGAAAGGTGTCTGCTAGTATGTTTTTATGTAGTTTATAAAAATATTTATGGCAATTCAACTTTAGTTTGTATATAATATCATTGTCTTGAACAGTTAATTGTTTTGACTGGAATATTCATTTATTTCCAACTGTTCTCTATAACCCCTTGGACTAGACAAGACAATTTGGGCTGTGCTGAAATTTGACACTCAAGCTCTCTCCCGGAAATTAATTTGGCGTGAACAGGTGAACACTTGGGTGTCCACATCAATAAAACAGGTGTTTGCAAAAGATTTTTAATTTTGCATGACTGTAATTAAAAATTGAAGGAGATAATCTAATTTAGAGAGTTTTGTTGCTGAATTACTCCAGAATGGTACAAAGATGATGAAAATGTTTCTCTGCCAAGGCTTGTGCACCTCTCAAAGGATGTTTTGATGTCAGAATCTTTGAATTCTCTTTCAACAAGTGAGCATAATGGATCTCAGATGTTCACATTAAGACTTTTCACATTGTGTAAAATACAGAAAGTTAAGTCATCTCTTTGTGCCCCCTTCAAGGCCCTTTGCGTGATTAGGATCATGGAATTTAATTCTGAAATCACTCGCAATGTTCTTGAAGTGGTTATCTCAACTTTTCTCTCATTTGGGGTTGGAACTGGATGATCTTTCCAATCCCTTCCAATCCAAACCATCCTGTGATTCTATGGTTGATGACTCTTGTATCCCATCATCCTTTCCAGACATTCCAACTGCTGTTGGCCTTTCTCTAAATAAGTTTTATAGGAAGTTTTCTCTCACGAACTTCAAGGTTTTCTGTCAATGACTGACTCAGTTCAGATGATTTCCATCATCCATTCCATGAGTGTGGTAAAGGCCTAAGAGCTCTTGGACCTCACTCATGCTGTTGCTTGTAACACTTGTTCTCTGGGATGATCTAAACTCTTCAATGAAGGTTTCTGCAGCAGAGACTATTTCACTGAGGACATGTCAGCAGAATTGGGGGTGCTCTCAGCGTCCATCCTCTTAGCCTGTGCTCTGCCTGTAGTGCCACTCTCTTTTCCTCTGGAAGTGCTCCTCAGCAATTTCAAGGGAAACAAAAAGTTCAAGAGATTGCAACTTGCTTTACCAAATAGGTATTGATCCAAAAATTATGTGATGTGTCTGTCCTTTCTGTAACTACTGATTGAAGAATGATGGTAATGTATTTACTTTTGCTTACCGTGTTTCCTACTGCTTTAGATAAATTTGTTTAATTTTAAAAGTAGCTTGAAGTATTATAGGGGTTACCTCTACATTAGATAAAGTGTGTTGTGTTTAATGCCTTTGAATTTTTTAGTAAAAAATGTATGATAACCAGTTGTTGTTATAACCAAAGTTTAATACATCAGATGCTTGGTGACAAAGCCAAGATTTTACTTCTACATTTGGTCCTTTTCTGTTTTGAGAGCTGGTCCACAGTCCCGAGGTAGGATAAATTGCTGGTGCCAGAATTCCTTAATTTCCTTTGGAAAGAGAGGAAACCTGAATCATTACCCTAATAAACTAATGTTTAGTTGTCTAAATTTAGGTGAGAAGAACTTGAAACAGAATTAGCACAACTATACAGAGTTATTCCCACAGGAGACATTTTGGAGTACTTCCTTTTTTATTATTATTTTTTTAATAACTTATTTGTGTACTTTTGTGAATCTTGATATTTCTTAAAAGCGTTGAAAATACATGAAAAGATTTCATCTGTATTGAAATTCATCTTTAAATGGTGCTGTTTGCTCAGAAAGCTTTTTGAAGTACAGTTAATGCAGGCTGTTAACAGGATTTTATTGTGTTTAATTGTGGAAAAGGCAAAAAGGGAGCCAGAGTCAGGAAGGTACTTTGAAACATGAAGTAGATATTTTGTTTCTTTAAGGACAGAAATACTGAAATAGAGAGAATTGGATGTACCTCCAGGCTCTCCCATTTGCACCATCGATTGCTGTTGGCACTGAACTCTTAGGAGAAGGGAAAGGACTTGCAGTACCTGCTGGAGCTGGGCCGAGTCACCAGTGTGGGGCTGGGAACACAAACCAGGCTGGGCAGGAGATGGTCCTGCTGTATTTGTCAATAAGCAAACGGTGCTACAGTTGTAAATTTTCCCAGTTTGTGCACAAAACTACCTTGTGGGTTTATTAATTGAGGACAGATTCTAATGACAAGCCGAGAACTTCAGGTTCAGACAGTTCACTCTCTTTAAAAATTAATTTGCAGTGGGTTGGGGTTTCTTTCCTCCTATTAGTAATATAGCTAGTAGCAACTAATTACTAACATAGTTAATCATCCTACTGGAAGAGACATTGAGTAGAGTGATCTTCCTGAAATCTTCCTGAGTGATCTTCCTAGTGCTGCTCCTCCACCCTGGATTGTCACCCTTGGTACTTCTTTGTAGTATTCCACGGACTGGCTTTCCCTAAAAGCCACGGTGATGGCTCTCTCTTAATGAGCTGTTCAGCTTCTGAGCTAGATGGAATTAAGGAGATTCCATGCCTTGCAGAACATAATCACTAGCCATACTTTTGAAAGCTTTGGCCAAAAGTACACATTTGTGATCTGGGCAGTGCTGGCCTGCTTGTTGAATAAGCTAAAATATGTAGCTGAACTAAAACACTTAGTTTGGAGTAAGTAGCTACTGAGTATCACAGCATAAACGTACACACTGTGACACAGACCCTGCTCTGACATTGGGGATTTTTACATCCTTGTAATTTCCTTTTAGTTTTCCTGCCTTATGCTGTGAGAAAATGGAATTATTTTTATTTCAGCTTGTTTACAGCCTTAGTGTAAGCAAAATCCCAGCCTTAGTGGTTGGTTGTGTCTTACCAGCAGCAGAGAAGTTCAGCGCAGAGCCAGGGGTGAGGTTTTGAGGGAAGAAGTTCTTTGTTTGAAAAGAAAGTCTTTCTTGTGGATGTCTTGGTTTGTTTGCTTGCTGTGTAGTTTGTGTCTGTGTGTGTTTCTTAATATGCAAAGCCCAAAGATCAGCACATCAAAATCTGGTGTCTTTGCAAAGACCATTGCAAGGAAATTTGTTAGTAACAAATATTAGGGAGAAATTCTTCCCTGTGAGGGTAGTGAAGCCCTGGCACAGGTTGCCCAGAGCAGCTGTGGCTGCCCCTGGATCCCTGGAAGTGTCCAAGGCCAGGTTGGATGGGGCTTGGAGCAACCTGGGATAGTGGAGGGTGTTCCTGCCCCTGGCAGTGTTTGAAACAAGATGGTCTTTAAGGTCCCTTCCAACCCAAACCAGTCTGGGATTCTGTGATTGCAAGGTGGAGCTGATTCCCATGTGGAGCTGCTTCCTTCTCAAATCCATGATTTCGTAGGTGAATGGGAGAAGGGCTTGGATCCCCCTGTGGTTTTTGTAGATATAGATTAAACCCACCAATATTCCAGAAAAAATAAGGCTCGCTGTGACTACCTGTGTGTTTGACAGATTCTTCTTGGCCCCATATATATTGGTAACAGTGTGCAGGTTCTGTGTGCATGCTGGGTGGGTATGGAAACTATCAGGTTTGTTTGGAACCGGCCTGTGAATATTCCAAAAGCTCAGGAATATCAGAAGAACCTGGTGGCAGAAAGGGACGATAAACTTCCACGCTGAACTGCTCCCTGTGATCTCTGGTGAATCGCCCAGAATTCTTAAAATGCAGAAATGAGAGGGGAGCAGCACATGCCTAAATCTGTCCTGACACTTAAAAATTGAAGATGTGTAAGTGAGATGCAAGGTAAAACTGTATTTCTTGAACAGAATATAGGGAGCCACAAGCAGCTGGGAAATGCCTGCTTTTTTACATGTACTGGAGCTTGTTTGGGATTTGCCTTTAAAAACTCCCATCACCATCTCCACTGTATTACCCTTAGACTAGATTAAAAATAATCTTTTCAAGCGTTCAGCATGGCTCAGGGAAGCCTCAGAGACACTCAACCTGCCGAGCTCACGCTCTCCCTCTCCCCAGAGGGACTCTGTGGCCGTTCCCAGGCGGGAAGGTGCCCTGTCCCCAGCGGTGGCGGGGGTCCCGGAGCCGGCTAGGGGGGGCTCTGCCGGCCCGGCCGCGCTCGGCTCTATGGCTGTGACCCCGCCGGGTTCTCTTCCTGCCGCAGCCCTTCTTTTCCTGTGGCAGGTATCTGCAGCAGCCTGGCTCTTTGTTACCCTCTATCTTCCCTCCCCAGGTGCTCCGAAGGTATGAATCCGTAGGGCTGGCTGTGTTTCAGTGGGAAGCAGCTCCGGCAGGACCCGCTGCGTAATTCTGCGCGTGCCGCGGAGTTTTCCGGTGGCAGGGGTGCAGCGCGGTTGGCTGCCTGCCTGGCATCCCTGCCGGGGACGTATCATGTGGGAAAGGTCAGGGGATGCTTCCTGAGCTCACCCCACCTGCCTCAAGAATAGCGATTGAAATTTCAATTCCTTTTTTATTATTTTTTTGTTTCAAATGGTGTCTTATCAGTTGAATGAATTCTGGAGTGGGGGTTATGCTGTGCATAGAGGGACAAGAAAACTACAGGCAAACTGAGAATCATCTCTGACTATTTTTAATTGCAGTTCTCTTAACATCTGCTTCCTTTCCACAGTTTGCTTATGGATGCATTAAAATCTAGGATCAAACTTCAGAAGCTTACTAGAAAGACGTGTCTGTGTGTAAAGTGGTTACACGGTTTTGTTTATTTTTTAACAGAATTCTCTCTTTTGCATACAAAGCAATACTGCAGCCATAGGCAACTTCTCTGTTTATACTGCACAAAAATACTCTATGAATTGTTTGATTTATGGATGCCACGGCAATGTTGAACGCTGTTAAGGTATGGATCAGCTGTTCAGTTGTTTCAAATTAGCACATTGTATTGAAGTGTAAACAGTGTCCTTCTGTCCCCTGCTCCCAGCAAAGGCAGGTTGGTGCTGAGGCTGTGACACTGCTCCCTTAGATTTTCAAGTACATCTATTAAAAATAGTGACATATCTGGTGGATTTTGTTTTATAAAAGCAGTGCTGTCTTTATTTATAGAGTAGTTAATTTTAAGCAAGTCACATTGCTTTCAGAAATACCTCATTGTTTTGCCACCATCTCTGTATTCTTATTTCATTTCATTCATTCATTTATTTGTTTTTTACAATCTGAGTAGGCAGAGCACTGCTTTGTGTGCAGTGCTAGCTAATGAAGCAGTCACTAAGAAAGATATAGCCTTAAATGTTGAATTTCACTAATACAAAACTAAAACTGCTCTGTATTAAACCCTGACAGAGTTAATTGATTAAAACCACTAAGAATTACTATTCTCTGGCAAATATTGGCCAAGGTGATTTAATGGAGGTGGTTTAGAATATTGTATTACTGAGTTTTGTTTTACGACTGCAAGTGTGTTTTGAGGACTGAGTTGAAGAGTTGAAGCCCCAGTATTTGAACAGAAAACTCTCTATTCCTGATACTTTCCTTTTGAAGTAATCAAGGCTTAATGTGGGGTGTTGAGGTGCCTCTTCTTAGGTCTGGCAAAAGTGACCCAGGGGAAATGCCATCAGTTCCATGTTTGCCCCTCAAGTACTTTTGCTCCACGCCTCACCAAATCTTAAAAAATCTGAGCAGGAGAAATAAAGGGAATTAAGGGTGATGATGGCTAATGAAAGGAGGAAGCATGAGGACTGGAGAGAGGGAATTGCCTTGCAGAACTATAATAGAATAATATAGAAATAGTAAGTTGGGCATTGTTCACATTTCTGTGTGATACAAGACCATAATCCAGTTAAAAGCTAACATACACGATTGATTAAAGTGATACGTTTTTATGTAAGTGGTGATATACAACATTTCCTCTTGAGATGGCATTAAACAAAACTGTAGTAGCACTGGGGAAGGGACTAGAAGTGTATAACTGAGAGAATACCCCACATTAAAAAAAAAAAAAGCTCTAATTTCAGGAACAGTCCAGTTATAGACTTATAGAATGAGTAATTTATTTGGGAGATATATATATATTTATGTGTGTGTAGATACATATGTGTACACACACACAATTATGCAAACACTTTCCCTGGTTTTCTTCCTTTGAATTTACACTATGTGGGAGTTCTGATGCTGTTTGCAGTCAGAAACTAGATGGTGGCTTAGCTAAGGCTGCTGGTATTGTCAGATGCTGGAGTTCCTGATTTATAAATATTTCCAGGGAAAGCTTTTGACCACAGACACAGATCTTCCTCTGTACTCGAAAACCTTTTGAAAGAAGAAGATATTGAAGATGATCTCTTCTTTTGATAGCCTCACAAAATAATGAGTAAAGAGACAAAAAGAGAGTTGTTTTTTTCCCTAGGATGACCTTGTGTTTGGGAAGTGTCTTGGATTCCATCCAGGTAGATTGTAAATGTTTTCCAGCTTCTCCATAATATTTATGGGAGTCCCCTTGTGCTGACTTGCCTGTTAGTGTTTCTTTGAATGAAACAGTTAGAGAGATCCTCACTACAAAATGTATCCTTTGCTAATAAGAGCATTCCTGGGGTTGTCAGCTGTTGGCAAAAGATTTGTTACCACCGGAAGAGGAGGAGGAATACTTAGGATTTGGATGTATAAGGCAACCAGGGTTGTATAGGACCTGGAATATTTTCCCACAGGTACTGGGTCTCAAAAGAGTTAAATAATTACTTTGTTACAAATCTTTCTGAGAAAAGGATGAGCTCATGCTTCATCTCAACTGAAAACTTCTTCATCCTACCATCAAATTCTGTTGTGACATTTTTGGAGAGAATAGAGAATTACTGACAGGAAGCAAAAGTCAGTGTAGAGTCAAGGACCTGGCCTATTGTTTTTGCCTCCCAAAACTTCATGCTCTGATACTATTCTCAAATGGCAACAAGTTCCTTTCCATGTTCTTCTCTAAAAGCAGCCCAGCCCTGCTGTCCTTGTCCTCAGCAGCTTGTAAGAGCACTTAGTATATCCAGTATTTATGGGGATTAGTGTTATACCTGTGTAAACTTAGTTGACCGTGAATGGGCTTCTCAATCAACGTTAAACCTCCATCTCCCAGACACTCCTGAGATTCATTACAGCAGGAACAGAGCTCAGGCCTTGTAAACCTTCCTGCGAGCTGCTTCTTTACTCTTTTTCCCTGTAGATAATTACAGGGATGAGACTTGCATCAGCCTTGTGGAATTGTAAATTTTTCTTGTTTGTTCTGGTTCTATATTTCACTTTTCCAGCCTCAAGGGTCTGCTCAGAGAAACTGGAAAGTTCTGGTGCAGTATCCAACTGACTTGATACCATGCTGGACAGGTCCTCACTATTCTATGTGTGTCCAGCTAAGCTGAAGGAGCTACCTTGTCTTTGCAGACCCACAAGTGGTGTTGGAAAGGGACTTTTTGCCATCAAATGACCTCTGGGACAGTCTGTTGTCATCCTTTCCTAGAGCTGGCTGCTAGCAAACTGAGAGTTCCCATCACTGATAGTTCCCAGTCCCGAGAAATACCAGATTTATCAACTAAATTACTTGAGTTAAATGAAATTAGGGCTCATCTCTTTGCTATGAAATCCCATTACTTTCCCTAAGATGGCTTAAGTGAGCAGGATCTACCAGGAAAGAAAGTATAGGGCTGGCAATGCAGAGAAAGGCGAGAGGGCTTAAATGAATTACTGTTATCTCTTGGGCAGAAAGGAAGGCTGCTAATGAGTTGGACATTGTGAAGGAAACTTTAATTATCCTTCTCCAGGCAGCATCCAAGCACGCCATCAACATCAACCTCTGTCAGAGGATGTTTAATGCAGACAGATGTTTGTGCAGCACTCAGCCATCATCTGGTTCTTCTGTGCTTGTGCTCATACTGACATTCATCATCTGTGTTGGGAAGTTTAGCATTACATTTCCTGTTCCTGGAAAGAGGACATTCCCTGAAGGAGAGGTTCCTTTGGATCTGTGCAGCCCATGGCAGTGGGAGCTGCACATGCTCCTGGTTTTCATTTACGATGTTCAGAGGGAATGAAGGCTCATTCAGGGCAGAATCTGTGGCCTTGACCTGGTACCAGTATCCCAGGTAGAAGAGAAAATTGACATTCCTTTCCCTCTCTCCTCTGGGAAGCAGCACTATTTCTAAATTTTCCTTGTGTGCCTTTTCTGTGTATTCTGAACTCATTAGGGTAAGTGTGGCCTCTCAGTGATAGAACAGTCTTAATTCATAAAAATTTGCTTGGGGCAAGGAAGGAAGGAGGAGGAGGAATTGTGGTCCTTCTGCTTGGTTTTGGTTTTGATCAGATGCTTTTTAGCAAAGTACACGGCAGCTGACCAAGACAATGACACAGTGCTTTCCTTTTTTACAGTTTGAAGATAAATCTGATGCAGTATTTGATATTACAGAAAAATGTAAGTATTTCTATTTATTCTCTAATGTCATAGTTTCACAAAGCATTTCTTGGAAGTCTCATTGCTGCTGACCAAGACTGTCTTGTCCTCATCCCAGCCCTTCCTGCTCATTCCCTCCTGCATTGCCTTCTCCACAAGTGCTACAAGTGAGGTGAATGGAAATTAATGTTTTTTCTTTCTTTGGTTGGTGTTATTCAGTTCAACTTCTGTTTCAGAGTGGTGAGGGGGACCGAACCATTTCTGTCAGCAATGTTTTCACAGTAATGTTGGCCCAAGAAGGCTGAGAGTATTCAAGGAATTGCAGCATCAGCCAGATTAGGACACTCGACCTTCTCCTTTGTTACACATGAAGTTGGTCAATTTTCTGACTGTTCACTGGGGTTTTTTCTCCCTAGGTGGTGACATTCTGGATGCAGAGATGTCTGAGGACGCTGACCACAACTTAACACCCGCCCTTGACAGCTTGTCTTACGGAGTACCGAATCGAGCAGGACCTGAAAATTCACTGCAGGGTGATGATCATGATTATTTTCTGAACTCTGGGGATCTTGCAGGCATACCTGTTGTTGGGAGTGACAACGAAGATGATCAGACTTTCACTTCAAAAGACACTCTTTCTTCAGCAATTCATGATGAAGATCATCTGGAAGAGGGCAAGAGAGTTCCAGATCACGAACTGGACAGTGAAAAAGAAATTCAGGTTCAGAATGCAATCCAGAAGGATCTCACTTCCCCCTTTGAGCAGGGCCCTGTATTTAAATCACTTCGAAAAGATTTTAGCATAACACGAGATAATGGCAAAGAGACTTTTTCAGCAAAGGACAAGAATAGAGAAGGACATTTTCAAGAACGTGAAAAACGGTTGGAAAAAATCCCTAAAGATATGGATTCTAGATTGAAAAGCAATTTTCTTGACAAAGCAGGTAACTGTTGACATCATAGACCTGGCTGCCCAGCAAAAAGGAAGAAAGAGCTAGAGAGAAATCAGCAATAGGGCTAATTATTAAAAACATCACCTTGTTGAAGAGAACAGGCAGAGCTGTGTGTAGGGGAGCATTTTATGAAGAACCCTGAAATCCAATGAACTCTGTGTTAGGAGGAGGATTTACAAAGGGCTTGACAGTGTTAGGGAGTTCTCATCCTCCACAGCTTGTTACAGAGCCTCAACATATCCTTTGTTGTTGTGGTTTCCTAAACCAAGCTGGGTGACAATTCAAGCTTCCTTTTGGTTTTTCTCACTGATTTTTTATAGACCATGGAACTTCTTAAAAGAAAAGGCGATGAAGTTTAGGTTAAATTGATGGCCAGTAAAGATTTTTTGAGCAAAGTACCAACTCTTCACTAATGCCTAGACACTTAAAGCAGTATGGATTTGATAGTAGCATCAGGGAAAGGCTCTCTAGAAATGAGTTAGTGTCTGCAGGAACTAAGCCAGAACATAGCTTGAAATCCGTTTTTCCTGGGAGACTGCTCTCCTTCTTCCTCAAATACTTGTTTCTTGGACTTCATCCAGCCAACATGGAGAAAATCAAAGATGCCTAAAATGCCTTTCTCATTTGACAGTCACCATAATCTTGCTGCCCACACACTTATTTCTGACTTCCCAAGCTCTGAAAGTTACAGCAGAGCAGTGAATGAAGGAGTTAAGAATAACCAAGCAGGAACACATGATTTAATCTTACTCAGCAGAGGGAGGGTGAGCCAGCACGTGAGGGACTCCTGGCTGCTTGCTCACATTCACAGCTTATGGTTCTGAGATTTAAACTTTGTATCTTCAGCAACAGCATCTTAAAATCAGTGCTTCCAGGTGGCACCAATGATAGAGAAGCAATAGAGATATTTTTTAAATAAAGAAAAGTTACAGATGTATCTCTGGTTTTACCTTCAGTTAGAAGTCAAGGGAAGAATGTTTCTGTATTTCAGAAAGTTGTAAATACCTACAGTTAAAAGATCAAGTAAAGTAGTCAGTAGTTGAAACCAGAATGGTAAATGTTCATGGTAGCATCCAGTATCTAGGCAAATCCAAAGTTTTTAAATGATACATTCTAAAAAAGGACAAGATGCTATTTCCTGAGAAGAGGGAAAAAGGCAAAAGATCAGAACAGCAAAGAAAAAGCTGGAAGATGTTGCTCTGAAAAGTATTTTCTGATTTAAATGTCAAAACAGGAGAGTTCAGAACCTGCTGGGGTGTGGAAAATTCTGAATGAACAATTTGCGTCGGAAGTTTGCAACTATTTTGCTGGAATGGGAAAGTAATGATCCAATAGAATAATTAAAAAAAAGTCAATTCTCTTTAGGTATTACCACCTCACTTGCAGGGAGGAGAAAGGGAGCAGTTTAATAGTGGTGAGGTGCTGTCAGACGCTGGGGTTGGGGAGCAGGATGAGACTCTGATAGTTTTAAAGGAAATGCATTGGAATCTGTATTCATTTCTATTTAATGTATATGTTTTCCTCAGTTCATAATCAAGTAGAAGAAACATTACGGACGCAGTTAGCGCCACAAACTCCAGAAACTAACTTCAGGGTAAGCTATAGATCTTTCAACCACTTTTGCAAGTGCAGCAATATGCTGGAATAATTCAAAATACGTATTTTGTATTTGAGTGTAAATTTGAGTGTTAAGGAAACTGATCTTCTGACTCTTAGACATCTTTGCTACTTAAACAGTACATATAATTTTGTAAAATTTTCCTGACCCTCTCTTTGGATTGAGGATTCTTTTGGTAGCCACTTTCCTGTTCAGCACGGTTGGAGTGACCGGTGAGCCAAACCTACAGCTGGATGCATCCACCTGACCTGCTGCCTTTTTTCCACATGAGCCAGGGAACAGCTGTATCCACAGGAGACACTCCCAAACAACCAACTTACAGAGCTGGGTGGCTTCTGCTTTGGCCAGAGGAGTGGAAAGCATTGGGGGTGGGATGAGAGAGGGGGCTGCAGGGAGCTTGAGGCAGCAGCTGCTGCCCAGCATTTCTCCCACCTTGGCAGGACCCAAATCTCTTGGTCTGCAACACAAACTCCCCTTGGCAGCAGCCCAACTCCTCATGGCAGATGCAGGAGGGTGAATTCTTTTTCATATTATTGTTTCAGGAGTCTAGCTACCTATTTTCTAGTAAGGAATCTATTGGACAAGAGCTGGGGAATTCCTTTGCACCAAATATTAGAATTAAGAAGGAGCCTTTGGATGACGAATATGCTAAAGCTATGGCCCCACAGCAGGGACTATTAGACAAAATTAAAGATGAACCTGGTAATTCTGAGGTAAGTTTCCCATTGCATTTCTCATTTTGGTCTGACAGCTGACCGCTTAAGCTGAACATAAATTCAGCAATTTATTTGGTTTGTTGACCGAAACTTAACTTGAAGAACATAGTTTAGTAGAAGGATTTTTCGCTCTTACACTACTATGAAACCCACCCCCCCCAACTTTTTGATGTCTTGTTACCTTGTCTCTGAAAATGTTTTGCTTTTCAGTTAGAAACAAAGCCAAGTGCTCTAGAGCTTCTGTTACTGAATCTGTGGCAACATAGACACTT
This sequence comes from Gymnorhina tibicen, assembly GCA_013399875.1. Lineage (NCBI taxonomy): Eukaryota > Metazoa > Chordata > Aves > Passeriformes > Artamidae > Gymnorhina > Gymnorhina tibicen. The sequence goes on along the minus strand of VXAZ01002122.1, from coordinate 32,844 downwards.
AGTATCTAACTAGGAAATAAACTGTAAATCACATTTTCTTAAATACCTTATAAGTAGTCACAATTAAGAGATATGAATTAAAGCAGTGCTATTGCTGCGACTCCTACTTAAAAGTTGCCTTTGCAAGCACAGTAGTTTGTTCTTGTTTTAAATTAACACTGAAAGGTCTTAAAAAAATATTTAAGTACTTACACATCAGTGAAGTCAAAGTTTAAGTCACTTTCTCATTCACAACTGACAGTTTTTATGATGATACAGGTAAAGCTCAGTAATTGCAACCTGGAGAAGGTCTGACCTATGGATTGAGCGGTGCTGGGGCCAGGGTTGCTGAGCTCCAGCCAGTCTCTGTGCCGTTGGTTTGCTGTGTGACAATTCCTGTCTCTTCACTGCTCATATCTGGGTTACATGTCAGACTTTATATGTTAAAGGTGTGCAGAACTTCCCAGAGTGATCCATCCCCTTGCACCGACACGAGAGTGTTGGTGTTCCTGTGCAGGTGTTCGTTTTTAGCATCAGTCTTTGTCCTTCTGCTAAACCTCCTCTGCTCTCCGGGCCTGTCTTCCCAGCACTTTTTCTTCTTTTCCCATAATACTCTCAACTTAATGAGATAAAGAAGTAAAGTATTTGCAACTTCAGATTTTACTGTCCTTCTGATTTGTTCAGTCTCTGTGGGATTGTTTGGGTTTATTTTTCCTTGAACCTATAGAATGTCAAACCACGTGTAGATTAGTTAAATCTGTCTCTTCTTTTGTCCTCCCAAGATGGCATCTGCTGTGTGGATTTGTGTGGAATGCAAGGCGAGATGTCTGTGGTTATCAAAGATCAGATTAATAAGTAAAAATGAAGACTTGAAGAATTAAAATGTCAAATATCGTATGGTTCAAAATATTCCTTCCTGGAGTAAAATCCTGTGATTATCAACTCTGCCTGATACTGGAAAAGTAGGAGAACTGAGTTCATTTTGTTTTGCTTTAGATTGGAATTAATATGGGGGGGATTTTATGGAATTTTTTGTTACTATTTCCTGAAAGATAAGAGCATTTCTTGCTGTAACCAGTAGTTGGAGCTGAAGGTTTTTGGCTTTCAGCACTGTTACGCTGCGGTGAAACTGCTTGATCATGCACAGTTGATGTCAGGATTTGCCTCCATTTCTTTTCCTACTCTTGACTAAGGATACAATTGCAGTTAAAGTGCTTAAAAAACTGTATGTCTGCAAATGATTCATTTTTAAATGATAATAATAAAAATGGTGCTTGAGAATCTCATCACAGCATGCCCATACCCAGCTTAGAGCTTCTCTTACCTGAGATTTGATTGTTTCAGTCTGATGGTTCACATGATCAAGGAATACCATTGCCTGTTCTCCTGGGAAACGTGTTGAAAAATAGTTTGGTTGTCCAGTATAGAAACTTCCAATTTTCCCACAGGAGTAAGAGGAATGCTCAGTTTGAGCATGTGCGCGGTGGAGGCTGTTGTGGGATTTTGGGAGCTGGCGGAAGCTGGGGGAGCATCTCGCTGCCACTGGGAAGGGAGAGCTTCCTTTTGCTTAGTGATTCTGAATTGGCTTCCCTGGCAGCCAGGCAGCAACTGTGAATTTAGCTCAGTCATAACATGATATCATGCCTCACTACTCCCAAACGACTGTAAGTAGGCTAAATCTTATCATCTCTGTAGTTCCAAGAGATTATGCTTTTCAGCCTATTACGATTTACATGTGGAGTGTTCAAAGCTGCTTTCTGGCTCAGATTTCTAGGGAGAGCAGGGGCAGGAAGCGTGGTGTCAGTGTGAATAGCTGCTGGGGACTAAGCCAGTCATTTATAGCATGTCAGCTATTCCACCAGCAGCTGTCCAGGGATTTTCTCATCCTGGACCAAATGTGAGGTGATTCCCCTATCGCTGGAGCTGGGACTGTGATGGTCTGGCCCTGGTGGTGCCAGCCTTGGTCTGCTTCACCTTAGGCTGCTCCAAGGTCCCAACTCCTGGGTAATATAGAACCCTCCCCAATGAGGTCCCAGCTCTATTTCATTGCTACCCTCCATGAATGTGAAGATAAAGCTTCTTTCCCAGAACAGTGGCAAGGGCTGCAAAAGCACTTTGAGATGGAAAGTTTGAGTGGAAAGCAGAGATTTCCTTAAGCTTTGGCTGAATTCTGAGGTGTCTTGGAGTGCAGCTGGAGAGGGGAATGCACCAGGCAGCCCCCCTTGCCCATTTGTGCCCGCTCAGGTGTGGTTTGCTGTGGAGCTCTGAACAGGAGCTGTGTGTGGTGCTCACACAGCAACACTTGTCACCCGGCCTTCGGAGCAGGCTTAGGACACCCACTCTTCCCTGAGGTTCAATGCAGCATTGTGAAAGAATGGAAATCATGTAACCTGTTATTACATGTGTGTATTTGTTCTCCTTTTCTTTTCCCTTTGTTTTAGGAGTACGGCCAACAGCCAAAATCTCAGGAAGGGGAGCTGAAAATCAGTGCTGTATTTTCAGTCAGTGGCAATCCTCTTGGTAAGGAATAGGCAAGACTAACTTAATTTAAATCTGTAAAATGTGTCACCTTTGCAAATAGTCTTGCAGGTCATTCTGCATTTCATTCACTGTGTCTGATCCCAGTAGGAATGAAGAACTAGTTTGGTTTAGGGAGAATGAAATTGAGATTATAAAATAATTATGTTTTTGAGGCATAGGAAAATTGAATGTGAAATGCATAGGAGAACTGAATGTGTTAAAACAGTCTTAAGCTGAAGGAGGGCAGGTTTAGATTAGGTCTCAGAAAGAAATTGTTCCGTGAGGGTGGGGAGGCCCTGGCACAGGGTGCCCAGAGAAGCTGTGGCTGCCCCTGGATTCCTGGAAGTGTCGAAGGCCAGGTTGGACGGGGCTTGGAGCAACCTGGGACAGTGGAAGGTGTCCCTGCCCATGGCAGGCGGTGGAATGGGATGAGCTTTAAGGTCCCTTCCAGCCCAAACTATTCTGTGATTCCATGAAAGGGATATTAAAAGTGCATTCTCCATCTTCATAGTTATAAAAATCTGCTATGCAGAAAACCAGCGCAGGGCATGTATTTGTGGAGAGTTCATCTGCTATTTGATTCTCCTCTAGACCCTGACAACCCAAATAAAGACATGAGCCTTGTGCTTGCCCCTGCACACCAGTGTAATAGATACGTAACACTTACTCTGTGTTTTCTCTGTGTGGGTTTTTTTTTAGTTCCACAGCTGTCATCAGGTTTCCAGCCTGCTGTGGCATCCTCTGGCATGAGTAAAATGCTTCCCTCAGTTCCAAGCACAGCTGTTCGGGTTTCCTGTTCTGGCTGTAAAAAAATCCTGCAGAAGGGGCAAACTGCCTACCAGAGGAAAGGCTCAACCCAGCTCTTCTGCTCCACACTGTGCCTCACTGGATACACCATTCCAGCTTCTCGCCCACCAGCTTCTACCAAGAAAACCTGCTCAAGCTGCTCAAAGTAGGACAGTGCTTTAATTTGTTCTACTAATAATTGATATTCAAGCAGATAATGAAAGGCTTCAGTTCTGTTCTTGTGCCCCTTGCTGTGTTGGTAGCGCTGCTCCTGTTATGCTTCCCTTCAAAAACTGGTGGCTGATGCTGTTCCTTGTTAATTGGTCTGTCTGCTTGCAGTTCCATTTCCTTAATTGGGTTTTACATACACGTAGATTTAAAAGCCTCTGTGGTGCAGAGTGCGTCTTCTCTTTTGTTTGTTTTAAATGAGCCAAATATGAAAAACTGTATTTCAAAAGGTCCTGCATTTTCTTGCCATTTCGAAATGTCATTGCACTCTCAAAGCTACTAACAAGAGTACATTTTCAGGAAGTATTTTATGCATTATTTCTTCTAGAGGGAAATAGATTTATGAATCCCTAAAATGAAGCAAAACATGGGTGAGTTCATGTATTCAAGGCAGAATATTTCCTTAGATTCTAAAAAAAATTAACTTTTCCTTCAGGCTCCATTGTGTGGTGTTAGCTTTCTGTAGGCCTTAGATTTTCAAACTGCATCACTGCTGCTTTCATAACATGTAGAGAGATTAAATTTATTAAGAATTGAGTTTTTTAGGTAATGGGAGCTTCAGCACCCAAATCAGTTACTTTCTACCTAGGCCTAGAGTGGAAAGGTGAGGTTGGGCTTTTTTGAGCCTACTTGGACAAAATAATTTAGAAAATAGCTACATTTTCCACAGTCCTGCTGGATACACAGTCACGAATCCTCAGCTCTAAAAACATTTCAATTATTAGAAATTTTTTGTTCATTTGTATTATGTCCAAATTAGCAAAAGGAGACCTTTGTGGCTGGCTCGGTAAGATGTCATTGCCATACATTCACTCGAGGCAAATAATTTCCAGGCTGATGATGCTACAGTCTGTTTATTGAGAATTATTCATATGTAATATTTTTATGAAAGTTACTTTGAAAGTTACTTATGTTATGGAAGTTACTTTGCCAAAGGAGTGCTGCTTTGTTCATCATTTCTTCAACAACAAATTTATTACTTTAAGTTTTACAAGGGCAATTGAACTTAAACTTGAGGTTTCAATTAATTATTCTTTTCACTTGCTGCCTTAGTGTGAAAAGGCCTTGTAACAAAGTTTAGAAGTCTTGGCTGTAATTTGTATTTATTCTGTTGAAAAATGGGTTACCTTTGACAGAACAAGTGAGAAGGAGGCATCCTTCCAAGCAAGAAGTTATATAAGTATTTCCTCCTAGTTTTCTGACTTCAGGGCTTCGAAACTTTTCTGCGAAGGACTGTTTCGAAAGAGAGAAGAAATAAGGAGAAAGTTCAGTGTGTTAAATCCAGCAAAAAATAAACAAAATTCAGGATGGGAGATAAGAAAGTTAAAATACTTGTCAGACCATGGTGGACTGAACTAATTGTGATTAGAAATTGTGGCCTTTCATTTTTCCCCTACCCCCTTATTTGTTAAGAGGAATTATTCCACATATCTTGCTTTCTAAATGTTTTGTTAATAAAGGCTGTGCAAAACAGTTAGTTTCTCCAAGTTCCTTTAGAAAAGATTTAATGCTAGAGCTTGTTCTTTTTATAGGCCACTCCTAAGTCCAGGTACAAAATGTTTCACAAAATACTTACTTAGGAATTGTACTTCTTACCTATTTTCCTGATAGGAAAGGAAAAATGAAGTCAGATACTTAGCAAAAAATAAAGGTTTAAATTAAATGGATCCACCCTCTCCTGGAGAATGTTTAGTCTCCAGAATAAGCAAGAGCAGCAAGTTGTCATGAAACCAACATTAATCCTTTATCTCTGTGTTTGTTTTTCTTTTTCCATAGAGAAATTCTAAATCCAAAGGATGTAATCACTGCCCAGTTTGACAACACAGACTCCAGTAAGGACTTCTGCAGCCAGTCTTGTCTGTCCACATTTGAACTGAAAAGGAAACCCATTGTCACTATCCACACCAACAGCATTTCCAGCAAGTGCAGCATGTGCCAGAAGAATGCAGTGGTAATTGCCCATTTCCTCATTTGAATTCTTGTAGCTCAGCACAACTTGCTGTCTCAGTGATGAACACACATATTCTTTCTGTCCTTGCTGTATATTCCTTTTCTTCCAGATCAGGCACGAGGTGAATTACCAGAACGTGGTGCACAAGCTCTGCAGTGACGCCTGTTTCTCCCAGTTCCGCTCGGCCAACAACCTGACCATGAACTGCTGTGAATATTGTGGAGGATACTGCTACAGTGGCTCTGGCCAGTGTCATGTCCTGCAGATAGAGGGACAGTCCAAAAAGTTCTGCAGTTCCATATGTGTGACAGCTTACAAGCAGGTACATGTGATGGGACAAGGGGGAATGGCTCCCCACTGCCAGAGGGCAGGGTTAGATGGGATATTGGGAAGGAATTGTTCCCTGTGAGGGTGGGGAGGCCCTGGCACAGGGTGCCCAGAGAAGCTGTGGCTGCCCCTGGATCCCTGGAAGTGTCCAAGGCCAGGTTGGATGGGGCTTGGAGCAACCTGGGATAGGGGAAGGTGTCCCTGCCCATGACAGGGGGTGGAACTGGATGGTCTTTAAGGTCCCTTCCAACCCAAAACATTCTGGGATTCCATGATTCTGTATTTGGACAAAATACAAAGGATGGTATGCATCTAATTTTTGGTTAGATTTTGGGTGTTTTAAGAAACACGCAATTTCCTAGTTGATTATTTCAGTTACTGTTTTGGTCTAAGGTAACTGCTTTTGTCATTTCACAGAATAACAAAATCATTAAGGTTGGAAAAGCCCTCCAAGATCATCAAGTCCAACCTTCAGCCAAATACCCCAAGGCCCACTAAACTATATCACAAAGTGTCACAGGTCAAAGTAGGTTTTGAACAATTCCAGGGATGATAATTTGCTGCTTAATCGTTGCCCAAACGTGTTGCTCTGTTTTTCCCTCACCACTGGACCAGCTACCAGAGAATTCCAGTGTGGGAGAAGGCATGGTGGGACCCTTCAGCAGCAGCCCACTGTGACTGTTTTCAGCCTTGAGAAGCTCCCTGTTTTAAAGAGTATTCTTTATTAAATTGTAGCCTTTAAATTAAGTGGAGAGGAAAAGTAATAATTAGTTGATAATTATGATTTAACTTTCAAAGTTTTCATACTTAGTTTTGATTATAGTTGATCCTCTTGAAGACCTGGGCATTTAAGAGAACCTTAATTTACTGTAATAGCTCAATTATTTTTGAATGACTTATTTTAATGAAATTACTTTAGGAAAAATTGCCTTCTGATAAAAGAATGTAGCTTCGTTTTGTGACTTGACTCTGCTGTCCCATTATCCAGACCACTTAGGCCAAGAAAGGCCTAATGAATTAAAAATAAAAATTACGGTAAATGTATTTCATCCAGAAAACTACCTTCAGAATTAGTTATCCTCTGAAACAAATCTGGAAATAAAATTAAATAAGCTGGAAAGGTTTTCATGCTGCTTTTATATCACACATCAAAACCCCATATGTGATAGTTCTCTTGAAAATACAGTATGTTCAAAGCTTATAAGGTTAAGTCAAATCTATTTTTAATAGATTTTTAAACAGCATTCAGCTTAATTGTCAGGTACATTCTGATAGTTTCTGGAGGTTTGTGGGTGTTTTTAAGTCCCTAGAAGCTTACACTCTGTTCTGTCCTGTGAAGAACTGGAATAGCTGGTGATTGAACAAAGTGCATTTTTAAGGCTGTCATACTAAGATAATCTGGTGCACTAATTCTCAAAGTTTTTTCCAAACTTAAACACCTCCAAAACCTTAAACACAGAAAATGTGTCAGTGAAAGTCAGGCTTTTTCCTCTGTCTCTCTTCAAAAGCAGTTTGTGGACCATACACTGAAAACTGTGATTATTACTAGCAGATGGATCTCTTTCCCATTTTGCTACCAAACACCATCAGGGGACCTGCTTCTCCCTGTTCCTTGTTTCCTCGTCTGTTCAGTGGGAATATTGTTTACATACACAGCTGATGCATTAAAAATCAGAAGCCAAATGTCAGTTCTCAGCAAGGCGTTTGAAGTTGGCTGATACAAGGTGCTGATCCGTGCTAGTACAACCTGCAGTGGTGTTTGCAGTGGAGGCCTTTGCCCAGGCAGTCTGGTACTGGTTCAAGTGGCCTGGGGAGGTACTCAAACCAGAGTTCAAATCAGTGTGTCTGCACGATAAATAACACAGCTGTAAAACAAGTGCTGTTTCAAGCACACCGGCACACTTTATAAATGTTTTCTATATTAGCAATGATTTCCAGGTTCATAAAAATGTCAAATTTCAAATGAACAACCAATTTCTATGTTTCCACAGAAGTCAGCTAAAATTACACCCTGCACACTGTGTAAATCTCTGAGATCTTCAGCTGAGATGGTGGAGAGCACAAATAACTTGGGGAAGATGGAACTGTTTTGTTCTGTTAACTGTTTGTCGGCATACAGAGTAAAAATGGTCACTACTTCAGGTAAGCTTATCCTTTTACTTCTATAGAAACTTAATTTCCTGTGGCTCATATCCAGACTTTATTTGTCTTGAAAGTTAAGGCCAATACTCTTTTTTTGGGAGGGTGAGAAGTGGCTTTTTTTTAAAGGGAAGATGAGATGCTGAGATGGGAATGTAAGGACATTCAGCCATAGATAAATGTAGCAGTGACAGTACAGCCATTTCAGTTTTGGTTTTAGGGAGCTTAAACATGATAACCAATCTTAAATCTATTTTTTTGCTCTTGCAAGTGCAGCTGGTGGGTTTCCCAGCTAGACAAGCCTCTTGTGTGGACATGTGCCATGCCACTGCTGGGACTCTTCTGGCCCTTTTTCCCTGGGGTGATCAGCTTTGTTACCTCTGCCCAATGTTGCATGGAGCAAGGCAAACATTTTCAGCTATTCTTCATGTAGAAATAGAAAAATGCTTACTGACATCCTAGGGATACTGGGAGATTAATTAAATTTCTGGCAAGCAACAGGCACAGCAGCTGCAGTGTCTGCTTCTGAATCTGTGGAAACGTCATCTTGGGTTTCTGTCTGTGCCTTGGCTCATCATTCAGGCTCTGTTTTTGTATGCACGGTGCAAAATTAGCTGCAATACCACTTGATGTTGCATAAATCACTTTTTCTTTCTGTTTCACCCTCAGGTGTTCAAGTTCAGTGCAACAGCTGTAAAACCTCAGCAAACCCTCAGTATCACTTGGCTATGTCAGATGGGAGCATACGCAATTTTTGCAGCTACAGTTGTGTAGTAGCTTTTCAGGTGTGACATCTAGGATTTCTTCTTAGCTGAATTAACAGAATGCTAAATTGATGGTGGAAATACCCAGGTGCAAGATGTAACCCTGTAAAATGAAGCCTGTCCGTTTGCTTTCCCACAGAATCTGTTCAACAAGCCCGCAGGACTGAACTCCTCGGTGGTGCCCCTGTCGCAAGGCCAGGTCATTGTGAGCATCCCCTCGGGCACGGTGGTCTCGGCCAGCGGCACCACCTCCACCGTGTCCCCCAGCTCCACGAGCACCTCGGCTGCAGCAGGGCTCCAGAGGTTGGCTGCCCAGTGCCAGCAGGTCACCTTTACCCGCTCTGTTGTGAAAATCAAGTGTCAGCACTGTAACAGATCGTTTGCCACCAAACCAGAACTGCTTGACTACAAGGTAATAAAGATTAGGGCTTTCCAAGCTCTTTTTTCACAACAGAAACCCAAGAAATTGTAGTTTATGTGCACTGGTCCATCAGTACTGCTTTGTTGCTTGCAAAGACTTGCTATGCAGGGGTGTGAAACTGCTTTGGTATCACTTAAGCAATATCAAATTAATACTGATACTAGCTCTATGATCTTAAAACCAGAAAAAAAAGGACTCCAAAAAAACCCCAAACCAAATGATTGCCTGGCTAAATAAACACATCCCTGTCTCTTGGACCTAGGGATGTTCCTTTTAATCCAAGGACAAAGCACACTGGTGAGGGCTTTCTGCAGGAAATTTTGCTTTATTATGAAGCTAAATGGGGACACTCATTTGCTGGTGCTGTCTGTTGCTGATTTCTAAGGGTATAAATACTCTTCTGCGTTTCTATTAACAATTTAAATGTATTATCTGGGGTGTGACTCATTCAAACATTGAAACCAAAACATTCTGGCTGCGTTGCAGGGTAAAATGTTCCAGTTCTGTGGGAAGACCTGCTGTGATGAGTACAAGAAGAAGGGCAATATGACGGCTTTGTGTGAATACTGCAGGTTTGAGAAAATTATCAAGGAGACAGTGAGATTCTCAGGCGTAGATAGAACATTCTGTAGCGAAGGTAAGAAAGGGCAAAACCCTGTCTCAGAGAAATCAAGTCACAAGTGTTTTGCCTTAAAATTATTGGTGATACTAAAAGAAATCTATTATTTAGATAATAAGTTAGGAGTCTGTTTTTTAGGTTTAGGAGCACAGAACCCTGTTCACACTTTACATTTTAATGGTATGTTTCAGTGAACTATTACAGACATCACTAAATACAGGAATTACAAGTGCTGAGGGATTGTCATTTTGGTATTAAAGGATGTTTTTGCTGTTTTCTTTTAGTTTGTAAACTGCTCTATAAGCACGACTTGTCTAAGCGCTGGGGAACCCACTGTAAAATGTGCAGTTACTGTTTACAGACTTCCCCCAAACTGGTCCAGAATCACTTTGGGGGGAAAACGGAAGAATTTTGCTCAGAGGAGTGCATGTCTAAATTCACAGTTTTGTTTTACCAGGTAAGCAATATTCTCACATCCTCTGGTAGGGAATATTTTATGCATACCCCTTGTTGGTGTTTCCGAGCGTGTTCAATTTCTCCCTCACTGTTTTCTAGATGGCAAAGTGTGATGGTTGTAAGAGACAAGGTAAACTCAACGAATCCATAAAGTGGCAAGGGGAGATGAAGCATTTTTGCAATCTGCTTTGTATTCTGTTGTTCTGTAAACAGCAAGGTGTTTCTGACCCTCCACTCCCAAACAACACAGGTAAAGCAGGCTGGGGATGGTATTGCCTTTTGGTGTGTGGGGTTGGATGGATGTTTATCTGCAAACTCACTTCAGTGAACTCTTTAAGATCTGCCTCCTCCTGGGGAGCTTGTCTGTTGCTATTGAGTGGGCTCAGGTTTAGATCACTCTTACTTGAGACAGTTTCAAACTTCCTTAGGTATGAAATGCAATTGCTTCAGGTACCAAACAAATTTTAAAGAAGATGAAGCAAAAGCACTTGCTTTCAGTCACTTTCATGAAACAAAGGCCTGTTTCATTGGGGTAAAATGTACTGATATCTAGTGAAGACATGTTAAATATCTAGCTTGTCTTCATAACACCTAAAAGATATGGTAGAATGTTAATATTCTTTTAACAAAAACAATCAAGTGGTGAAATTCGTAGACCTAATGGTTTTAAATTCAGGCTCCTATATATGCACTTAAACCAGCCACTTCTGTGCAGTCTGTAGGCATGTGAACAGTTCCCATTTCTGTCTTTAAGTGTTGATTCTTGGGAAGTATCAATCCCAAGGTTAACAAGTGCTGTAGCTGTTTCCTTGAGCAGGTGGAATGGGAATGAGGGTGGGAATGAAGCCCACAAGAACAGGAACTGTGAGTTTCTATAAGGAATGAGACACAAAGGGATGAAAGGCCCACAAAGACAGGGAGAGAAAGGGAAACAAAAGCCAGGAATATCACTGATCCTAAAGAGGGGCGTAATCTCTCACTGAGTGATGGTGGCTGCAAGAGGAAGGTACCCAAAACCAATAAAATATTAACTGAAAGTTTTTAGTGTGCACCAGGCCATGGTCAGCTTTTCAATTTGGTGCACTTCTGCTGCTTACGTGGGTGGGAGCTCTTTTCCTTCTTGCTTGATTTGCTTGTGGAACCAGCTCCTGTTTAAACTGAAACGCTGCAGCTTGACACCTACATCCCCTTCTCACACAGCAGCCTCTTTCATCTGGAGACAGATCTGAAGGGTGGGTGTTGTTTCAGAAATGCTTTTTTTCTCAATTATCTTACTGCTTATTCTCATTTTCTTCTGTCCACTGTGTCCAGCAAACCTTTCCATGGCACCAGCCTCCTCCTCAGGCCCTCCTTCTTTAAGAAAGGACTCAACCCCTGTCATAGCAAACGTGGTGTCCCTTGCAAGCACCCCAGCTGCCCAGCCTACTGTTAACTCCAACAATGTTTTACAGGGTAAGGCAGCTGAATACGATGCCTGTACTTTTACATCTCTATTCCTGAACATTTATATTTGCTCAGGGATTTTATTTTTTACTGAGAACAACGGCCACTTCTTCATTATGCTTCACATCAGTGCAGATGGTTGTGTTTGTCCTTCCTTTATCTAGGTATAAGTAATGACTTAAATTTATGTACATACATCAGGGAATGAGTTTTAATTGGAATTCTTTTTCTTGACCTTGGCAGAATGTGGATTATGGTCCTTGAAGATAAGTAGACATGTTATTGTATGGTTTTTTCCTTCACAGGTGCAGTCCCTACTGTGACAGCAAAAACAATAGGAGATGTAAGTTTTACAAGAGACTTTTCTCAATTTTGCCCAAATTGTATTAATAACAAGTAAAGAATCCAAGAATTTGGCACCATCATTTTGTAACTGATTTTTGATAGGGATTTAAAATTCATCCAGCTTGCAGATGCTTTTTAAAAAATGGTTAAAACTTACATGGTACAAAAGTCTGATTCTGTCCACAGACTGGATGTTTTAAGGCAAAACTTGTCAGATTGTAGCTCTTGAGGTGCCTGTGTTTCTCAAGTAATTCGTGTCTGGCTTCTGCACTTGAGGCTGCCTTTTGTGCCCAGAAGTGGCATAGGATGGCAAAAGGACCAGCATGGGAGGAGGGGACCAGCCTGAGCTGCTGGGACTGACGTGACCAAGCTCCTGCAGCTTCATTTTCCTTCCCCACTCCCTGGTAGTGTGGTAACAGAGCTGTGGGGAACCACTGTCACCACTTATCTGGGGATAACTGAGAGTTCCTATTCTTGAGCTCTTTGAGGTACATGGTGTAATATCTTGCAACTCTCTTAAAATACAGAAATGTTTTTATGTAGCTTTAAGTTCTGGAAGACTGACAGCTTTGCTTTTAGCTGGAGTGTCACTTACGGATTAGAGTATGAGTTTTCCCTCTTGAAATAGATCCTGTTATTTGAATGCATGACTGAAAATTACAGTTAGTAGGACATGGAATTAGTACAAGCATGAATAGTCAGTCTGTGTGGAATCAGGAAATGATGCTGCTGCTGCCAGCATTGGTGTTCATTTTTTACATTTATTTGTTTTCAGTGGTTTCACATCAATTTACTCAGTTTTATCGGGGTCTGTATCAGCCAGACTTTTAGTCATCAAAAGTATTTTAACATAATTCCTCTTTATATCTCTGACATCAGTAAAATTCCAAGGTCAAAAGTTTATAGCACGTATTTGACTACAGAAACCAAATATTCTTGCAGATTTGTTCACTGCACTGTTAACAAAATTGCTTTATTAGCAAAATTAGCTTTAAACAACGTTATTGTTGGATCAGAGTAAATTGAGATGGAGACCAGAAAGCACCAAATACATTAGCAAGCTTGTTTTGCAGTAGTTTATAAATGATTATTTTTGTCAGCAAATAGAGTTTTAAATTGTTCAGCCTCACATAGTAGAGAACAAAGGTTAGTCTTATATTATCCTTCAAACCAATACTGACTCGGCCCTCATTTGTGTTTTCCAAACAGGCAAGTACCCAGACAGATGCCCTAAAGCTCCCATCATCAAAACCACCCAGGCTTCTGAAAAACAAAGCTTTATTGTGCAAGCCAATCACCCAGACTAAGGCCACCTCGTGCAAACCTCACACACAAAACAAAGAATGCCAGACAGGTGGGTGTCTGATCTGCTACCCCTGTTGGAACTGTCTGTACTGCAGTCGAGAGAGTAATACATGATTTATGTAACAGGGAGTATTTTTGCATGTATTGACTTTAACTAGTTTTCAGGCTGTTATATGGTATTTTCCAACAATTTTTGGTTTGTTCTGTTTTTGGTATAACAGAAGGAGAAGAACCTGCTCAACCCCAGATCATTGTGGTACCTGTTCCTGTACCAGTGTTTGTGCCAGTGCCCCTCCACCTCTACACCCAGTACACACCAGTTCCCCTGGGCATGCCAGTACCTGTAAGTTATGCTGCAGTTCCCTACAGAAGTCGGTGGTTTACAGGCGTGTTTTGTGTCCAGCACACCCAGCGCTGTGTCACTGGGTGTTGTGTCTGGTCACACAAGTGGTGTTTGGAATCCTTGAAGCCATTTCCTTCCTTATTACATCATATTTGGTTAAACATCGTCACACAAAACTACCAAATTGTAGGAAGAGTACAGAGCTGTCCAGTCTGGAGTTATTTTTAACTTCATTTTAGTAGTCCTAAAATAAATTTAAGGTTAAATGGGAGGGACCTCGCTTGTGTATTTGCTGTTTCCCTTCACCCCTACGTATGTTCTGATGTTTTCCACATGTTCCATAGGTACCAGTTCCCATGCTCATCCCAACTACCCCAGATAATGCTGATAAGATCACTGAAAATATTCAGGAAAACAAGGAAAAGATATCCATGAATCCATTTGAAGCTGATCTCCTTCAAATGGCAGAAATGATTGCAGAAGACACGGAGAGAGAAAAAACACACTCTCATGGTGGTAGGTGGTGGCTTTAAAAAGGATATGAAATGCAGTGAGGTGAAGGTCCTCTCACCACAGAAATTTCCCTCTCCCTGATCCTAGATGCTGCTTGACTTGTGTTGACAGGAACAGGTTACCACAGGTAGTAACCTCCAGATCAGTGTTAGAAGGAGGAGTCAAAATCAAGAAGACAGAGCAGTTGTTTTAAAAGAATATTTTCCTAGCAAGCTTTTTATGGAGGATTCTTGAGGGGTGAGACAGGTAAGAATGTGTTGGATACTGATCAACCCATGTAATGAAAGTGAAAGAAGCTGGAAAGAGATGAACAAAATAACCTACTGGTCTACAGATGACTCAAATAATAAACAGGGAGGGGGTGGAAGCCTTTGGAAATGCAAACCTATGTTAGTTCTGCATTTCTGTTTCCCCTGCAACAGGTAGAAAGCTGTTAGGAGAACTCTAGTAGAGGAGAAGACACAGCATGTGTGTTACTGTTATGACCTAATACATACATTTTTGCTGTTCAAAGTATTTTGTATTAGTTGTGCAAGCTGTCTGCCGCATGTAGATACAGATTTCCTTCTTTTTCTAAAGGATCTCAAACATCCGAGCACGAGCTCTTCCTGGACCCCAAGATATTTGAGAAAGGTCAGTCATGTTTTTTATTTCACAAATGGATTTTGATCCTGCTGCATCTTTTCTTGCAAACTCCTGGTTCTGCCTTTCCTGTAGCACATGGTGCCTGTGATCCCTCTCGTTGCAGACCAGGGCAGCACGTACAGCGGAGATCTGGAATCAGAAGCAGTGTCCACTCCACACAGCTGGGAGGAGGAGTTGAATCACTACACCTTACGATCCAGTGCCCTGCCAGAACCTGATCCAGAACTCAAGCCGTTCTCCAAAGGTGATGTGGAACAGGACCTGGAGGCAGATTTCCCATCAGGTCGGTGTAATGTGAAGAAAAACTCTTTGTTTTATGAAAGCACACACATTTTTCTGCATGAGCATTGTCCCAGCAGCCTGCTTGTGTGTGTTCATATAGTGACACTGGATGTTTAAAGCTGTAGGAGTTGATCAGCTCTACCAAAAATTACTATTTTTAAAATATTACTGCTGTCTTTAAAGACAGCACTCTGCAGAACCCCTGACAGGAGTAGCAGGAAGCCTTGCTTGTCTTCTTTGAATTCATCACTTCTGTGTCCCTGGGTATAATCCATGTGAGTGGGGGCTAGGATCATATTTGTCTGAATAAATACACCCACTATTTGAGGGCTCTTTTGTCCTATTGAGAATTTACTATCTTTATACAGCAAGTGCACAGATTGCTTAATTAGTCAGATGTCAGCATTATTTGAATATACAGGTGGGATTGTCAGCTGTGAGGTGTTCCATAGTATCTCAGTGACAGTGACACTTCTACCTGGGTGCTAAATCATGTGATTAAACTCTTCATGGTGTTGATTTGACTTCAGACTCATTTGACCCTCTCAGTAAAGGACCGGGTTTACATTCACGTTCACGGGCAAGACGGAGACACAGGGATGGCTTCCCACAGCCAAAAAGACGGGTAAGGAAGTAATTCTGGAGCACAAATTCCTTAAATTCTGAAATAACAACATTATGTGCCCTAATCTAACCATCCATGGATGAGGAGCTGATAAAGTGCTGCTTTGTTGGATGTGTTTGCTTGCCTGTAGGGACGGAAGAAGTCTGTGGTTGCTGTGGAGCCCCGGAATCTGATGCAGGGCTCCTACCCCGGGTGCTCTGTTTCTGGGATGACCCTAAAGTACATGTATGGGGTAAACGCCTGGAAAAACTGGGTCCAATGGAAAAACGCACAGGAGGAACAAGGGGACCTGAAGTTTTCAGGTAAATTTGTCTCTCAGTGGAAACAGAAATACTTAGTTGAAGAGCACTTGGCTTGATTCATTGTTCAAGTAAAAGTTAAGATTAGATATCACTGAGTTTTGCAATACCCATGAGTGGAGAACAGATTTTATAGAATTCTGTCTTGCATCTTTCCATGCATTTAAAAATCATAGCTATTACATTCTTAATTGATGTTTCCTTTAAAAAAAGTCTCTAAAACATTAGAAATCTCCACTTTGCCTTCTTTTGCATGCAGTAATTCTTCATTTGTAGCACAGATGCTTTATGCAGCTGCAGAGCTATTTTCTGAGCTATTATAGAACCATGAAATTACAGATTTATCAGGCCGTAATTCTAAGCTGACAGCACCAACTTGGCCCCATCCATTTTATCTGTGGCTGGCACATTCCCGAAGTATTTGTTGGTCAGCAGAACTGTTTGCTGTAAAAAAACTGTGTGATCCAGCATCAAAATCTTAACACCTTATTTCTAAGCTTCACAGCTGGAAAGAAACATATCAAAAGTCTGCCCATTCTGTGCTGCAACCTGCCTGAAACTAACTTTATTGCTCCTCATGTCTCATTGGGGTGATAGATAATAATGACAAATAAATGCTATTTTGTTTATTTTTCCAATGATGAATTATTTTATTTTTTTTTACAAAAGCCCAGCAGTCCTGGGATTTGGCGGTGTCTAACTCCCCTTTTCCCTGGTCTCAGATCTTATATCATTGCACTGAGTTCTGTGGGCAAATTTTCAGGGTCAAGCAGAGAACTTAAGTTAGGAATAGAATTGAGCTCTTTGGGGATGGTTGGGAAGAGAGCAAACCATAATAAATACCTTTGCAATTTGTAGAACTAAGCATGGCAGGACTTACATAAGAAATAACCCTGAAGGGAAGAATTCTAGTTAGGATGAGATTCGCTTTTTCATCTCTTACTTGGAATTTTTGTTGTCATTCAGTGAGAACAGCTGGGGTTTATTTCCCAGAAGTGGAATATTCACATGAGTTACTATGTTTTCTTCTTGAGGCCAAGGAAGTAAATAGTACAGTCATTTCCAGGAAGTTGTGCCCACTCCCAGGAAGATTTCCTGCTTGTTCCCAATCAGGCACTTCTGAGGTGTGGAACAGCCAAGCCTGGTAATTTCATTGCAGATCATTTGATTGATCAAGTCCTGGTTGCTCTGCTTCCCTTTCCAAACCCCCTGCACGTCCCATTGAACTCTTCCTTCCTTCTTCCTTTAAGAAGTGGGATATACTGCACTCAGCTCATGTCCAGAACTAGGGGGAAAAACTCGAGGTCTTTCTCTCACTCTGGTGAGTCTCTCATTCCCCTGAGTCCAGCTGGAGGGGTGAAACCCAGTTATCAACCCCAGGCTGCCTCAAGCTCATGCAGCCATTGCCATCCCACATTTTGGGTTCAGCAGGCTCCCAAACATTTACATGTCTGGGCTCTGAATTCCTGCAGCCTCAGTACTTGTTGTAACATTTCTACTGATTGCACATGCAGCTGGTCTGGGTTTTATTGGCCAAATATTCAATTCTCAGCCAACAGATAGGAAGGAGTTCACCATTTAGTCCTGCAGGGTACTTCATGTATGAGACAGGAATTTAGGAGTTCTGTCTACATGAAATAATAAGGAATGTGGGGAAATTTAATGTGATGAATTAATTTTGCTAATCATTTCCTCGACTCCAGTTCATCCTGTGAAGCTCAAGGAGGACATTCTCTCATGCACATTTGCTGAGCTGAGTTTTGGCTTGTGCCAGTTTATTCAAGAGGTGCGGAGACCAAATGGAGAAAAATATGATCCTGACAGCATCTTATACTTGTGCCTTGGAATTCAGCAGGTAACTCTGGAGTTAGGGCACTGCTGAGAACATGCAGAACTTGCTCTGGCTACTTATGGGACATCCACAGTCCCACAGAGCATCTTGGGGTTTATAGAGGAGGCAAGGATGTCTCTTTTTTGTGTTTTATTGTTTGCTTCAGTCCCATATATGACTCATTTTTCTGGACTTTTTTATGGTCACAGTGACCAAGTTCTTCTGTCCTTACAGGGATGTGATGTGGGGGCTGAGCGTTTCTACCTAGACACATGTAATTGGATTTGGAACTTTTTGGATCATTTTTCATGTGTAGGAAAGATTTGCTCCTCAGAAATATTTGGTTTAGGATGGAATGGTTTAGATCTAAAATAATTGCACAGTGCTCTTCCAGTATGTAAGTTTACGTGGAAGGGATTGCCCAGGAAAGATTCCCAGTGACAAGACAGATACCTGTTGTGTTGGCAATATTTACAGAAAAAAATACATTGGGAATAACTGCATTGTAATTAGTGAATACTAAGAGTAATGTAGTAAGTCTTTACTGCCTGCCGTGCAACAGTAGCAGTACAAACCTAGAATAACACTTAATTGTGTTTAAAACTCAGTGTTCAGTATATTTCTGTTCTGTTTCCTTTAGAACAGCCTGCTTGGTCCTATTCTGAAACAGGCATTTTGAGATAGAGTCAAAAGCTACTTATAACATAAAACCTATTTAATTAGACATGGAATTATCTTAATTTTTCTTCCTTGCTATGCTTGGACAAAGTGTAGGAAGAGTTAAAATTCAAAGTGCCATTGATAAGTTCTAGGAGTGTTAGTGATTTTTGTGTTCCACTTTTGACTTACTTACTGATACAAACTCCTGACTTTTAGAAAACTTTTCTAAACTGCTCCTTGACAAGTTTAAGGAACTCTTCTTCCTTGGTGCTGCAAGTTGAGCAATTTCAGCAGCCTGTGTCTCTTGTCAGGAGGTATTAGCATGTAAAGTTCTTTTCAACAGAAAAATACTCAATAATTATTCTGGTCTTTATAGGCAGACTTTTTCAAGAATATTTAGAGGAAGATGATTTTGCAGAAAACATCTCTAGAGCTTGAAGTATTAACTGTAGTTAATAGATCCTAGATCCTTGCCTAGAGCTCTCCTTTCATACTGGAGTGGTCACAGTCCCTGCAGAAAATGTATTTGCTCTTTTACTGGAGATTTCACCCAAGTGTTTGGTCCCATAAGACACTGGGACATAAGAAAGGAAAGGAATCTGATGTCCTATATCTTCTCTGCAATGCTGTATAATCACAAACTGTTTGTCTCCCTGTTTTTTTCTCTTGTAGTACCTGTTTGAGAATGGTAGAATAGATAACATTTTCACCGAGCCCTATTCCAGGTTTATGATTGAACTCACAAAACTTCTGAAAATCTGGGAACCTACAATTCTTCCAAATGGTAGGACAATTCTTTTGTTTTATGTAGCTGCATGACAAAGCCATATCATAAATCAGTGCTTTCTCAGGGCCAGGAAGAGAATGTGATCTGAGGCTCTCACATCTCTCTCTCTACACCATGGATTTTATGTCTGTTTCTACCAGTTATGATTACCCTTAAATGTATCTTTGCCTCTGATCAGTCCTTGGAAAGAAAGGATTCCCATTCTGGTATTCAACACATTAAGTTTTCTTCTTCCCTCAGGTTTTAGCTCTTTTTTTTTTTTTTTTTCTTAAATACAAGTAGCCAGAATTGAATGTAGTATTTGAGATGAGGTACTGCAAATACTCTGTATGGTTGCACTGGTATTTCCCTATAAGTGCTGGAAATACTCCTGGTGAATTTGAGGAGCATATTAGCAAATCATTGGAATCTTGTCTCAACTCCAAATTAAGACTTCCCAAATTCTGCAGGTACTTTTAATTGGTTTTCAAGCCTGATTATGGGGTTTATAGAGCTGGACACCAGCCCTATGAGTACACAACATCTTTTCCGGAGTATCAGTGAACCTTGAGTAATGTTGGCAGTTCCACAACTGGCTTTTCATTTAGAAAAATGAACTTTTTATTTAATACGGAAATGTTCCAATTACATATAGTTTGCTGCACACAGTGGTATTTTTTTACAACAAATTTCTTCTAAGCCCCCAGATCTCCCTTTCCTAACTGACTTATGATAATCACAATGGGTTATTTATACATAAAATGGGACATTTTAAACTCGTACTTCATGTTGCAGGAATTACACATTTTTGCAGTTGGCTGACTGTGGTTTAATAAAGTGAAATTAGAACTTAGTGAGAATCTGCTGGTGTCTGCAGTTCCTTCATATCCTTCTCCTCAGGTATTGGAAGATCATGCTGTTCCATAGCTTGGTTCTCCATGCTCTTATGTTTGTGCATGCAGTATTCTGCTTTTATTGGATTACAGGTGCTGATGATAGGTGTGAATTCGACCTGATACGTGGTTCATTAACAGAGGTTAGCTGAAAGAGGATTTACATGCATAAATAACTGTTTTCTTTTTCCTTTGCCCATTCTTTGTAGGTTATATGTTCTCAAGAATTGAAGAGGAACACTTGTGGGAATGTAAGCAGCTGGGTGCATATTCCCCAATCGTTTTGCTGAACACCCTTCTATTCTTCAACACCAAATACTTCCAACTAAAGAATGTCAGTGAGCACCTGAAACTGTCCTTTGCCCATGTTATGAGGCGCACCCGAACTCTGAAGTATAATACTAAGATGACATATTTACGTTTTTTCCCACCCTTTCAAAAACAAGAGGTAGAATCAGGTGAGTGCTCTCTGATCTTTGGTGTTTGGGCAGTCATATTTGTGTTGTCCGAATTACAGAATCAGAGAATTTTGTGATTCTGTATTGTCTGCTTCTCTTTTAAAAAGGACTGGGGAGAACAAGTATGTTCTGCAGTAAGCAGAACTAAGCATGTGCTGTTATCCTGAATACATTTGCAGTATTTTTCACCACTTTAAAGAGAAATTCTGAATGAGCCAAGGCACCCAGGAAAAACTTACAAAGGAGGTGTCACAGTTTTGGCTGCAAATTTGTTTAGTAGTCTTTCATAATATCCTCAGCTTGCATAAAGCTCTATTAAGTACTGCAAGAGTTAAAGGCCTTTTCTGAAGTCCGTTTCTCAGCACTTCATAGTCTTGGGGTTTGAAGGTCCAGACCTTTATTGTGCCTTTTTAATTCCCACATTTGTCCTGGGTCTGTGTGGGGAGCAGACCAGGCAGCCCCAGTGGAGAACAGCAATATGGGGCTTGCACTCAGAGTCAAAGACACACAGATGTTTGTTCTCAGTTAATTTTGGCATTTGGGAAAGGGAAGTCTTTGATCCTATCGGCTTCTTCAGTTCATAGTTCCAGTGCATTACATGAATTCTTCTTTAATAAGTAAAGTTATGTCCTCCATATTTTCCTGCTAGTTCTTGTGGGTTTTCTAGATGAGGAATGGGCTGCGGACCTGGCCTGTAGGATGTGCAGTCCTTTGCCCACCCAGCAGATCACACCAGGTGACCATGGTTGGATGGTGACACGTGACAGAACCAGTTCATGGAGTGGGTTTGGGTGATGCAGAGTCACCACTGGGTGCTGGGCTGAGATACCAGGCCTTGTTTCTGAAGCTGCTGCTTTTCACTGAACTTCTGTAATGCCATTTTTGTGTATCCAGATAAATTATCAGTAGGCAAAAGGAAACGCAGTGAAGATGAGGAGGTTCCAACAGCAGTGGAAATGGCTGAAAACACAGATAATCCCCTCCGGTGTCCAGTCCGACTTTATGAATTTTACTTATCAAAATGGTGAGTGACAGAACTTGAGTTTTGGTCTGCGTGTAAACTGGAACAGGCATTTGGGCAAGGAGCCCGCTCAGACCCTCTGTGCCTGTGCTTTGGTTCCTCTCCCCAGTTCCCAGTCCCTCAGTGTGAGCAGGACAGGAATTCCAACAGCAGCACTGCTGTGACACCCCCAGACAGGTTTTTTTTGTTACTGGTGTTGAGTCAAGAGCAGAGTTACACAGAGAGCTGTATTCTTTAAATAAATGAATTCTTTGGTATAAATGTAAACTGGAGACATTACTACAGTGCCCGTGGCATTCTCATCTCCCTTAATTCCCATACACCATCCTTCTTGTGAGGAGATTATAACTAATACCCAAGGAACATCATGTTCCTTGTGAAAGAGTGTAGGAGAAGTGTGAATTAGGTAAAACTCCTGATAAATTTTGCCTACTGAGATGTGAGATTAACTTGTGTTTAGGAGTTAGAAAGGAGACTATAGCAAGGACAGAGATATAAATCATTTTTCTCTTCTGTTTCTATATAAACTTCAGGTAGATCCTTGAGCAGGTGGAAGATGATGTTCTTCTCTCTTCAAAGAAAATACACATGCAAAATGAAACAGCATCTCATTAGTGTCAGCTGAAACAGATAAATCACCCTCAGAAATGTACCTACTGAGCGTACTACAAATATGCCATTACTGAGGCAGAGACAGGCATGCGGCTGTCCAGACTCTTTCTCTCCCTCTTCTTACCTTCCTTGTCTTCACTGGCACGTCCTTAGAAGCTTTTAGTTGTTCTTGGGCTGGGAAAGCATTTGCTTGCTCCTCATCATTATACCGTGGCTGAGCCTCTGCAGTGCTGCAGGCAGCAGTACAAATTCCCTTTGCTGTTTTGGTGTGATTATCCCAAAGCCAGGCAGGAGGGATCCTGGCTCTAGAGACTTTAGAACCCTACCAGAGCCTGGAAGCTGCCTTGGAGTCAGTCAGTCTTTCAAGCAGATGGGCTTAGCATTGCAGCATGGCCAGGCAAGCTGGGATTTAGTTCTACTCGCTCTTGAACAGCACCTTAGAATCATTTAGGTTGAAAACTCCCTCTAAGCTCATCAAATTCAGCTGTTCCCTCAGCACTGCCAAGGGCACTACTAACCCATGTCCCCAGGTGCCACATCCACATGGCTGTTAAATCCTTCCAGGGACAGGGACTCCAACACTGCCCTGGGCAGCTGTGCCAGGGCTGGACAACCCTTTCAGTGAAGAAATTTTCATTAATATCCAGTCTAAGCCTTGAGGCCATTTCCACTTGTCCACATTATGCAGCAATTCTGGAATCCCAGAACCAGTTTCATTCAGAGATTGCATGTCAAATGCGTTTATCACTCCTACCATTAATTGGATGACACTGAAGAACCCCTGCTGTAAAGAAGTTACTTTGATTTTCTTTGTTTTTTTATAAGCAACTGCCGCTGGGTTACTTGGAAACAACTTAACTCTTACCTAAGGGGAAGGGGGAGACAGTGTTGCCATCTCAATGTAACTGTGATTTCTTTGCTGATTCTCTCTTAAACCCTTGCTAAGATTGTAAATGCAGGCCAGTGTTCCTAAACCTCGTTTCCTTTGCGTTGGCAGTTCTGAAAGCGTGAAGCAGAGGAGTGATGTGTTCTACCTGCAGCCCGAGCGCTCCTGTGTTCCCAATAGCCCCATGTGGTATTCCACATTGCCAATAGACCCAGGAACCTTGGACATCATGTTAACACGGATTCTTATGGTGAGGGAGGTACACGAAGAACTTGCCAAAGTCAAATCAGAGGACTCTGATATTGAGTTATCAGACTAACTGCAGTGGGGTATTTTCCTTTGAATACGCATCAGAAGCACCAAAATGTGAATACGTCCAGCCTTTGGAAAATGTGTATCAAGTAAGCCAAGATAATGTCACCTACAGGCAGATTTTGTACCACAGTGGATGTACAAACTGGAACTGGAAGGAAGCAAGCTGTGTAAGCTGCAAATCCCAACGTCCTGTGGCACCAATCAATCCTCGGAACAAATCTAAGTGGAACTCACTTATTGGAGTGGTGCATAAATCCTTTATCTGTTTAGGATTTTTAAAAGTTGTGAGATATTTTTAAGGAAAATGGTTGTGTAAAATCTACCCTCACACTGTTGGGCATGGAGAGCTAGATTGTGGCTCAGGTGACTTCCCAGCCTGCTGGCTGGCAGCCCTTGCTGCCAAGGAATGCGTGGAGATCCTCAAGCTCTTCCAGAGGATATGAGAGAAAGGGGTGAGGTTTAGACAAACAGACACCTTCCGTTATAAATACACCTACACGTACACTTTTATGATTTTGTTTTTTGGAAACTGGGATCAAGTGTTAGGAAGGCAGGAGCCACTGGCCATCCCGATGGACAGCTCTGGCGGCTGCTCCGTGGTCACGCGAGGCCAGGCGCCGGCTCCCGCTCCGGGCTCGTGCCAACCCTCGCTCTGTTGGAAGAGGTGCTGTAGGTCAAACTTCCGAGTGACCTTTCGGGGGCTGTCCAGGAGGGGATGTCCTGGGCTCTGTGCAGAATCCCTTCCCCAGCCCAGTAGCTCTGCAGTCTGTCCATATAACCCAGCAAATACTGTGGTGCACGGAAAGTTTATTTCCCTTAAGGCAGCTTTCCTTTCTCCTCTTTCCCTGCTCCTATGGTTTTGATTATTTTGTAAGGCAAATCTAGAGAGGGCTTTGTCATTTCAAACAGAAATACACACACACTCTTTCTCTTTCCACCTTTGCAACGCGGGCAGTGTTGTACAAAGGATGCAGTATTACTTCTGACAACAGAACTGTGGTAGAAAATGACCATGTGTGTTTTTATCCCGCCCCACCCAAAGAAATTTAGTCATAGTATTGGAAATTGAAAGAGATTGTTTTTTTAAGGCTTGGCTGAGTCTTTTGGAAGAGAAAAGCTCCAATGTGGTGTTTAGAGGACAGGACATTATCAGATACTGTCTGTATCTCTGTTTTCTCAAACTCTAGGTGTGTGTTTCTGATGACCAGTGGTCACAAATTCATTGGAAACCCAAACTATTTTTAAAGAAGAGAATTGTATGGTTTTTATCTAGCTCTGGTCAGTTATCCATCTTCTGTAACAGGGGTCTGATATTTGAGCTTGTCACTAAAATTTCAAGAGATGAAAATCAACAGCCTTGAATAATATTTCCTTTTTTTTTGTTTTGTTTTGGTTGGTTGGGTTTTTTGTTTTTTAATTATTTTTTTAGCAGTTACAAAAGTAATTTAACAAAAATAAAATCGGAAAGTAGTCTATTGACGTTGTGTACTCGGTAGTCCTGTCCCTGCCTGTAACAGATTTCACTGATGTATTTTTTAATACAGAAAATTATGTGAAAAGTAAAACCTGCCCCTGATTCTGTCTGACCAAAGCCCATCTGTGTCTGTCATTTCTGAGCAAAGGTTCTGCTTCCTTCATGGCCTGGCATTCCCAGAGGAGATGTTTTGGCTGCTCCCTGGCACTCGGAGGCTCAGGGATGCTCCTGCAGGCTCAGTTCTTGCTCCATGAACACCAACCTGCCCCTCCCCATTGTTACACTGAACAGTGAAATTGCAGGCAGAGTGGTTTGGATTGGGAAGGTTCAGGGAAAACAAAATCATTCTGGAGAGATCAGTTTGTAGGGGTTTGAAAAGGTCCAAGGTGTGTCTGCTGCACACAGGTGTGCCCAGAACCTTGGCATCTGTAGCATAGGGGAGGCTCCAGGAATTCCTGTGTCTCTTGGGCAGCTGTTGGGGGTGCAGCACGCTGTCCTTGCCTGCTCCCTCCTTCCCTGACCCCCTTGGGAATGAGCAAGGCAGCAGGGAGGGTAGGCTTTCCTTTTGTAGGCTTTCCTTGGGTGGGGATGATGTGAAAAATAATCCCGCAGCTGAGTGTTCCTTAATAGACATTAACAGAAATATTCCCACAGAGTGATGTAGGATGTTTGTACCTTACGAGAAACACTTTTCTTTCTCTGAACATCCTCACTGTTTCTTGTCTGGGAACACTTTCATTGAGGTCAATTTTTTGCAGGCACTTAGAATGAAAGATACTTGCCTTTCAGATTCTCTCAGCAAGGAAAATGAAATCCCTTTAACTTTCACTGGCTGGAAGCAAAGTTGTTAAACATTGTGTAAACTCCTTTGAGTTGGTGGCTGTAGTGTGAGAAACATTTCATTGCAGTTCCATGGTAATAATTAACACAGTAAGTAGTTTTAATTTCAATTTCACTCCTGCTTGGAGGCCCTTTGGCAATGGTCTGCTTTTTCCAGGGTCCGCCTGGGCTGTTTTTGCCTCTTGAGGGATTTCTTGTCAGCCCAGCTCAAGTTCACACTGATGCACAAGAAGGATTATCTCGAAGGATTAAAATATATTTGTAGATTATACACACAGGCTCAAAGTTCTGAACACAAACTTGTTTGTAATCAGCATTTCTGACTCAGTTGCTGAGCACACAACAAGGTTTATTGAGATATTCTTTTAAACAGAAAAATCATGTTGTATCCTACTGAATCACAGAGTTAACTGGGCTGGAAAAGACCTTTGAGATCATCGAGTCCACCATGAGACCTAACACCAGCTTGTCAACCAGACCATGGCGCTGAGTGCCTCATCCAGTCTTTTCTTATACTGCAGTCTCAGTGTGGACAGAGAAGCAATAAAGAGGAGTGTGAGAAAGAAAAATAGAAAACTTCCTGCTACCAGGGTGCCTGCAGGTCCCAGTGCAGGAGGTGCTCGGTGCAAACCTGCTGCTCCATCTTGGCTTCAGTTCACTAAAGAAGGGAACTGGGGGCACATTGAAAGCCACAGAATTAGGTGCAAAAGGAAGTTAAGTTATCTTGGGAATTATTCTGCCAACTACTGCTAAAAAAAAACACCCCAGGATTTCTCTGGAATAGTTTCCAACTCCTCAGAGACCTAAAACAGCAGCAAAGTCCCTCATCACGTGTCCCCAGATGTGCTGCTGGTTCAGTGCCAGGGCTCACAGAGGTGACTCAGAGGAATGTGCAATAAAGTCATTGGTTTTTTTGGTAACAATCTCAGTAACTCCCCAGTCCCTTGAGCAGTAGTTTCACTGTTGCCTTAACAACCAAAGAATCCAGAACAAATGCTCGTGCATCGAATGCTTACTGTGCTTGTAACCACCTGGTGTGGCTGGAGCTTTGCTCCGCTCAGCACAACAGGTTCCTCCCCATTCTTCCTTGACCTGTCATCCATTTTAAACATTCCAGAGGCAAAACCTAAGATTTTCTGTCTTCAGCTTCAGAGCTGCTCCCTGGCAGTACTTTCCCTGTAGCATCATCAGCCTTGTAAGATGATAAGTAAGAAACAAGTTTTGAGCAGTTGAGCTCCTGAGCATTAACTGTTGGGGGGTTTTTTGTACCTGTGTACAAGCACCAAAAGTGTGTAAAAATCACAGGTCATTGCTGAGGAGAAGGGCTAGAAGGAGTTTGGGGAGCACTGAAATGGATGCGTTGTGCCTCTGAGAGCCGCAGGTCTTGTCTCATGTTGCCAGAGCTTCACACCTGCAGTGGGTGACAAAACAGAGGAGTCCCCACAGGCTCCTCTCCTCTGCCTTACGGGGCTCAGCCGCTCCAGGGAAATCCTATTGGGCCAGCACCACGGCCACAGAGTTGGGCAGGTAGGACTGACTCCGCTTTTGCATCTTCCCCAGGAGGAAACAGTTGGCTTGGAAACGATGGGGGGGTCAAATGGTTTTGCACAATATTACTGCGTTTGTTTTGAAGTTGACCCCAGCCCTTTTTTAGGTGGATTTTTTTAAACTAAAGAAGAAATCACTCATTTAGTCTGACCACTGGTACAAACTTCTTCCAGCAGCAGAGCTATAAGAACTTGCCTTTTTATTTTCAGTTTCCCCACCACAATCCCAAGAAGCATTCCAGAAGTTTTCTGTTGTGTTGTGCTTTCTGAGGGAACAATTTTGGACATGCCAGGAAGAGCAAGTGGCAGAAGAGCTGTTGCAAGGTGCTGGGAAGGTCCTTGGGCAGGCAGGTAATTGATGGTACATGGCAAAACACTAATATAAATATTAAGTCCCTAAGATTCATGGTTTTATATTCAAAACATCTCACTGAGGAGGTCCTTGATGCTCAGCCACTGGCACTGGTGCTGGCTCTGCTCCAGGAAGTGTTGCACAGTTGCAGAATGGTTTTTAAAGTCATAAAAGCTCAAAGGAAAAAAGGGCAGCTTGGATTCCTCTAGCCACAGAACTGAAATGTCTGCTGGACATCACATTCCCTAAACTGATGGATTTTCAGCAGAGATTCAGCTTTTATTGAAGAAACAAGACCTGGGATACCTGACTTTCACCTGCTGGGTGGGAGAAGGGAATATAGGACAATGAAACAGTGAAGTTGGACAGATCTTTACACCCCAAATCTCAAAACGAATCCCAAGGACATGGTTTTAATCTTGGCAGATCCAAGTGAATGTGGGCAGCACAAGCCACACACCCCAGCTTGGTTGTCTTGATTATTAGTCAGCCTTTGGATACGTCAACAAAGGGGCTTGGGCCTGCGAGTCCTGGGCTTTTTGTCCTCTCTTCTGCATATTTATAACACAAACAGCCAGAGCAATTTGAAAAGGTCTTTCTGAGCTGCTGGGAGCCAGGCTGCAGCTTTGGAGAGAAGGGTGAGGGTGATGGCACCTGATCTTTCTCCCCAGCTAAGCCACTGACTCGTCCCCCAGCCCCAGCGCACACTTCCCGTCACTCCTGTTGGATCGATGACACCTCATGTCTTGTCCCTTCCAATCTGTACCTCGGTTGTACCCTCTGTAAATTGGCCAGACTTTCCTACCTCGTTTGGGCATTATGAGGCAGAATTCCGTAGGATGCTTTGCAGCCCCGTGATGAAAGGTGCTATATAACTGCAAAGTGTTACTTCAGAAGATGTAACTAGGTCACCAGTGCATCATAACCTATATTAAACAGACATTTTCTTATATGAGAATTTATAGAGTTCAATGTATGGTATTAATAAGTGAATTATTGAGACCCTCAAAATAGTTTTTGTTTCAATCATATCTGTATTCTGGAAAAGTGATTAAAAACCTTTAACCTTAATAAAAGAGTGCATCCTCCTTTCCTGTATGATGTCAGAATCTAAGTTTAAAAGCAGAATCTCAGAGATTTCAAATGGGGAGGGCTCTGTTGTTTTTAAACCACCGTTAAAATTGCAGCTGATCACCTGCACAGCAACACCTGGTGGTTCCCACGTGATGTTCCCACTCACACTCGGTTTTGTTGCTCTGGAGTGGGCAGTAACTACGCACCTTCCCCCAGCAGAGTGTAGGGGAACTGGTGGCACCGTCAGCCACCAGAGCAGGTCAGTCCTGGGGACTGAACATCCCCTGTGCTCTGCCACCCGCTGATGCCACCATCACCCGAGAGCTGCAGCAACACAGAAACACCATCTCTGCTGCAGGCAAAGCATCTTTATTGGCTTCAGGGCTCTCATTGCTCAGGAGAATCCCAAACTTTTAAAAGGGGAGGCAAGGCTCTGAGGGGTCAGTGGGGGTTTCTCAGCACCTGCCATCATGCATGGCAAGGCCTTGGGATCAGGCACCTGCTTGGCTTCTCTTGGGTTCCTCATCTGGAGTTGTCTCCTCCTCATGTTTGTCACCCAGGTTACTTTTTCTTGGGTTTGCCACTTGGGACAGCCAGGCACCACTTACTCCACCCACTGAGCCCAGGGCAGATGTCAGCCCAATTTTGGCACCAAGAGAGAAACCTGCAGCTCCTGCAAAGACAGATCAAGGTGTGAAGTCCCAGGAGCATCGAGGCTGCCTGCTGAGGGACCGAGCACTGGGCACAGACAGCCAAGGACTCCTCCTGGGCAGGGAGAACCTCGAGAGTTCGGAGCAGTTCAGACCAGTGAGGAGTTAAAGGGTTGGTTTTGCTCTAGAGCAAGCTCAGGGTACAACCCTGTGTTCCCTCCCACGGAGATGAAGCCAGGGCAGCCCAGCTCCCCTGCCCGCCCCACTCACCGATCGACTGCAGCACGGCCACAGTGCTGCCGGCGGCCACTCCGCCGCCGTTGGCGATGGCAGCTGCCGACATCATCTTGGCAGCGACGGAGCCAGCGGCGATGCCGGCTCCTGTGAAGCCCAGCGCGCAGATGCCCAGCGGGATGCCAACCAGTGCCACTGCTGCAGGGAGGACAGAGCAGCATTAGGGTGCTCTCTGTGACCCAAATCCCCCCTGCCACCAGCACCAGAACTGGCCTCCCCGAAAGGACCCAGGGACCAGAGTGGGGAGCAAGGGCTGGGGGGTGCAGGGACGGGGACACCCCATGGGCGGCGGGGGAGGAACAAACAGTGTGCAGGGCTGCAGCAGCGCGTGCAGGCAGAATTCCAGGCACTGGCCAGTGCTGCCCCTCCTCCACCCCGCCTGCACCCCAATTCTCCCCAGCCCTGGTACTTGCAGCCCCCAGACCAGCACAGCCCGCAGGACCACAGGAGCTGGGCCCGGGCAGTGAACCCGAGCACTGCTCATCCAGTGCCAGACCCTCACCTGCTCCCACTGTGGCTCCAATGGCAGCTCCAACGACTTTGCGTTTCTTCCCTGAGAAAGAAAATGGCAGGAGGGCAGGAAGGAGAGGAGAACGGACAGTAAAGCTCCCCTGAGCAGTGCTGAGCACCCTGTGTTAGNCCACCCTGCCCTGCCCTGCCCACCACACCCACCAACCCGGAGCAGCACGGGGACACGGCACATGTCAGCCATCTGTCACCCGCCACCAGCACAAGACGAATCGAACACAGCTCATAACAAATCCACCCACTGCCTTGCCAGCCCCTCCNAGGACAGAGCAGCGTTAGGGTGCTCTCTGTGACCCAAATCCCCCCTGCCACCAGCACCAGAACTGGCCTCCCCGAAAGGACCCAGGGACCAGAGTGGGGAGCAAGGGCTGGGGGGTGCAGGGACGGGGACACCCCATGGGCGGCGGGGGAGGAACAAACAGTGTGCAGGGCTGCAGCAGCGCGTGCAGGCAGAATTCCAGGCACTGGCCAGTGCTGCCCCTCCTCCACCCCACCTGCACCCCAATTCTCCCCAGCCCTGGTACTTGCAGCCCCCAGACCAGCACAGCCCGCAGGACCACAGGAGCTGGGCCCGGGCAGTGAACCCGAGCACTGCTCATCCAGTGCCAGACCCTCACCTGCTCCCACTGTGGCTCCAATGGCAGCTCCAACGACTTTGCGTTTCTTCCCTGAGAAAGAAAATGGCAGGAGGGCAGGAAGGAGAGGAGAACGGACAGTAAAGCTCCCCTGAGCAGTGCTGAGCACCCTGTGTTAGGCAGAGCAGGGCCCCAGTGACAACAGCTCCTCCAGCCTCCCCCTGCCTTCATCTGCCCCCAGCCCCTGAAGACCCCTGGGAAGAGGCCATTGGTGGGGTGGGTCCCACTGCTCCCCCAGGCTGGGAGGAAAAGGGAGAATGGGCACACCCCAGGGTGCCCCCCCCCCCTGCCCTGCCCTCCCCCGCCCCCNCCACCCTGCCCTGCCCTGCCCACCACACCCACCAACCCGGAGCAGCACGGGGACACGGCACATGTCAGCCATCTGCCCCCCGCCACCAGCACAAGACGAATCGAACACAGCTCATAACAAATCCACCCACTGCCTTGCCAGCCCCTCCCTGTGCAGGGGGAGAGGGAGCAGGGCTGGAAACACCACCTGCTGCAATCTCTTCCTGGAGCACGGCAAATCCCAAGGCACTTGGCAGGTACTGGGGCCCCGACTGCACACCCACCATCACTACAGCCCCACCTGAAACGCACTTCTGCTTTCAGGGCATCCACTGCTCCAGCACATCCCCAGCCCTTAAGAGAGTGGCAAAGCTGCTGGGTCTTCCCAGTGCCTACCAGGCTGCCTGGCAGAGATCTTGGGATCAGCCATCTGCTTGGCTTCTCTTGGGAAGTCACACAGAATCACAGAATGAACCAGGTTGGAAAAGACCTTTGAGATCATCAGCTCCAAACTATGACCGAATACCTCCTTATCAACTAAACCATGGCACTGAGTGCCATGTCCAGGTTTTTTTTAAACATGTTTAGGGATGGTGACTCCACCACCTCCCTGGGCAGATGATTCCAGTGCCCAATCACTCTTTCAGTGAAGATTTTTTTCCTGATGTTTAACCTAAACTTCCCCTGGACTTTACCTGGATTACCACTCCCACTGGGTTCGTCACCAGGAGTTCTCTCTTCTCCAGATCCCTCATCTGAAATTGTCACCTTCTTGGGTTCGTCACCAGGAGTTGTCTCCTCCCCAGATCCCTCATCTGAAATTGTCACCTTCTTGGGTTCGTCACCAGGAGTTGTCTCCTCCCCAGATTCCTCATCTGAAATTATCTCCTCCTTGGGTTCCTCATCCAGAGCTGGCTTCTTCTTGGACATCTTGGCAGTGTCTGCTGCACGAGTGACAGAAGGATAGATGTCAGCCCAATTTTGACACCAAGAGAGAAACCTGCAGCTCCAGGCCGGTGCTGCCCCTCCCTCACAGCAGCACCCCGAGTCTCCCCAGCCCCAGCACTCGCAGCCCCCAGCCTGGCCCAGTCCCTAACGGGGCTGGGACCAAGCAGTGAACCCAAGTGCCAGACCTTTACCTGCTCGGGCAGCTGCTCCAGTGGCAGCTCCTTTGCCTGTGTGTCTCACGCCTAAGAGGGAAAAAGGCAGGAGGTCAGGAGGGAGAAGAGGAAGAGGAAAAGGAAAACGAAGAGGAAGAGGACAGGGAAAGTGGAAGAGGGAAGGGAGCTGCGCTGCCCACCTGCCCGCAGCGTTGCTCACCTGCCGGCAGTGCCCGGTGGCCTGGAACGGGACCGGTGCCTGCCCCGGGACTGCCCCGCCCCAGCCACGCCCGGCGCGTCCCGCCCGGGCAGGGGCAGAGGGCTGAACGTGAGGCTTTATTTGGGGGGTCAGCTACAGCAAGGGGGGCACAGGACACAGGTGGGGGTCCCAGCCGGGGTACCGGGGGGGTCCAGAGTGCGGGGTCACTGCAGACAAATGCGAGGGTCCCGGTGTGGATCCGGGGGGTCACGGCACGGCAGCCAAACAAGAGCCCTGTTGGGAGCCTTGGTGGCTGTCGTGGCTTAACCCCAGCTAGCCCCAAGCACCTCGCAGCCCCTCTCTCACTCCCCCACACGCCCATCGGGATCAGGGGGAGAATGGAACGGTAAAAGCCAGAAAACTCGTGGATT
>VXAZ01002121.1:216004-254788 GCA_013399875.1 Gymnorhina tibicen | reverse complement strand
TGAATGTCACTGTCACTGTTTGTGCATAGCTGTATATATGTAAGTGTGTAGAGTTAGAATATATTAGTGTGGGCATTGAGCCGATGATAGGAAGTAATACTTTTGTTGGTATTTTAAGCCACGTTGTTGAAAGACGTGAAAATAGGAAAAAAGCAATAACTCAACCCTCAGGAAACTATGGGCACAAATAGAATTTAGCTGGAGTAGTTTATTGTGGGAAAATCTTTGACATTTATGCAGTTTATGACTGCACTGAAAAATTAAAGAGGGTGGTGAAAATCTGTGTGTAGCCTGGTGATGAAGTTAAAATAAAACAGCTTATACTGTTCCTCTGTAGGACAGAAACCTGCCCCATGTCTGGAAAATGTTCGTGTTTCTTGATGAAAACAAATTTGTGACTGTAAATGAGCAGTGAGACAGTGGCTGTGTCGGATTTCTTATAAATGAGAGAGGCCAGAGCAGCTGGAGATGAACCAGGGGAGTTCCCAGAGGTCCTGGGCTTTGGGAGGGTAAAACAGAGCCCGGCAATGGCTCTGCTGAGCAGCCAGAACAGGAATGTGGGGTGTTTCCAGGGCAGTCATGGAGAGCAGGAAGGATTTCCTTAGCTAGAAGTGGGAGGGAGGAGGAAGTACCTAGTGATAGGAATTCTTTTGATGGAAGATTTATGGGATTATGGTGTAAAGAAGATGAATAGCTCCATAGTTTACTATTCTGTGCTAACATCCCAGGTCAGGCTTAAGTTAGGACTCTGGGGAAATGTTAATTGTTATGTGACACATTTCCACAATCATTACTGCTTAGTCTCACTCACAACAAGGCTGCTTAAATTCTGTCCTCAGCCTGCAGTGCAACAAATAAGTGAGAACTGTGCTCCGGTTGAGCCTGTAATATTGCACAAACCTGAGGGACAGGTAACAAGGTATATGTGATTTAAGGATTTTAAGGACAACTGAGACTGTGCATCAAGAGAAATTAGTTTAATTATGAAGTCTGAAGTCTTAAAAGATAGCCACACACATGGAGATATCACATGCACACACACACACAGAGGAAAGGAAGAAGAAGGAAGGAAGAAAGGAAAAAAACCAAAAACCAAAAAGAAAAAGGAAAAAGCAGTCCTTGTAATTTACATGTTGGATGCAAGCAGGTGGATTCTGTGTCAGACTGAAAGGATAAAGGAAAGCCAGTTCTGGCTCCAGACTGCCAGGTCTTGTGTGGAGTCATGAGGAGTCATTTATATTTAAAGAATCTCTTGACAGCCCTCCCTGACCTCCATAACTAATAGACATATTCGTAATAATATGACAAATTGTGCTTTTTTGTAAGGCTAAAGGTATTTCTGTTGTTAGCAGTTTATTTTTCTTTCAGACAAAAATAGACCCTGCTGCACCTTTTTGACCATGACATTGTGTGTTTTGTTCAATCCTTTAGTATTTCTGAGAACTGTGGGAGTCAGCTTGCTCCTGTCAGCTTGTTCTTAATGTTAGTTTTCCATTTTCTATGATTTTACTGGAAAGAGGCAAAAACCCTGAGAAAAGCCTTCAGAATATGGAACTTTAATTATCAGTATGCAATCCAGATTTAGAGGGCTTCTTTCAGTATGTATTTTTTTTACCAAGCTGTGAACCTCGGTTAATTTTAGAAAGTCTGATGAACTAAAATAGATGTCCTCTGCTTGAAAGTCATATGATGCAGTTGAACCATAGACCCTTGAGCTCTTCAGGGCGGCATGGCTGTGGAGGCTCTGACTTTTAAAATGTGTGTTAATTGTGGAAAAGGAAATCAGATATGTTTGGAGGTTTTTTTCCCCTCTTGAAACATTTTTCTGTAGTATACTTTGAGCTTTTACTGAAAATCTGTGAAGGTATTACCTTAATGTTGATAGTTTGTGATTTGGACTACGGATTCAGGAATTTCTGGGGATTGCTTGCCTTCTTTGGCCCGTGATGAGATATGAGCAGGGCTCACTGACCAAGGAGGTTTGATCAAAAGGAGAAAACAAAAGGAGAACCAGAATTCAAAAAAAAAAAAAATCCATCTAGTTTGAAACAGCCCCAAAGCCATTCAGGCCAGGTTTGGAACCTCCATTCCTCCAAGCTGTCAAAAATCAGCCTTTCAGAGTTTGTTGCCTGATTTCCAAAGCACATGCTGACTGTTTGTCCTGCTAACCAGCACAGGAATTGAATGTTCAGCACATCCTAAAGTCATTCTGGGACTTGTTTATTTGGGCAGATGCCTGGAGAATGGCAGCCTACAATTAGTAATGCAAACCTACAAGAAGCTGGGATTCTGTCATTATTTTTATTAGGCAGCCTTTGGAACTTAGAACAATGACTTTGTGAGTTCCCAGCAGATTTTAATGGGGGGGAAACTGCTGTGATAGTGAGTGACGCAGAGTCCCCAGGCAGGTGCGAAGGTGACCCCCTTTTATTACAAAAACCCGGCCTTTCTAAAGAGTTAGCCAGTTATCTGTTTACATAGTTTTAAGGCACAACAAACGTAATTCAACCAACCACCATACACCACAATGTGAGCACATGATGGTCACGCAGCATGTTTTTCTACCCTTAATTCAGCTGTGTCTCTTTCCCACAGTCCTTTTCTACTTAGCTGAAGTAACAGGCGTGAGCCGTGATTTTACAAAGGCAACAAGGCCTTCATATAACAGGAAACCATTGAAATTTGGGAGGAAAAAGGAAGGAAAAGTTTTCAAAAAAATTTTCTGGCTCTCTAAAAGAGAGAGTGCACACATGCGAGGCTGAATGGATGCACATTCCACCATACATACAAAGTCTCTTCCAAAGCTTTGTTCCTATCTGAATCTGGCTCCAGTTCTCCCAGCAGATTTTCCATTTGGACCCTTTCATTTGTGGCACATTTGTAGTCTCAAGCCCTCAGTGAAAGAGCACTTTGGAATCAGATATCTGAAAAGCATCATGATGGGAAGAGATTATTTACAAACAAGACTTTAAAATATAGAACAGAATGTTTTATATAGAAAATAGAAATGTCACCACATTGGAGATATTTCAAGAAGCCTCATCTTATCTGTTCTGTTTTGTAGAAATGAGTCAGTGTTTGTGGTAACATCACAAGCACAATGTGGCTGAATTTGCAAGGACAATGTATTCTGAGACAATGAATGCAATCTACTGTGGATGGGTATAGTCAGTCTATCCAGATCAAAACTAAAAGAAGTTTCTGATTACTTTAGTGGAATGCTTTAAGGGAAAATGTTAAATAATAAAGCTTCAGAACACAGAATTTGGGTACATCATTATAGGAGTATGGGAGAAAATACTGGGGAGCAGCATTCAGCCAGAAGTGGAGTGGGGTTTACTGGCAGTCCCGTGATGTGTAATCCTTTATTCCCAATACAGCTGGAAACTTGTGGAGTCTGGATATCACACGTGATCCTAAATGCTGCACAAAAATGAAGGGTACACATGTGTCCTGGGTTACAATGTATTCTATTATCATGAGCTGTTGAGACCAGGTGTGGCGGTGTTCCTTGCCTCCTCCCTCTGGACTATCTCCTGTTAATGGGCCCAACAATGCCTTGCTGTATGACTCAGAGGTAACCCGAACCTGGGCTATCTCCTGTTAATGGGCCCATCAGTGCCTTGCCCTATGACTCACCATCCCATTGTGAGATGCTCCGCCCAGGGGGAAGGAACCAAGCATTCCCACCAGGATAAAATCTGGGGCCTGGAACAGCAGAGGCAGACTTACCTACTGGGATCCCAGAGGACAAGATCTACACCGCTGGATTTTCCGAGGAAGACCAGACCCTCCTACAACACTGCTGGACCTTCAGAGGAAGACCAGACCCTTCAACAGAACCATCACTCCAGGAGGACTGCAGTCACCATCTAATTGGACTGTTACCAACCCCCCGATTATCAGGGGGTCAGGTTTGTGCTCTGACCTTGTAGGTGGGTTGGTTTTTTTTTTTGTGCTACTGCATTTATTTTATTTGTCCTATTAAATTTTATTTCTGACTTGGACTCTCTCACTAGTTTGTTTTCAAACTAGTACAACATGGAACATAGAGGTTTCTAGGTGTTTCAGTATTACATGTTGTGCTTTTAGCATGCAGTACAGAACAAACAAAGTGTTACCCCCTCAAATGGCCACAATTTCAAGATAAATATTTCTGTCAATAATAAATTTTCCAAGACAGTTTTCACAACATATAATCATGCTTTTTGGCTGCAGACTGCTAAGTTTTCAAGCACAGATAGCTAATTCTAAAGCATGCTCTGTCTCTTTTGCTTTTTATGAAAGGTAGAACTTTGGTTCCTAAACCAGCTTTCACGCATTAAGGTAAAGACATCACTCAAATTGTCCTCTGAAGTGCCTGGTGAGATCCTACAAAGCAAAAGCTAAACTTTATAGACAAGTAACCCTAATTTCCTGTTGCTGATCAGAGCGTACACAGTTCTCTTGTTATAAATTGGTTTTGTGTCACAAATTGTTTCCTGAATTCTGCCCTGTATTCATTCTTTAAGAACAATTTAGCCCATAAAAGCTGCAAAAGCACAAAACCAGCAAGGTTTTAGTTGCCTGAGTAGCACAAACCCCAGAGAAGTGAGGGGATTTCACTCCTCTCTAACACACAGACACCTGTGATTCCTCCTCCTCTTGGTGTTCGGGTGCACCTGTCTGGGGCTGTGTTCGTGGCACTGCCTTGCACCCAAACCCTATTTTGAATTTGCTAACAGCACTCATTGTAATAATTACTGAGTATTACTTAACTGGGATTCATGTAATTATTATTTTAAGCTACTTTACATGTTCTGATTTGAATTTTTAATTTAGAAAACACATATTCAGACCTTCGATCCGATTCCCTTTGGGTCGCTGTGGATAGAGCACACATTTTAATGTTTCAGGTTATTTGTATGCAGCAGGATTTTCCCAATCTAGACTCCTGAATCAGTGCTAGTATTTATCTGTGCAAAGTTGCAGTCAGTCCAGGATAATATATTTTACTTTCTAAAAATCTATGTTTAGTTACACAATAGAACTATTTAAATTTGAGGTTTTTTAGTAAAAGATGAACAAAATACTTTGTCTTACAAAGTACAAGTGCAAGACAGATTTCTATGCATTTTTACATTCTATGAATTTTTACATGCACTCTGTTAATAAAAATATCTAGCTGTATATGTGTACAACTTTTTATTACTTGTTCTTTATTTCAGAAAAATAATTATATCAATTTTAGAAGTCACCTTGTTGAGATTCAAAGTAAGGTGTAAGAATTGGATGGTAGGATTTAAAGAGGAATGGATAAACCTTCTACCTGGCTCCAGCCTCTATGAGCTCATAAAAGTGATACTGCAATATTAATTTTCTTTAAAGGTATGGGGGTGTCATTTGCCTGGGGAGGTGTTTCCCTTAGGAATGGTTTCAGTCCTGGTGTCCTGACACATTGGCTCTGGTGAGAGTAAGTATTATTCTAAAGGAGGCTCTGAAACATCACCAGGGTCTTATCCAGAGGCACCAAGCCTGCCCAATGTATAAAATAATAGGGCAGACAGTATTTTAACACAATAATTTGGACAGCCTTACTTTGTTCACTCTATCTCCAAATGTTTGGAGTGATATAATTATCTGTATTCTGTTACTGAAAGGCCAAGTGTGTCTCATGAAGAAAATCTCAAAAAGATTTTAATTAAACTAAACTATGAAGTTAAACTAAAATATGAAGTATAAAAAGTGCTTTAAAGAGTCTTTAATATCAAAATAAGCTCATAGTATCTTCTAAAATAGAAATTAATACAGACAAATTAATATTCCTTCACTGAAGAAAATGAAAACAGAATTGTACATTTGCTTTTAGAGGTCTTGAGTACTTGGCTCTTTTCAAGTCCTGTTTTCTTCCTGTCTTTCTCTCAAGCAGGCCATGAATGAGCCAAGTCTCTGTGCAGCTCTGTCTCTAAAGTCTCCCAGCAAACAGGGTGTCCTTATCGCTGAGAAACTTGCTGGTTTCCTGCCCTTGATGCAAAGAAAATGAGTGTATTCCTCACTCATGGGAGGGTGAGGATTACCCCTGTTCAGTCTGGTACCATGGGAGGCAGCTTCCTCACAGCAAGGTGTGAATCCAGTTTGTTAAACTCAATTCAGGGAAAAATGCATTCACGGTACCCTGGTAGCATCTCAGGGCAGCAAGGGACCTGCTGCCATCATCCCCTTGCCATGGGTGCCTCCGTCAGCAATCCTGCAACGCCGTGCAAAGGGAACCACACTGGGAGAAATCATTCAGATGTCTTTTGCAACAGCACGAGTTTGCAGGCCTTTTGCTTGCAATTTGGAAAGATTGGTGAGTGCCTGCAGCTCATCAAATGCCAAGTGATACAGGACCTCCAGCAGCTCCTGCACCACAGAAATGACCGACAGTTCCCAGGGCTTCAGGCTGAGGTTGGATTTATGTCCTGTTTTTCCCCATGCCCGTATGGATGTCTTGTGCTTCCCATGCCATTCACAGGGCAGTGTTTACACTTTCAAAGTGGAGCACACACAGCACAGATCCTGTGCTGTCTCTGTCCCTTGTGTGCCCGTGGTTGGGCCCTGCCCCTGCCCTGTGTTCTGCCTGACAGCTCCTCAGTCTTTCGCTTCCCCTTCTCACTGCTGCTGCTCCTACTACCTGGACATCTGCTCATAAAACCTGAGTTTTTCTTTTCCTTTTTCCCCTAACCTTGATGAATGGCCTATATCTCAATGCCAAAGCCCACCTTTCTCTTAACTGAGAATGATTGATTGAGCAGGAGCAACAGTGGAAGAGGTTATGTGCCCTGACAGCCTCAGCTGCTGCCGGGGCTTCCCTCCAGGGGCTGGCCAAAGCCTTATTCCGTGCAGGAATTCAGATCCCTAAGAAGCTCCTGAGAAACCAAGTGGGATTTTGAGACTCCTGTTACATAGTCTGAATGTCTTTTAAAAATAGCAAGCCCGGAGTGCTCTGTTGGTTTTCCGTCATGGAATGCTTTGAAGGGCAAATATTCCTTTTTGTTTTGCACTGATGGCATAATTTTGGTGGATGAACTCAGCATTATCAAATACATGTTCATATGCTTTTATTTGTTTTAAACATTAAGAAATAAGATGAAAGACCATGAATATACTTTGTTCAAAAACATTAATTATTCCTACATTGCTCTACTATCATTTAAAAATGCCATTTTCCTTTAGCATGTTTCCTATACATTTTTACCAGTAAAATGAATGCAACAACAACCCTTTTGAAAGACTATCTAGTTAAATTAATTAC
The DNA here is from genome assembly GCA_013399875.1 of Gymnorhina tibicen. Taxonomy (NCBI): domain Eukaryota; kingdom Metazoa; phylum Chordata; class Aves; order Passeriformes; family Artamidae; genus Gymnorhina; species Gymnorhina tibicen. The sequence continues at coordinate 247,515 of VXAZ01002121.1, read as the reverse complement.
ACTTTTAAATATAATGAGTCCTTAAGCCCAGGTTTTCAAGCCCTGTGTCAAGGTGGCTCACTTAGATCAGGGGACTTGTGCCAGATAACAACTACAGAAGATCTGAATGGAAAGGTGAACGCTGTTGTTTATTAAAATTTGTAGTCTAAATTTAGGCAGACAAGAGGAAAAAACCAAGGGTGACTGAAAGAGAATAGATGTCTAAGTGATATTGACTTTAACAGGTTCCTAATCATGAAGACATACGATAGATAGAAATGTGCTGGGAGAAGTTAATGGCTTTGAAAAGAAAAGACCAAATGTACAGTAATACCCTTGAAAGTGCTGACTTCAGGAGTCAACATTTAAATGGGAGCCTGTCTCCCTGCTAAATAGCTTTTGAACTTCTTTCTTATCATAGGAGTCCTTAATTAAAATAGTTCAAAGGAGCTGGGTCAGAAAACTGCATTGGGGTTTTTTTGTGCTGAAAAGAATTTCTGCATTCAGCAAGACTTCATCAGTTCTCAAAACTTAGCAGTTGAGTCAATAGTTTTCTTTTCACTATGGTGAACTACACACTGAGAATGCCATAACCAATTATTTAATCTTCGTAAATGGGGGTTAGTTCAGGACTGCAGTGGTCTAAATAAACAGTGCTTCAGTGTAGCATTGATTTCTCGGTATGACCACAAAGTTCTGCTTTATCCTGGCTTACTTTGAAGCAAGCAATGCTGCCAGCCAAGCTTCCTGCACAAACACTGAAGGGTGCAGAAGAGCCAAATGTTTCTGTCATGCAGTTTGTCGGGGCAGAGAGGGAAGGGAAGAATCAAGAAAGATCAGAAAACAGAGAGAAGAGTTTTAACGCGCAGGGGCAAACAAGGTCTATGATATTGGTTTAAAATGCCTGTTCCATCAGCCAGGCTAACAAAATTCTGGAGGAAGGTTTGTTGTTTTCTCAAGATAAAGCATTGCAGGAAGGGCTGCATTGCCAGAACAAGGCATTGGGTTTCAGTGATCTATTTGCTTGTCAAAATATCAACACCACCAATTCATTGCACTGCCTCACGAATGACCTCCTCTTAGCCCTGCTCTCTGCAGTTTGCAGTTTCATTCATTTGTCATGTTGCAATCCTGTTTCTGGTTTAAATTTCCACTTCTGTTGAAGACATAAGTCCAAGTAGTAGAGTGAAAAATCCCATAACCTCATTCATAACTGTCGTGACCTTTAATTCAGAAGCCACGGCTCTGGAATAGCTGCAGTTAATAGTCTTTTTAAGAGGTCTAGTCAGTCTTTGTCTGAAAATTCATATAGTAATGCTGATTGGAAAACTGATAAAGACTCATGGGGAAAGTGAATTGGAAAATAGAAGGCTCAAAATTTTAGTAATTTTCTTATTATTATTTCCATTCAGCTGCCCTGTTAGCATGCTTCTTGTTCTAATTCTGCTCTGCAGTTCTATGCTTTATTGTACTGGTACAGGACAGGAAGGCAGTTATGTGAATCTGGTGTCATGGAGGATATTATCAACTCTCAAGGAAGTATAGCATGCAAGAAAACTGAATGACAGCAGCAATGGTGTTAAACTAATCAGGTGAAATGTTTTGCTTTCTAAACATTTATATTTCTGTAAAATATGTTCTCCACATGAAGCTGCTGCTCACCAGAATGCTCTTTCTCATTCACTATTAAAGGAGTTTCCCCAGGAAAAAAACCCAATTGACAGTTTTTACCCTGCTACCACCTCTGAAAAATAAGATGTGATAGCCTACAGTAATTTATACTAAACTGCTGTGAGCAATTGTTAAGGGGGGGGCCTGTAAAAATCCCCCTCTGATTGTCTCTGCATTTATGGACTCTTTGCAATCAGGGCACCAGCTCATGCAGAACGCAACCTTCCTTCTGCTTTGGAGTCAGATCTGTGCCTGACTGATTACAAACCCAATTAGCTATCTTCTGGAGGCTAGGATAAACTCCAGATATTCCATCCTGGAGAATTGTGGAAAGTTGAGTATATGAATGACTGAAAAAGTATAAAACTAAATTAAGAGCTCAAGTCCCCTTGTCTCCTCAAAATTCCTGTCTTGGTATTTAGAATTCTATTTGCACCCAAGCCAGCTCTACTGCTGAAAGAATGGCATCTGTCAAATTCAGTGTGATGTGCCAGTAAACCCCTTATATTTTTGCATTTTTTCCCACATATCAGGAATTGCTTTGACATGTTGAAACAAATGCCACCAAATCCATTTTCACAAATTTTGGTTGTACTCGAATTCTCAGTATACTTCTGCTTCTTGCCGTTTCTAAAATAATACGTTAAATTCATTGTCACATCCACAGTGTTGGAAGATTATCCAACTTCTATAAAATAATTTGAATGAAACATCTTGTTCATAGTGAATTCAGGATCTCTCACTTGTGGGTATATTCACTCCCTCCCCAATTACTTTAAAACCCTTGCATAGCTGGGCTTCTCTCAGAGAATCAGTAATAAAGTTAAATGCTTCAGACTCCTCTGGTTTGGAAGGAAAGCTGCTCTCTCAGAGTCTCACTGGATGCTGGGCCTTGCTTCTTACAGCAAAAATGTTTGGCTGGCGTAGCTCATGTATTTCCCAGATTGCCAGGAAATTGATTTGAGGATTTTGAAAGCTCCTTTCTTGCTTCTGGCTCACCTTGTCAAGCTGCTTAACTCCACAGGAATATGGAGCCCCTTGGCCCTAAAGAATGCAGGCAAAGACCTGCTTGCAGCTTCCCACCACGCTGGGTAGCATAGCAACCCTTCCAGCTGGCTCCTGCAGAGCTGCCCAAAGTCACAGCTACCCTCAGATTCAGCCCTTTCATGGTTTCTTACAGGGCTCTCAAAGGAAAAAAAAAATCTCATTATTTTGTTGCTAAATCCATAGTGTTCCAAACTGTACTGACTCTTTGGTCAGAGTTCAGTGCAACAAACTGTGCAGGGAATATTTTTTGACTCAGATAAAGTTTTGGGAAATATATTACACATTGCTTGTGATTTTGAATTGTAGTGAGTGCTTTGGCAAGCAGAGCAGGAAGAATAGAGTAGACAGCCTGTTGCATGTAACAACACCTTCCCTATTCCTGGTGAACAGAAAATACATTTGGAGGGGTTACTTGGTTGCTATTTTCTCTATGTTTTGTCCCCTTCCAGCATCCTGTTGGGGCCCCCTGACTGGTGGGGCAGCCAGAGAGACAGAAAAGGCCTTGCAACTGGGTAAGTGCTGCTCAGCACTTGTAAATAAAATATCCCTGTGCTAGTAACACTGTTTTGACCACAAATCCAAACCACAGCACCATGGGGGCTGCTCTGGACAGAACTGACTCCATCCAAGGCAGTGTAGCAGGTTTCTCTGGATTTCAAAGACCTTTCCCCAAACTGTTGAAAATGTATGATTCATTTTCACTACCCATTTTATAACTGAGAATACCTGGACTAAGATTAATGTATTTCTGAATTCCTGCTGTGAACCTGAGCTGAGGTAGAAAGATCATATTTCTGTTCAAACGAGTATTCTTCCTTAAAGAACCCCAAACCAATCCCAAACATTTTACTAATCAATGCATTATCATAGTACTGTTATTCCCTACACTTTCCCTCTCCATATGATTTTCTATAGTCATAAGCAAAACTATCTTCTCTCAGATAAGTCTCCTTAAATCTAAAAATCCTCCAAGCTGTGCCATAATCATCCTCCTCCTCCTCCTCATCATCATCATCATCACGATGCAGCCTCCCCTTAACAATATATTTAAATGTTTGGTGTTTGCTGCTTTCCCCTTCAGCCACAGAGAAAACACCACTGCTGTGTCTCATTAGTGCTGATTAATCACTGTGCAGTTTCAATCATTTTGTGATGTTGAACCTCAAAATATGTCTCCTAAATACAAGTGCTGTTTGAAAAGATATAGCTCAGAAATCGTTCACAAATTGTATTGTTCAGATTATGCATTTTACCAGCCATGGAAATTTCTGGAATGAATTGTGTGCACAAGTCATATGGACATTGTTTTCTAGTGACTTCAGATGCTGTACTTGACACATTTTAGCTTAATTTTTTTAGTGGATGCCCAGCTCTATTGTCAGATGAAGTGTCCTGCCAATGAAAGGCAAAGCCTGTGTATCAGTAGCCAGTCTTCAAAATCTTGGAGTCTGCTAGATCAGCCAAGTGGATAAGGCAGTGTCTAGTTCTGTCTAAGAAATCATAAACACCATTCTTAGCTGTTGACGTCAGACTGCTTCAGCAGTGCTGGCTGTGAAGTCAGCAAAGTGATTAATGACTCATTAAAAATTAATACATTTCCCAAAAGAATTAGCAGGGATTCCACAGTGAAATTCCTGCTGTACTCCATGGGAGCTACATGACTTAATCCCCATGACCTGCACTTTATGAGCAACCTTTTGGAAATAAGCAACTTAAGCAGCTGGAGGCATGCACTGTTACATGGCATCGCGGGGCCTTACAGCTCTCCAGACAGAAATCAGTCTTGAAACTAAAATGTTGTTAAGAGACTTGAACTGGGGACTCACAAAAAGCTGTGTTGGGAGTGACTGGCTGCAGGGAGTGTTGTGTTCCAAGCACTGGAAACCTTTTGGCTCTATCCCTGATGAAGCTGAGAGGGGATGTGCTGAGCTGGGCTTCACCATGGAATTCACATGTGTACGGTCAGTTTACTGAGAGCAAATGAGTTTATTTTGGAATCGTGTCATGAACGTTTCCAGCAGACATAAATCTAAAAACTTGTTGTTTGCGACAAAATCCAGCAGTGAAGGGATGAGGTGTCTTTGACTTCTACACGAACACCCAGCAGTTCATTACAAACGTGGAACACAGGCTGTGTGCTGAGCAGGGAAATCCTTCCTGCAGAAATGGGGTAGAAGGCAGCTGTGACTAAGGTGCACTGTCAAATGGGTTCTTCATCCACCTCAGCAAAGTATAGAATCTTCATTTATTCATTCAATTTCTCATGTGTCTTATCATTTCAGTAGATTCTCCCTCCTGCCCCTCCTACTCTACAGAAATTATTTTTGATGCAAGGGGTGATGTGCAGCATGTTTTTCTGTGTCTTTAAATGCAAATCCCTGACTTTGAATTCAAAGAAACAGGTATTTATTTATAGGCTTGCACTGGTAGATCTCTTGGAGTTAATTATGTGATATCTGTCTAAACTTCTACCCTAGTTATCTATAGAAGCATATTTCTTACTTTGAACCATGCTTGGTGTTTACTCAGGTAGCAATTCCATTGCCTTTATGGATATGTGAGGGACAAGGCTCTTTTGCTGTCAGAAAGTAGAAAACTCTGTGATGCTGGAATTATTTATTCCATATTAATAACCAAAGCAAGATCATTAACCTCATTGCAGCACTGTGACCATGCCCTCTTCTCCACACTCTGCTCTTTTAATCACACCATTGATCATTCATCATCTTTCATACCATATTCAAAAACTTTGTCCTTGCCACAAGGGATATTCACAGTCTTTAAATCCTGTGCTTTAAAACACAGGCAGTTGTAAGGAAAAGGGGAAACAAGTAGAGTGAACAATTGGCAGGTTTTTATCTCTATTTTATGCAACTGTTTATGATTTAATTCTTCATATGCAAGCCATGACTCTTCAGGATCTGTATTTTTTGGATGTATATCACTTATCACACGGGTGCAGAGCAGCATTTAGCAGACTGGGATGTGGTGTTCAGGAGCTGTTTAGCAGTGAGCTGCAGACACACTGTCACAATTGCTCCTACAAGTCTAGCTGGTGTCTCAGGAGAGGGAAAGTCCTGTGTTACACAAACCCCAGCAGCTCCAGCAGTGAGAGGCTTCTCAGTGAGTGACTGTGATGGGCATGAATCAGGCCCTGTGCCAGGGGTTGTTTATGTGCACAGTTATATTTCAGCAGTAAACACTGGAAGCATTCATTAAGCTGAACATTAAGAGTGGGTGACCTCTTACTCTCCAAAACAGTCACATACAAATAGTAAATTAAATCAAGCATTAATCAAAACTGTAAAATAGCCTGCTTAAACCCTTCAGAAACAACACACCCACTACCTTCTTCCAAACCCTTGTCAAACAAATGGTTTTTGTGGCATATCTGGAAGGTCATCAAGTCCTGGGCTATTTCAGGAGCAGGTTCCAGATGGTCTCTAACACGCTGAATAATGTATGTCTGTGTGGGAGTGGGGGGAGAGGGGCTCCAAGGAACTATTACACTGATAGGAGTAAACCCATGCATTTTGCATTCATCTGTGCCAAGCTAGGTGTTGAAAAACCTCTTGTGTCCTTTGTTTCAAGCGGTGGAAATAACTTGTTTTGAGAATCTTTAGTGACAATATCAATTTCATATTTCACTCAGCAGCACTCTACAAAACCTTTAGCTCTTGTTTTGGGCTACAATTGTCTCAATTACAAGAGCACTGGTGTTTTAATGGGATCTGTTATTTGTAGTGTGACATTCCATGGGCAGTAACCTTTTATCCTGTAATTCTTGCCACGCTATAAAAGGAAAATCTTAACAGCTCCGTATGCATTGTTATATATAAGATAATGATATTGCATAATGCAAACATACATGCTTAAAACTGCTTTGCTTGGATGTCATGGGGCTGTTTGCATGAATTTGCAGGGGGGAGTTGCTTGATAATGAGCTCAACATGCCCCAGCAGCCCAGAAACCCCCAGTGCGCTGGGCTTATCCCCACAGCGTGGGCAGCAGGGAAAGGGAGGGGATTCTGCCCCTCTTATCTGCTCAAGTGAGACCCCACCTGCAGCACTGAGATTCCCAACAGCAGGAGGATGTGGAGCTGCTGGAGTGAGTCCAGAGGAGGCCACGGAGCTGCTCCCAGGGCTGGAGCCCCTCTGCTCTGGAGCCAGGCTGGGAGAGCTGGGAATGTTCACCTGGAGAGGAGAAGGCTCCAGAGAGACCTCAGAGCCCCTTCCAGGGCCTAAAGGGGCTCCAGGAGAGCTGCAGAGGGACTTAGGACAAGGGCTGGAGGGACAGGACACAGGGAATGGCTTCCCACTGCCAGAGGGCAGGGATGGATGGGATATTGGGAAGGAGTTGTTCCCTGGGAGGGTGGGGAGGCCCAGGCACAGGGTGCCCAGAGCAGCTGTGGCTGCCCCTGGATCCCTGGCAGTGTCCAAGGCCAGGTTGGATGGGGCCTGGAGCAGCCTGGGATAGTAGAAGCTGTCCCTGCCCATGGCAGGGGTGGAATGAGATGAGCTTTAAGGTCCCTTCCTGCCCAAACCATTCCATGACTATGGGTTTTTTTAAATGCACAGGTTAAAAGACAGTAGATGCTTTCTGAGCACAGGGTGTCAAACTCTAACAATCCATATGCCTCCAGCTGCATCACTACCTTCAAAGAGTCTGCTTTGAGGCTGGCTGTCTGCCCACATTGTGTGTAACAGGGAAAAACACTGACCTGATACTATGCTAAGAACAAAGTCAGACCACCTGGATCCAGTTGTGGACTCAGATCAGGGGTTAAAATGGGATTTATTAACCAGTGGCCCTCTTCAGCATTATAGGTTTTAGCCTGATATTGCATTCTGGCCATGCTATAATGAAAGATGAAGGATATGGAGTAAACAGACTTTTGATGCCTTCACTTCTGCATGCAGGAAGATATAGATGGCACTGTATTGCTATCAGTCATGGAATAAAAAACCCAAACAATACTAAATATTCTACAATAATGCTAAATTTTAATAATGATGCTAATTATGTCACAGAATGGAAAGCTCCTTTTCCCATTGCTATCTTTCAAGTTCCCTTCTGGCCACAGCTCTAAATTCATGCTCTTGGTGAAATTCTGCTCATGTGTAGAGAGACCAAGGATATGGAAGAAATTGCACATAGATAAATCAGTGCATCATTTTTGTCCTAAGGTAATAATATTTCAAAGTACTTTCATTTTGATGGTTTTCAGAATAACTATTTGAAGTGAATTGTTGGCCTTGGACAAATTCCTGGAGGAGATAATGATGTACATGTCACAAAAGAAATCATTGTTAAAGGCACAGCTGGTGACAGTGCTCTGTGTCGACAAACAAGTAAGTTGACATAAAGCCTACCATTCAATTACTGGCATAAAGAAATCTCCTCTAAAACAAGATTGAAGACATGGCCTATGGCACCTCAAGTTTGAATAATACAGTAATGGTAAAAAATAGACAATATCAGCAGTGCAGGAAGAGAAAAACTTAATTTCTAATCCTCATCGTGTGCAGAGGACTAACAAAATTTACATTTCCTATACAGTCAATATTCAATAATTGAATTTTTATATTTTTTACATAGTTAAAAATATGTTCCCAGTTTCACACTGTGGCTATTAACTCAAGGTTCTTAAGATTTCCAGAGTCTCCATTTGAGTTCTCTTCTTCAGGTCTGTCACTGTTCATGAGCTCCAAAGTGCATTGATATTGTTCTTCAGCCTCTGCAAGCAAATTGCTCCCTGGAAAGATTGGATCACTAAAGTGGATTGGCTATTGTCAGAATGTCACTCAGAAGACAATAGAAAAACAAAATAAAAGTGGTTATTAAGCAGTTGCTGTCACTGCAGCACATGGTGATGCTCAGGCTTTCCTTTGGCTGGACACTGTTCTGAGATATACTTTAGGGTGGCTGAGGAAAATTGGGTGTGAGAACTCTGAAAGTCTGTGCCCTTCAAGAAAAAAGTAATAAAGAATAAGGAAATTATGAGTTTCCTGCTGATGACTTGCTACAGGTCATCATATATTAGGGGAATTTATGTGGGTGAATGAGAACTACAGGTATTAATTACATTGTGGGCATGATTAGGGAGCATGTGAATTTAAAAGGAGACAGTATTATAGGATCTTTAATGATCATACACATCCTGAAGTTTCACAAGAAGCAGAATATGTACAAGGAATTCTAAGGGCTTGGAGAAGTGGTAAATGAAGTAATTAAGCTCAGTCTTCTCTGTGTGACAAAATCTAGTGATTTCAATAGGGTTTTGCCCCTTCCTCTGGGGATTATTTCAGCTGGCAGATCTACATTTTTGTTTTCTATAGTGACTCATCTGTTCCAAATACTCAGTTCTAAATACAGAACATTAGCTATGCTGTCAATAAACAAGCAGTATAACAATACCCAATTCATAAAAGCAACAGGTATATGTTTTCTTCATGGTTCTGCATGATTGTTGTGATTTTGAGTTAACCAAGGCTCCCCCAACCTTTTAAAGAGCTGAGCTCACTGGTGGCTCTGCTCGTCCTCGAGGAGGAAAATTCTGTGGAGCCAGTCTGAGTGCTTGTGATGTCAAAGGAGGGTGTAAATCTGCACTTCCTAGAATATTAAGTTGTTTTCTGCCTCTGCTTAGGCTGGCGTTGCTGCAGGGTTCTGGTGTGGGTACCTGGGACTTGAAAGTTTTGCAACTTTTTAAGTGCTCCCTTTTTATAGCAGCAGTTCTGCAGAAGAGAAATTCATGGTATCATTAGAGATGAAACTTTTAATTTAAAAGACAGATAGTTTGTAACAAAACCCCCCAAAATGTCACTAGTTGTAGTCAGGTGTTTGTTTCTGTCAGAAACCAAATGATAAAGTTGTATGTCAGGTAACTAAAAGCAGCTCAGAGGAATTTTAGAGAAGAACATCAGGGCCTTGTCCTATAGCTCTGCTTGCACAGAATGCTCTTCCCTCAGGGTTTCAAGTTTCTGCTGATTTTTTTAAAGCTTAATATGAGGAATGAGATGATAAATTTAGGAAAAGTATCTCCATTTCATATTTTTGCTCTTTTTTACATTGAGAAATTTCATAATTTTTTCTATTAGAAGGCCTAATTTCCAACCACCAAAATGTTTATACTTCTGAGTCAGGCATGTGGACTCAGAAATGTCCAAATCATTTCTATTTTTCTACTTGTTTAAGAATATTTATGTACTTTCCGGTATGTGTGAGCTTTTCTGTGAATTAAAAGAAATGAGACTATTTCACATTGAACTTCACAGATTTTAATACATGTTTTTTATTTGAAGATTTTTAAAAGGTACACTGCATTTGATTTATTTCAAATCCCTAACATAGCTTAACTTGGGGTGGAGAACAAGAAATCTCTTTTGGAATAAAAAAAAGCTTGAAGGTCCTTTCTGAGTCCACACCCACTCACAGGGCTACTCCTGACACTGCACAGGAGGATTGTGATGGATTAACTGAGTGCATAACAGATATTATTTTAGTGCATTAGCCCTGATTTCCTGTTGCAAGTGATTGATCGAGCCCCAGTCAAGACAGTGTCCACAGCAAATATTAAGCAAACTTACCCAGACACAATCAATCACTCTTATCAAAAAATCACCACATTTGGAGCAAAAAAAATGCTAAAGCCTTACCTGCTTTGCTCTGCCTTCATCCAGGTTTAATTCTATTTCTTAAAGGTGCAGGAAAACAGATTGTGTTTGTGAAACTGTTGTTTGCTCAGTGTATTTCTCCAGGCTGGGCAGCTGTAAAGTACAGAGGTGTCATTTGCTTATATTGCAACCTGTTTGCTAGTTTAGAAAAATGTGTGGTTCAAAAAAGAATATTTTGAGAATAACCTGACAGTAAGAAAGGTAATTTGTCTGTAAAAGCTGACCCTGGTGCATCCAGCCATCACAGATTACCACCAGTAACAATATTTTTTTTGAGCACTGCATTTCTAAAGAATTCTTGTATGTACTGCTGTAATTTTGCATAATTTATTTACCAATTATTTAAGCACTTATAAATATGATTTAAGCATAGTTAAAAGGTCTTTTATATAGCATAGGTCTGATTTTATTATTTCAAAGGTACAGAAGATTCTGTTTCTCAAGTGATGTTGCAGCAGGCTGGCAATAACCTGGACACTGTCAGTGTTCTCGTGGGTCTGTCTGCAAACCTAACAACAAACAGGCAGCACAGGGGGGCTGGAGCTGTGTCTTGGATAGTGGAGTTTAGACTCTCAACACTCTTGATAGGATCCTGTTTAATACCAGAAAAAACAAATTAATTTTTTTTTTACATAGATAAGAATGACAGGAGCTGCCAAACTAAAATGGAGAAAGAAGGATAGAGATCTTATGCTACAGGGGGAAAAAAATGAGTAGCAAAATTTAATTACTAAAGGGGTTTTTTTCTCCTGAAAGCTAAGAATTACTTACTGAAAAAAAAAAAAGAAAATAGAAAATCAGGATTTAGGAAGTTGGTAGTCAGATGCAGGGGAAACTGTGGAGTTGAACTTGCTGTATAGCCCAAGATTTCCCCATTATTCAATTTAAGTTTACGAACTTTCTCCACTGGCTTGGAAGCTATAAAATAGTGGTATCAGGCATGTTTCCCTGAAGGAATTCTCCCCATGAATCACCTCATCAGCTTTATGGCCACTACATACCACCAGCCTACAAGAGAGCAACTGAATGGGGTTTTGTCAGCTCAAGAGAGCATGGGTTGCTCTCTTGATCACTCTTGGTAGCCCAAGACACCACCACCAACTGGGTTTCAGCTTTCACTTTCTTTTTCTAAGCTTAGCTATAAAAATCATCTCTTGAAACCAGCCTCTGCTTTCCTGGCAAAGGGATTTTTCCAATCTTGTCCATGCTGTAGCTGGCAATAAGATTTTCCCCCACTGCTATGACTCAGTGTTGAATCCATGAGCATTGATGCAGTTTTCAGTCACTAGAGTGACTTTCTGGAGTGTGACATTCCACCAACCTCTAATAACCCTGGTTAGATGGATTTTTACAGCATAAACAGAGTAAAACAACTTCTTATGGCTCAGACAAGAACACAAATGCTTGTCCTGTTTCTATCCAAGAGAGCATCTGCAGCAGACTTTAATTCCTTCAGAGCATGCAGTGGGAATGGCTTCAAATGAATTTAAATTGCAAGCTTGGTCAACTAAAATGCTTTTAATTGCTCATTGGCAGCCATTCAACCTCTGATTGTAGAGAGTAACTGCTTTGGTGTGTGCATGTCAGTGATACAGAGATGTGTCATAGGCACAGAACAAAACATGGATTTATCATCCCAAACCTCATTACCTATACATGTGATGTATGTGGCACCATGTATCAGAGTTTAAAGAACAGTCACAGAAAGTAAAGTTGAGTAAGATCCATCTAAGAAGCAAATGGTTTCCCTTTCCTTCATTTTCATTTTCTTCCTTCACCTATAAAGTGACAGAGGAATGGAGGTGGTTTGGTTAAATGGATTATTTTTTGCCCCACATGTGGAATCTTGGATCAAGCCCTTACCCAGCAAGTCACTGAAGTTGTACGTTTCCTAAATGTTCATGGTGTGGTGAGCTGACCCCAGCCGGCAGCTAAAGAGTGTTTCTTAAAGCAGTTGTAATTAATGTATTTTAAGAATATAAAGAAATATGCTCAGCTAATTTTCTTTACTTAGTAGACTAACCCCCAGTAAGCCATTGGAGACTGTAGAGTCTTTCATGGAAATGTCCTCATCTGCTAAAGATTAAATTAGGTCACTTTGATAACCTGGTTTGGTGAACCGAATGGGTTTGATGTCTGACTGCACCTCCCCCGGAGTTCGCAGTTAAAAATAGGGAAATAGTACAAGAAAATCTCCAAAAGGGATTTTGCATCTCAGCGGATGTTTTTCCTTTGAACACAATGATGTTTCATTTTATAATTGAAATATGTCTTTGAACGTTCAATAGCTAAGGCTATTAAGTAACAGTATTGCATTTCATTTATTATACTTCATTTTAAGTTCAGTCCATGCATTTTTAATTCTGTTTATGTCCTGAGAGCTTGCCTCTAGTGGAATAAAACCAATCAAGAGTCTAGAACAGGAATTAAAATTTAGATCCTAATTCACCACTGCCCTGTGGTTCCTTTGTGTTTACTTGAATAAGTACAAAGGACTAATAAAATAAATGTAAGGACCCTCTGGAGAAAACTGTGATTGTACGGGGTCAGATAATGCTCAAGCTCTGCCAGGCCCACCTGAGATTCCCTAAATGTGAGAAAGCTGTGCTGCAATGTGGCTGAAGATAGAAGGGAGAGAAACAATTGCCAAAATATCTGTGTTCATGATACTCAGGAAGAAAAAAATGGATTGAGAGAATTGATAGTGAGAGTATTAAAAATGTAGATGACAGCAGCTGAGGTTTGGGGCACTGGGGGAGGAATCTTCGGCATCTGGCTCTTCAGAAGTCTTGTGAGCAGAAATGTGGCGTGGTGGGTTGAGCTCAGCCAGCAGATAAAGCCCCACCTGGCCCCACCCTCACCCCGCGGTGAGATGGGGACAGAATCCTGGCTGTGTCCCGTTCCAGCTTCTTGCTGGGATGGCAGAGGCTCGGAGGCTGTGCCAACACTGCTCGGCAGGGAGGGAACATCCCTCGGCACAGCTCTGCTCGGTCACAGACCCGAAACACAGCACCGCGGGGCTGCTGCTAACAAAACCAACACAAAGCACAGCACACGGCTGAGCATTGCCCACCTCCGGGAAAAGAGTTAACAGAGGGCAGGAGTTGCCGGAGGAGCGAGGAAAACAGCCCCGGAGCCCCCGGGGAGAGCCGGAGAAAGCAGGATGGGCTGCAGGCACCGGGCAGGGATTCCCTGGCAGCCCCTGGGGACACGGTGCTGGAGCAGGGATGAGCGAGACTGAAAACGAGCAGCAGAGAGGAGCACCTCGGGCTGACCATCCCCTGTGCTCTGCCCATCCCTCTGCAGCTCCAGGAAGAGGAAGGAGAGGAGCTGGGAGTGAAGGACTGAAGTGGAACCTGGGGAGAAAATTAAGGTTGGGGTGGGGGGAAGGTGGTTTAACTTTTGTTTCCCACCATTCAAATTGGCAGTAAATTGAATTAACTTCCCCCAAGTCGAGTCTGTTTTGCCTGTGACAGTAAATGAACTGTCTTAATCTTGACCTCTGACATTTTCCGTCTTATTTTGTCCCCTGTCCTGATGAGGAGAGGGAGGAAGAGAGTGGCTGGGTGAGCCTCAGGCAGCCAGGCAAGGTCACCCCATCACATCTGGGAGCTGAAGATGTCTTCTCCTGTGCCTCGACATGGATCTAGAGGTGTGGTTTCATTGTTCATTCACTGCTGACCTTGCATTGTAATTTTTATTTTTGCTGCTTTTAAATCCGACAAAAATAATGTAATCCAAAGGTACAATCAGAGCTCAGCTTTGTTTCGCTAAACAATTTTCAGCTAAAACTTTGCAGGCTTTTTTATATTCAGTTATTTTCTTTGTTAGTAATGGGCTCATAATTCTGTCAAAACAAAGACTGAAAAAATGATGTCTGATTTAATATTCACCTTTTTAAAGGACAGAGCTTTTCTGAGTACAGGAGAGTTCAGGGCTGAATGTTAAAACTCAGAAATTTAGCAAGTCCTACTGTATTTTTCAACTCTAAGCACTGTTCTGCATCCCTGGAATTAGAATAAGGCTGGATCTTTGAGAATCTGTGTCTCTCTTGTTGATCATCTTTTGCCTTTAGGAAGGAGGCATTTTTTCCATTATCAGATTGGTCTGGCCAAATGAAGGTTTTTACTCTAGAAGGATTTTTTTTTCTTTTTCTGTCAGGTAGGCTCAATTTTTTTGTCATTTAATGATAGGATGGTACATGTGATTGCTATGTGGAAGAGATAGCAAGTGTGATAGGGCAAGGCTGTATTGCAGGAACAGTTCTCTGAGGAGAATCTAGATTGCAATACTATCTATTATCAGGCTCTGCACTATATTAAAGTGAGTATCTCTCTCAGAAATACAGTGACTACTTTTCTCATGTATTTTTGCTTTCACGTGTCTCTAAGTCTTTTTATCCTTGATTGTACAGGAAAGGATGAAATTTTTTTCCATAAGACTTTGATGCGTAGTTTTTATTTCTTCCATCTTCCCTGGTGTCCTTCTGCACTCTGGAATCTTTGTTTTTCGTTTCTCCCTCTGTCAGCAGAGGGATGGGGACATTCCTTGAGCTGTTTGCATTCACGTGTCCTGCACTTCTCAGGACTTAGTTATTCCAGTCTCTCCCTTCCCTGAGTTCTTGATGTTCTGACATCCAGATGAGTCACCAAATGCGTTATTTTTTCAGGTTGTTAGACTGATTTTATATGTGAAATTCATTTCAGATGCCTGTTCTGAATATACTTGTCTGCCTTCAATTTGCCTGAGACACTGAGCAGAATTTGATTAGATGTGTTTATGAAACGACTTTCTCCCCGGGCCTGGAGCTCAGCTGAGAGAGGGGAATTTGTGCCTTGCAAGCTGCAATTGCTGGGACACCCTGAGTTATCAAACATCTTCTTCTGGAGATACAGAGCAAGTCCCACCTCAGAACATGGCACAGGTGGGCAGCGTGGGGGTGCCAGTGACTGAGCAACCTTCTTTTATTGAACAGGCAGGGGGGTTCAAGGGAGCTTCAAGGGCTCCCCCAAGGGAACATCGAGGCTCAATAACTTTTGCAAAAAATGCAAAGTATTTGCCTCACCTTTCTCTTTCAAGTTTTATTCTTAAATCTGGTATTTGTCTAGAACCAACTTTCTTCAAACTGGCTGTAAAAATTTTATTTCTATAGGACCACATTAGTATAGAGCTAAACATAGGGCACATACATATATAAACATAGTATTAGTATATAAATATATTGGCGGATAATTAAAAGAGTTTATTCTAACAGTTGTTTTAGGCTTCTTTTCAGAATTACTTTTAAAACTAATTGTGATTGTATACTGAGAAATAGAAAAAGGAACATATTTGTAAGCATTTCTAGTATGTTTGTGTAACAGAAAGTAAATAAAAATAATGTACTATAGAAAGTGCTATATTTGGCCAAATATGTGATAGGACCAGATGGATATTACAGTGATTTCTTTACTGTCATATTGGGAATGTAGTTCTATTGTACATTAACATTTCACTCTGCTTCTCTATCAGCTAGCAATGATATACTATTGTTTCTGGATGGAAATAGTCAGCAAAACATTTTTTCCAGTTTTAATCAGCAGAGTTGTGTACCGTTTAAGACTATAGCCACAGACAAGGCAAGCTCCCAAAGCCAGCAGTAATCTTCAAGCTGTGTGTGTACCATGAGAAGATTCTGTGGTTCATTCCTGTGGAGGCACATTAGAGGGACACAGATGCCATTGTTTCTATTTATTTATTTACCATGTAGTTTAATTATACCTATAGATCCCAAGTCTAGGTTCTCTGCTTTGCTGCTGCCATATGGGAGTATTATTTCAAGTCAGTCAAGAGTGTGCAGGGCTGTTTTCTCTGTTGTGGGGTTGGTGCTGGTGCTGACTTCGAGGAAAACACCATTAAAGCCCCTTACCCTTAAAACCTCCTGTGAAAGCACCACTGCCATGAGGTACTGCTGGGGGACAGCATCAGCACCAGGCTCCTTGTTGTTGCACTCCTCAGAGCATATTAGTGCCAAAGAAAAAGAAAAAAATGAAGAACACTACAGAAATGTGGTTTCTGCTCTTAAAAATGTTTTCTTAAAATGTGACTATGCTTCCAACAAAAAAGCCTGTATGGAAACACAGTTCAAATCTGGCAAAGTTCAGGCACTGGTTTTATAGCCAAGGCCTTTCTTTAATCAGAGCTTGAAACCCGTGAGAGGAAAGGAGCCATAAAATCAATTCTAAGTAATCTTGGAAATGAGATAATAGTCCATTAATTTCATCAATATAAGCATGAAATTTTCTGCTGCAGTTCATGCCTACACATTTGTAATAAATTTATCAGTGGGAACAGGACAGAAGCCATAGGATTACTGTAGGGGTTAGTGCCTCATGCTTCCACTGCTGCCTTTGTTCAATATACTTTTTTAAACATATTTTTTTCTCACAGTGAAAATATTTAATTCCTTTGTGGAACAGTGCCAACCAAAACTTGTTACTGGTTCCATATTAAATGAGAATTAATAAGTTTCTTG
The DNA here is from genome assembly GCA_013399875.1 of Gymnorhina tibicen. NCBI lineage: Eukaryota > Metazoa > Chordata > Aves > Passeriformes > Artamidae > Gymnorhina > Gymnorhina tibicen. The sequence continues at coordinate 230,631 of VXAZ01002121.1, read as the reverse complement.
TGTGTGACTCAGGAATCAGAGTTGAAGGCTGAGGTGGCAAGGACTGGAGAAAGCTGTGCCCTGCATGGTGCCACTCCAGCTGTGGCTGCTGCTGGGCAAACTGGGGACCTGCTGCCAGTGTCTGTTGTTACTGTGCTAGACTTGTGCCCTTCCTTCTCTCTAAGCCCTGTGTATAGAAACCCCTAGGTTTTGTGACAACCACAGTAATTGTTTCTTTAAAAAAAAAAAAAAAAAGTATGTCTTTTTTTGAGAAGTTCCATTTGTTAAGATGAAGCTCAAGGAGATGGCTCCTCCCCTCACCTGGTCTCTCTTGCTCTCTGAACAACCCACTCTGCCTGTGCTGGCTACCTACACAAACCAAAGCATCTAGAGGGAACATGAATTTTGATATTGTTCATTTCTTGGAACTGTCAAAGACAGTGCAGGTTTTCAGAGAAAACATAGTTTTATTTTTCTCCTTCCCCTAGAGGCTTCCCACCCCTTGGAGAATTTGTCTGTGTGTAACAAAGCACAATCGCCTCTACAGAAATGGAATTTGGGTGGCCTTGACCACTGGGCTTTGTCTTCCCTGTGAGGGTGGTGAGGCCCTGGCACAGGGTGCCCAGAGAAGCTTTGGCTGCCCCTGGATCCCTGGAAGTGTCCAAGGCCAGGCTGGACAGGGCTTGGAACAGCCTGGGCTAGTGGAAGGTGTCCCTGCCCAAGGTAAGGGGTAGAATGGGATGAGCTTTAAGGTCCCTTCCAACCCAAACCATTCCAAGATTCTCTCTTTGCTCATTTTCCTGTGAGTTTTCCTATTCTATTGTTCATGTGAGTTATATTTTAGAAACATCCTCATGGGATCATGGCATGAAGGTGGAGGCCAAGAGGAATGTAAAGACATACTGGAGCCATGTTGTAAAGACTCTCCCCATGGAACACAATTTAGCAGTCCTGAATCACTGAGATAGAGGGCCAAATTTCTGTGTTAGTGTTGCAGGACAGGTTTTCCTGTCAGTGGTGCAAACCTCGTTCTACTGAGCTCAGCAGCAGAGGGGGATTTGCCAGTGTGGGCTCTGCTCATTTTTGGTAAACAGCTCCTCAAACAGTTTTCCTCAAATGTATTCATTACCTTTGGATCAGAAGCATTTGCATCACGGGCAAATATTCTGTGATGCAATATAATTTCAGGCTTAATTAGTTCTTCCAACCTTTCCCTTTCTGACAGGGGAATCAGTGGGGAAAGCAGCGTGTGCTGCTCCTGTCTTAGTTTGCAGTGAAAACCAGGCTGAGGTGACTCTTTTGTCATTGATTATTGGGGAGGATTTCTCCAGCTGGATGCCTTCTGCCTGGTCACCATAAATTAGTTTTGTGTCACTGCCTCTAACAACCACAACACACTGATAGTCTTTAAATGATGGTTTATATGACCTGAGACAAGATCTAGCCTTATTTTTCTGCTCTATTACTTTCAAAGAATAGTCTTTCTATTATTAACAGACTGTGGTAAAATAATTTTAAATTCCTTTAAAATTTATAGCAGTTTTGTTCATTGCATCTCATGAATGCAAACATTAGCGGAATTGTAAACTATTAGTGAGCAGATGTAAGTATATATACTTTAATAATGTGATAATGTGATCTCTTTTTTCATTATTTTAGAAAGGTTTACAGCTTGAAGGTTTTTCAGAACTGCTCTGGGTTGATTTTTCTACAGCTGTATAAATATGATAGGAATTCTCTGACAGCATGATGAAGTTATAAACTGGCTGTGAGGGCACAGTAATGGCTGTAAGAAATTGGGTCTATCCTGGCAGGTATAACAAGGCACAATCTTCTCAGATTGGAATCAGATTTCATGAAGCAAAAATGATGGTGAATAACAATATATTAGGAATGAATTTCAGTTATAATTGGGCATTTTTCATCTGATTTTCAGGTAATGATCAACATTTGAAACTGCTTAATAGTAGTTTTTAATACTTCAATGATTCCTAATTTTGTAGTTCCCAGTTTCCAAATGAGTAGTCAATTGCTTTCTAAAAAAAAGGTCAAAAAAGTAAATACAGAAATTCAATTATACATATAACTCCCCTTTTGATTTAGGAAAGCAAATTCCTCTTTTGAATTGCTAGATCTCTGAAGGGGTTGTTTGTTAATTTGACCTGTTGAAGGTGGTTTTCAATCTACTTCTATGGAAAGGCTATGAAATAACCCCAAAACTGGTTCCATTCAGCTCCAACAGCCCCATCACAGTACAGAGCTGAGCCTGTCGGCCAAGCTGGTTGGTGCCTGAATTTACCTTGGTGATGCCGTGGTGGGTATTATAGAAAAATTCTATGGGTTCCTTGAGTTCATCTTCTTCCCCAAAGGTCTGTGAGGCAGATCATGTGCTTCCTCAGCTCCAGGACTGGTACTTAGGGTCAATAATTCATTTTAGATGGTTCATGGGACTTCGGAGCCTTGTTTGGAAAAGTTTATGAAAACAGTATTATGGAAATCATGAGGTTCATGAGATTTCAGTATTTACCATGGTAGAAATTAACAATATCCACTGAAGACGACCAAAAAAATGTAAACACATTATTCACATCAAAGTTTCTCATTTATTTACTGAGGTAAAGTCCAGTCTTCTCCTGCTGTGATCCTTTAGATGAAAACCTTGGACCAGTTTGATGGAAAAAGGGAATATGAAGGGGACTTGTGGGTGGATTACTGGAGTATGATGTCTGACATATGGCCCCTCACATCCCATTTCACAAACTTTTCATCATCTCATTATCTTCTGACACTTTGCAGAAGGTGAAGAATGCTCAAAAATACATAAATCATGAGACATCTTCAAAACTTCCTGGACTTTCAGGACTGCTGAAATGGTGGAGTTTTCCCTCTTGGCACTCAATTCATAAGAGGTGGCCTGGTGAAAAGAATGATGTAAAATAGAGTAAAATACAAAGGAATAAAGCTGCTGTTATGAAATAGAGAAATGAAGAAAGATGTAGATAAAAGGTTGAGTGCGAGAGTTTTATATTTAAGGCATTAAATGCTTAAAAGTCAAGAAAAGGGTAAGGTGGAGGGATTTTTTTAGTGTTGTGGAAGAATTATGCCTCACTGGAGAATCTGCACAGATTCTTAAACCTAATGGGCAAAGGCTGATTGTTATGGAATTCATTTCATTTTTTTGGTCTGTGGGCAAATGTCTCTTTCAAACACAGATTTAGTATCCTGAGTACAGAATCAGGACACAATATTCTCCAAAACACAGTGAGCTTTGCACAGGGAGCCACGGTCAGCTCAGGCAGAGGGAAGAGGGACAGGGTCAGTGACATCTATGGGACACAGATAAATGCAGGGAAGTGCAAACAGTGTTGTTCATTCAGAGCGAGTGACAGCAAATGTGCAGCTGTGGTGATAAACCTGGTGGATGCTGCACATAATGCAGAAATTGTCAATAATGAAGGACTTTACCTTAGCTGATTTGCACAATTTACATGGAAAATGACCCCCATTTTCAGTCCACAAACTGTTTCCTAACCGGATTCACTGCTGTGTTGGATTGATGTGGCTTTATGTGGTTCTGGGAGGTGAGGGTCTCCAGGGGTGGCATCTGTCAGGAAAGGTCATTAGAGAAGATTTTGGAGTCTGATTTGCTCTTTCCCATTCACTTTACTTTGCCATTTATGGCACATTAAGGCTTAGAAACAGCTTGTATGAAACATGGATCCTCTGCCTTGTACTTTGTGCAATGCCTCTGTGCAATGCCTTTGGGAAAGAACTATGTCAGGCATGGAGCACTGGGAGATCAGGCCTTGATCCTGACCTTCCCAGCTGTGCCATAATGCCTGAGAACCCTCATGAAAGTTTCTGACATTTTTTCCTGCATGTTGAGGAAGCAGTTCATAGGTACAGGAAGTCTTCCAGTTTTTGTGTGTTAACGTGGGAATTTAAACATAGCTACTTATATGGCAATATTAAAGAAAGCATGAATGAGAAATTCAGGGGAAAAATCTCACAAAAAATTTGTACTTTCTACACCCCAAATAAATTTCCGTGCCTTTTTCATTGTTTTCTACCTAATTAAATTCATGGTTCTGTTGCTGGGTTTAAAACGAAGCTGACACCAGCTCCCAAAATGCTGCTGAAATCAATGGCCCTTGCAAAAGGTCTTTGTTACTGTTGCCACATAGTCCAGAGTCTTACATCTGTTTTATTAACTGAGCTAAATATTTATACCATCATGTTCCCAGATTCACCAAATCCCAGGAAATGCCAGTTTCCCATTACTGTTCTATGAGCTCAGCGTTGAACAAAGAAGGGAGGAGAAATCATGTTACAAACGTCTATTTCTCAGCAGCTACAAGGGAAATGTTATCTACCCATCAAGTTTTGCTTTTATTTGAATAGTGCTGAAGGATTTTAAATGTTTGGTGTAAGAATACACCATAAATCCTAGTTTTATATGCTTCTGGAGCCTTGTACCTAGGAATGCCTACATAGGGGTCATATCCCACCCCTTTCCAGGCCTAGGAAACAAAAAAGTTTTTAAATCCTCCTCTCTCAATAAAACCTTCTTTTTAAAGATAAGGTTTTTTGGTTTTGTTTTTTTTTTTTGCCAGACATGCTCATACAAACCATTATTTTACTCTGCAATTAGTCCCCCTGCAATCAAATAAAGGGCATGGATTAATGGGAGAACCACTAGAAATATTTTAAAGGGATTAACATTAATGGAGAAACAGATTATCTTTCTATCAAATGAGGTTAACAACCAAAATTAGTAGTGGCCCCTCACAGTTAATCACAACCTTGAAGAGTCTGCTAGAGATTAATCAAGCGAGTTTTTGTATAAAACCTGTAGAATTCTGAAGTGGTTTAGGGTCCTACCTCTTATTCCGAAAAGGATCAAGCCCTTTGGAAGCTCTTACTGCTAGGCCAGCTTGAAAAACTCATTTCCTCAAGGAATGACTTGTAACCTGAAGGGTTTTCTGCAGCAGCAGGTACCCAGTTGAACTCCCGCTGAAATTCCTGTTATCACGGTCCTGGTCAGCCTGTACATCTGCCTTGTTCACAGTGGAAAAATTACTACAGGATCATTAACACTTTATCTCATAATTAAGTTCATGTAGTAGGCTTGAAAAGAGAGTATTTTTTAAAATTGACTCTATTCTATAAAAACCTGTATTTGCTTAATCCCTTACAATATTTAAAGCAATTAACATGTGGCCCTTATTTGCATAAATGCAATTGGAAAAGGTGGTTTGGAAAGTCATATTAAGCATCAACTTGATCTATGTATTGATGTAATATTTTCTGTAGTCATTGGCTGGCTGTAAATACATGTTAGAAGACCTTTTGCATGTATCAAAGCACTAAGGGCTGTGATGTTGCTGCAGGATGGCTATTTCCACTTTTGGCTCATTATTTCAACAGGATTCTTCCTGAAAAAGCAGTGCCTTTAGTGAGGCAGGTACAGCTGAAATAGCCAGGGCTGTATAACTTTTCCTGATATGTTTGTGTGCTGACTCCTTTTGTAGGCACAAGTGTCTTAAGGAGTGTTCTTTGTTGTTTGTTTGGGGTTTTTTTTAATTAAAACCTTTGGCACAGGGATGATTCTCAGATTACTTCCACACCTGTCTGCATCTGGACAGCCTGGGGTCCACACAGCAGTAGAAGAGCAAGTCTGTCGTAATTTATAATTTCTAAACCCACGAATTAGTGCAGTGAATGGGGAGAAATGGAAGGCACTGGACACGGTTTTTGGTGCAGGTGCAAGCTGGTCCATAAGTACAAATCCTATGTCTGTTTGATTAAGGTCTCAGTGTGATGGTAGGATAAGCAAATTATAAATGCCTACTTTCAATCACTTTCTTAGAAAAGTTTTTCTAACAGATTATGCAAGGGCAAAATATTTAAATTGCCACAAGAACTTGTAAAAATCTGGTTTATTTAAAACTCTAGTTCTGTAGCTGTAATTACAGAAATAAATTCAGTGGCTGTCCATGTAGACTTATTTTTTGGTACAGACTCCAGTGAAGCATTAGTGGCCTTCAGCCTACCTTCATCTCAGCCAACACTGCAGAGGAGCTGGCGTTCACAACATCATGGGCTGAAAGTCATTAGACCCAAATTTCTGCAGATCAAGTTGCTCTCTTGTGTTTTTCCAGTGTTTCAAGGCCACGTTGGATGGGGCTCTGAGAAACCTGGTCTGTGGAAGGTGTCCCTGCCCATGGCAGGGGGTGGAATAGGATGGTTTTAAGGTCCCTTCCAACCCAAACCATTCCACGATTCTATTATTCCGTGCTCTCCTAGGAGTCATGGCCAGAGTGCTGCCACAACAAAGGTGGGGATAGTCCTCATGTTTTCTCTCTCATGCAAATTAAAAAATGTTTAAGGTTCCACATGATGTTAAAAATCCCATTAATCTAACCCACAATGCAAAAAACCATGAAAATCCCAAAATAAGCAGTGCCGTGTCCCCCCTGCCCACTCTGTGCTTTCTTTCAGATAAGTCTGACTCTGATGTGCTCCCCTCGAACAACAAAACAGCAAAGTTATTCAGTTAAGGAGAAGCTTTTTTTTAACAGTTGCGTAGCCAAGGGTCCCTGGTGAGAAGGTTTTCCTAATAATTTTGCAATAAGGAACAGAAAAACCTCAAGAATGGTATTTCTAGGGAGCATATGATTAGAAAGAATGCATATTGGAGGAGCTTTAGTTTATTAAGAATGTGCAAGAACTCCTCTGTGTCCTCCTTCCATGCAAAGCTTAGTGAAAGGTTAGAAAATTAGCTCCTGTGTGCTGCTTATACAGCTGGATGGATGGAGGAGACTTTACATTTCCCAACTTCTTGTTTCTGACAAGTTCCAGTGAATTATTTATGTGGCCACTTATCCTATAAAGATGGAGCTGAGGGAACAAACTGAGTTCACAAATGCTACCAGAAAGCCTTCAGGTGATAAGATGAAAATGGATCTTGGCCACTGCTGATCTCAAATCTGGACTCAAATTTGTGGCCTACAGATGAAGGGTTGTGTGGCTTACATTTTTCATCTCTAACTTGCGAATTTGTGCAGTTTATGAACAATTCATGAAGTTCTATTTATCTTCAGCAATTGCCTTATGAATCAAGGGTTTAACTGGAATAAGATAATCCAGGAAATAGTAAAGTTCAATTCATTTTTATGAATCTAATACATATTCCACATATGAGAGCAGAGATGTGAATACATTAGTGATAAAAATACTAGAAATAAATTACCTATTTCTGTAACAGTAGTTTAATTCCAAAAGTCAGAGATTTTGGTAGATCTGATTTTTGCAGCTCTTGGATTTTCTGGGAGTTTCTATCCTTAAAAGTGAGTGAATACACCTCTGCAGGTTTTTTCCTCTCTCTTATTTATAATGGGCCACTTGCCAGCTTGATTCTTTATCTAAAGCAATATGGATTCACAAATAAAAGGTTTGGAAAATGTTTCATTATTTTCAGGAATTTATTTTTCTTTCTCATTGCTAACCAATAGCTTCCCTGTTATTTGTTGTTGATAAAACTGTTTTAAATCCTTTCTCTGCTGCAAACATAGAATCATGTATGATGTTAGGCAAGTGGTTCTCAATTATGTTAGACCACACTCCAGGATTTGCGATCTTCAGTTCTGGACTAATTCCAAATGCTTTTAGGCTGAGAGGCAGACAATAATTCTAAAATCCAGTAGTTAATGAACTACAAAGACTCACTACAAACTTGGTCTAGGGGATTGAGAATCAGGTAGTCTTCACAAAAGGTTTTCCCAAATTCTGTCTTTCAGTATTTCAATTAACACTGCAAAAAGGAATTTTAAATTTTGTATAATGTAAATGCAGATGTCACTAATGAGTTCCTCAAATTTAGGGTGAAAAGTTCAAGGTTGTGGTGCAAATGTTAGCACATTCTGAGGGTGTCACAGGTGCCAGTATGATCAGACAGCTCTAGAAAGAGCAGACTGTAAAATGTGCAAGTATGGAAAAAGTACTTCCAAACCTGTACAAATGATTCTACATGAAATATTTTATTAATTGTGGCACAATTGAAAAAAGTTGCACTTGGGGAAACCAGAAAAATTGTCAGTCCTTCAGCTGCTGTGGCAATGTAAGAATTAAAGACATTTCACAGCACCAAACAGACTCTGAGTATCTTCTGAAATTGCTTAATGGGACTCTCCAGCTCCCACAGGAATGATCACTGAGCAGAGGACTACTCCCTCTCATCCCTCAGGGTTCCCATATTTATGACAAGAGCTACAAAGCCCCTTCTGCAGCATCTGCAGTACTTACTTTCCTTTAAAAGACACCCCTGCTCCTTGGGCCAAGAGCTGCATGGTTCGTGCTGGCCAACATGGAATTCCTCAGGAGCCTTGCTCTGTGGTCACAGCTAAGGGATCTGGTAGCTCTTTTACAAGGAAACCCAGGATCATCATCCTCATTGCACAGGGAAGAAAACCAGTGGAGAGCTGAAGAAAAAGGGCAAGTGGCTGGTGGCATGCTCAGGAGTCAGCTGGAGATGGCAATGGATTAAAATGTTCCGGAGTCCTGTCCTGGTTATTTCAGTAGCAATTGTCCCAACCATAAAGGAGAAGAGACTGATGTCATTGCTTCCAACAATTCCTTTCAACACCTCCACAGCTCTGCCTAAATATAAATGGAAGTGAAAACAGAAAGGGAAGCACAGAACCTGATTGTGTTTAATCTGTGAAGCAATCCCTCCATACAGGACAGCAAAAAGACAGCATGCAGACCTGCCGCTTTCCCAGCAGAAAGGTCACCTAAAGCAGCCTGACCTTTTTACCACACAGACAGCAACAAGCCATCAGCCCTATCTGAACAACCTTCGATCCCAAGGCGCTCCCAAAATAACCTGGAGATAAAGCACATAGATACAAATCAGAAGGTGCAGGGGAGCTGGGCATGCAGTTGCTTCTTCAAGATGTTTCTTTGAGAGAAGTTGTACATATGCTATAAGTCAAAGTCAGGGGAGAAGAAAATTACAACTCCCTGGAAAAAGGAAAAAGATTAACATTTTATCCCAGGCAAATAAGTGGGAAACTCTCGAATTTATGGATATGTAGATACAAGCACATGAAGATATTGCTATTAGGGCATTAAAAATAGAAGCATTATCTTTCTACTCAAAGATTCTACTAAATAGCTATGAATTTCTAATTAAGTAATGTTAAATCTATGTCACAATGTAGTTCATTTTATTATGTATGACTGAAATCTGAAACTTAAATGTAATAACAACTTAAAAGTAAGGGCCAGATATCCCAGAATTATTCTCCTGAGTAGAGCTACATGAACAAAAAGGTAGCAATTCTTTCTTCTGACATGGAGACAAAAGCATTAAACTATTCAGATGTCAGTATTTGATACACAAAGCCCAAGCAAACGACAAATTCAATCTAACCAGATTCATTAATCTAAGCCCCCACCACACACAGTGCGACTGGCTTTATCCACTCCATATCACACACCCTCCAGAAAACAGTGCTCAAGGCACTATAAATTGCCAAGAATTAAAAAGAACTGAAGAAATCTGAGGTTAAACTGAACCCCCACACCATCAGCACAGTACGTGTACAGAGTGGTACACATTTTTTTCATGTTTATTGTGTGTTGAAAGTGATTTGTTCATTTCTTTACGTTTGTGTCCTTTTTGTCACAAATTTCAAGAATCCAGAAACCATCGTTACCCAGATCATTTAAGGCTACACTTCCTGCTAATGCCCAAAGGGTTGACTGTCAATGGACTATTACCAAGCTTTGTACCAATGCGTAATTTTTCTGAAGACCATTCATCAAGTGTTTGTGGCACTAAAATTTGTGATACATCTGCCACGACCACAAATGCTTTCCCTGAAGCTCACAAATTTTACTGCAAATGGTTTCTGTGTTCCCTTCTGTCAAAAATAAGGGTGGACAACTTTCAAGTTTAAAAAAAATTGGGTTTATTAGGGAAAGTACAAGCAAAAAAAAAAATTAACCAAAAACCCCGGGAACGCGGGATCGGAGACGCTTTTGCCTGACCGGCGTCAGCCCAGAAGCAGAGCTCTGTCGGCACTGGGTGTATCTCAGCTAGTCTGAGATACTGAGAATTTACCCAAGTCTCTGTAATAGAGATAGAGGCCAGCCCCAGCGCCGGGTAGTCAACTACGGCTACTCCTTTGGCTGAAAAAAAGCGGGAAATCTGTCTCGGGATCTTTCCTTTCTACCCCCCTAACTCCTCCCCAGACCGCCCGCTGTCCGGCCCCCATGGCTTCCTGCGATTGGTCTCTTCCTTGATGAGGTAATTTCCATCCGCCAATGACTCGTGGCTAGGGTGGAGACAGTCCTTGGGTGATATCATACTCGTTTTTACGGCGGGAAAAACCTCATTAATATTCCAGGTTGCCATGGATCCGAGTTGCAGTCCAACGGTCTAGTTACTAAAAACAGCATCTGGCTGTTCCAGAGGGGCAAAGTCTCCTTTAAAACTGAGCTTAAACTTGAACCAACTGGAGTCTAGCACAACCTTCAAAAACATAAAACAACCTTACAATTAATTTAAAACATTCCAAAACCCATTAAAATACACAAAATGGCTTCAACATTAACAGGGGAAGAGTGAAAGGAGGTCCAACTTAATTGTATTACAAACAAATTGTGCTCTACTAGTGTAGAACTCAAAAGTAAAATCAAAATTACCTAAACAGTCAAATTATATTTCTGGGAAAGGTGAAAAAGGTGCCCCTACTCAAAAGTAAATTACAGACGGGCAAATAAATATGAGAATATAAATAAATACCTTAAAACTCAAATGTTAGGATTTTTGGGTTGAAAACTGGGGATATTAGGATTTTTAACTACTTATTTAACAATCAACTATATTTAACAATTAACCAATCAACTGGATCATAACTAACCGGGTCACAGAACATCATGCAAAAACCAATTATTTGAATTTCATATATGACACCTTCCCACTGGTAATGACGTGAGCAGCCTCACCCAGAAGAAATAAATCACAGTGGATGTGGATGTGTTGGAGATGTTCTTTGCTGCAAATACAGTATGAATTTTTAAAGCATTAAATATGTAATTACTATTTATATCTTCCTGATAAATACATGGAAGCTTTATTTTTAAAACTTTAAATAATTTTTTTACCACTTTTCTCTTGTTTTTTTTTTCTTTTGATACAGCATCTGCAGCACTGACATAGTCTGCTGTTCAGAACAGTTATTTTCTCCAATAAATCCTCTTTCACCTCCAATTCTTCTCCCACATACCATAGATCTGTGTTCTTGAGATCTCTTGGTTAGAACAACTTCACACCAGTTCCCAAATTTGGAAATAAACTCAGAAAATATTTTACTGTAAAGAGAAAAAGGTTTCCAAATTTAAGAAAACATGAAATAGACTTTTATTCAGAAAAGAAATAAAAAAAAATTTTTAAGAATTAATCCTTGACTGGGAATGTTCAAAACATTGTGTTTCAATGGAGCTGTTTGCTACTTGCCCTTTATTTTGTTCTCTTGCCATGGATAATTTACATTAAATTGAAAAATGTCTCCTTCTGAACAACTTTTTAAGTGCATGACTAGAAAATTATACTTAAGTTTGTGTATTTTCCTTGTAAGTATTTCCTACAGGAATCACTGAGAACTGTGGCTTTACACAATTATAACTTTGGGGTGGAATTGCCAACATTATGCTTTAAATGTTCTGTTTATTCCAAAGATGAATAGATAGCAAGGTCCCTTTCTGAAGGTGGTTCCTGTGTAAGAGATACACAGGCAGGTACATTTGGATATATCACGTTTAGGAAAGGAAATATTGTAATGCCTGGAGCTCTGGAACAGAAAACAATACTTGGGTGCTGTTCTCTGCTCTGCCACTGAGCGATGTGAGACTGATGCTGCCTCTGCTGGCTTCTCTCTCTCTGCTTATAATTTGTGTCTCCTTTCTTCTCATCCAAAGTTATTTCTTCCACCAGAACTTTAACCTCAGCTGGGAGCTTCTATATCATACTGATGGCAAAGTCTGGAGTATGAAGGAGCTCTTTTAAGAAAGATCTGACTTGCAGTTCAGGGTTCTTTCATGTGAGGGGAACAAAGGGAAGACAGATATGAAAAATAAGCCAAGGGAACCTTTTTGACAGGGTTTGTGCAAAAGGAGTGTGTGGGTGTTGAGGCTCCAAAAGAGAAGCTCTCATCCAGTCGCTTAACACACACCTGATTCTCTAATCAAGGACAGATCAAAGAAATGAACACCTGCACCTGATTTAGCTTTAATCCTGTGAGGAGTTCTCAACACTCCAGTGAGTATTCACTAATCAACAGGAACACTCGAGTGCCTAAAGAAAACTTTTTATTAAGTCCAGTTCATGAGATTTTTGTTCTTTTATGAAGGATTTTTGTTTAGCTTATTTGTGTGAGCTTCAGCTGCTTATTATTTTAGCACATTAAAATAGTTTTACATTCTTCATTCTGGAGACTGCCAGCTGGCTGGAGAAATACTGCCAGCTTTGTCCAGACAGGGGAGTGGATAATGAAAGCCTGCAGGTCAGATTTGGGAAGAAATTGAGATACCTAAAAACTTTTGTGTTGGTGCTGCCCTGAAAGTCGCATATTTGGAGAAGAGAAAGGAATTCTGGGCTGCTTTACCTGGGAAGAAGGTACTGGATGGCCTTTCTTTTCTTGCTCTGTTTCATAACCCTGGGGCTTCATGGTCATTGAGTGGATGGGCAGGAGAATCTGACTCCTCTGAGTCACTCAGTGGGCACCTCTGTGTGAGCCAGGATTTAGCCTAAATAACCTAATGGCAAAAATCTCACCAGGAAGAAAGTTTGCCTCATATTACATCAGCATATATCATCAAAGGGTAGAAATTTTTTACAGGGGAGTTTCTTTTTCAGGTCTTTTTTATTAGTTCAGTCTATAAAAACTGCTGACAAAGTAGGAGGTATTGGGCCATATGGCAAACTTATTGATGCAGTCAGTCATATTTCATCAAAATGTTGAAAATTATTTTCTTATAAGAGGGCCTAAATATACAAATTAAGGAAGAGCTGATGAAATGTTGCCAGCCTTGTGTTTCATTTCTACTCACTAACCTTCTACCAGCATCACTTTCTCATAGAGGGATTACTAAATATGCCTTTAAGTATCTTGAACTGCAGAGTAATCAGTTACCAACTGTAAAATATTTTTTTTGTGATTTAAAGAACTTCAGTGTAATGTTTTGACCTCCAAATTACACTTGTTGGACATAAGCCTACCACTGCCTTCTTTGTGTTGATTTTGGAGTGAACTGGAAGGCTGAAAAGAGAAATGAAGGAAACCCACAGGATGGATTTAAAGATCCATCCAAAGATATTTATATGAACTTCATAGGGATCAGCCTACAGAGTGGGACATATATTTTGAGAGAATCTGTTGGGATAACTTGATAATTTAAATTTTGATCCTGAAAACGAAACTTTGAGTAACTTTGTATCTCTCAGTAATCCGACAGATTTTAACAAGGTGGAGTAAAATTTTCCAGCCATTAAACACTGCTTCATGTTTGATGAGGAATGATAAATTCTGAAGTTACTGTTTGACATGATCCAGCTTCATAAACTGGTGTGCCTTGGTAAAGGAACATTCCTGAGCAGTTCCGCCGAGTTACATATTTAGGGGATCCAGGATCACACCTTGGGCCTTAACATAGCAGCAGAAATAGGCCAAGCCCCAAATCCATCAGGAGAGGCAGAGGGATACAGATAGGTGCTTTTGAGGTGCTTCTGTACATGATAGATGTGGGAACTGCAGTTCAGCTTATGACTACTTGGCTGTATTTATTTTCTGCACACATGAAAGAGTTTATAGGGAGATTATTCATATAAAGTTTTTTAAGGGATCACATGCCTATGATTTAAAGCTTGCCTCCCCCTTATCACCTCATTGTTAACTGGTTTGCATTTCCATCTCCATGCTTAAAACAACTCCCAGCTCCTACCCCACAGGGGGTAGCACGTCTGTCTGATTCTCACGCTCCCCATCTGTAATTGATACCAGTTTACATGTTGGAGTAAGTCTCAGTGGCATTCATTTATTGCAACTGAAGGTTGAGCAGCACAAAAACGTTTGATCTCTACAGATTTAATACCTAATGTATTGAGAAGGACAAGGCAGTGTTTTGACAGGTCTTGATGTTTATTTTTTCCCCCCAAACTTTGTCATCAGTAGCTGCTGTCAGCCTTATTTAACAGTAATTCATGCGTTTAGGAATGCTGGGATGCTCTTCTCATTAGGTGAGCATTAGAATTCTTTTAAGATTTGGTTTCCTTTGGGCAAGAGGAAAGGGAAGGAAGCAGGCAGAGATGGCTGGGGATCGCCAAGGGCATCGTTTTAATCAGCAGTTTCCCCACTGCCGCTCTGTTTGCGTGTGTTTGCCTCCCGCACCAGCGCTGCCCGGCCGCTGCCCGCTCGGGCTGGGGGAGAGCGCAGCTCTCCGGGACGAGCTCCGCGGATGCAAAGTTGCGACCGCGCCGCCGGTGACCCGGGAAGGTTCCGCCTCGGCGGAGCGCCCGGCCGTGGGCATCGGCCGCGAGTATCCGTCGGAGCCCTCCCCGGTGCAGGTGCGGGCGGGCCCCGCTC
>VXAZ01002121.1:175343-215618 GCA_013399875.1 Gymnorhina tibicen | reverse complement strand
CGGCGGCGGCGGCAGCCGCGTCCCGCTGCCACTTGCCTGGCGGGGCCGCCCGCCCGGCACGGGAAAAGCGCCGCGACACTTCTCCTCCGCTCGCCTCTTTATGGTGAGTTTGGGCTGCGGCCGCGCGGGGGGCAGCGGGGCCGCTCGGCGCGGAGCAGCCCGGCAGGTGCGCGGGGGCTGCTGCCGCCCCGCTCCGCGGCCGGAAAGTTCCCGGGGCGGCCCGGGCGGAGGGAGGGGAGGGGAAGGATGCGCGCCCGCGGAGTGCCCGCAGCCGCGGGTCCGGGGCTGGAGCGGAGGGATGTCCGCGGGCAGGGGCGCTCCGCGGGTCGGGGGCACCGCGCCGGCTCCGCTTTCGCCTGCGAAGCGCCCTGTGAGGGGCTGCGGGCAGAACGGCGGCACGGGAGGTGGCTCCCAAACACAGGCAACGACGAGGAGCATGGGCATTCCGGGCTCTGACGAGTTGCTCGTTAAAAAAGTGCAGATATTTAACTGCTGGGAAACTACCTGCCTGTAAGTCCTCGGTATTTGCTGATCGTTTTCTCCTGCATGCCTCTGTCATGAAAAAAAGTATCAGTGTTGCCTTAATACCTGTTCAGTGCAGGTGTAGTGACACTGTATCCGTGTAAGACGCCCAGGTAGTTCCTTTAGGATGCTGCTCCTTAGCAGTGGCAGGGCTTTGCACTGGGAGACGGGTTTGCAGTGTGAGAGTGGCACATGTCGTGCGGTTCCAAAATTTGTGATGTGACTGTTGAACACTGAGCTGCCAACTTAACATGGTTCGCGCAGATGGTGAAACGAATGTGGTCTGAAGTTTCACTGGAGTGATTCACATCAGCGAAGTGTGAAATATCTTGTCCAAATCTGCAGCTTTTGTTTATCTATTCTCTGAATTGCAAATGTGGTGTAGTATGTTACATTCTGAAGTAAGTTTAGTGTTGACTGGTTTTTTTGCCTTAAATAAAGTTCAGCTTATTTAAGGTGAGATGGATCATAAAACACAGCAGACGCTGCCGATGGTGTCCCAAGAATGTCAAGTACCTTGTTTCACTTCTCTAGACTCGATACTTAAAAGAGGAAAGATACTGTGTGTTTCATTTGTCATTCCGAAGTGTGAAAACAGTTGTATGCACGGGCTGTAAAAGTAAAAGCAAGGTTTTGTCACTCTGTGGTAGAGATTGATGATGTGGATGAATTGAAGTCTAAAACAGAGCTAGTCCTCATAATCAAATAATTAAGTTGTAGAAATCAAGCAGTCATAGCTGCTTGAGAAGTTACTTATTGGGAAGAGTAGTGGGGCTGTGTGAATTTTCAATACGTATGTCAATAGATCATTTAGTTTTCAGGAAAGTGGTTGGTATCACGTGCTCCAACCAATCACTACAATCAGGATTGTAGTGATTTAAAACAGGTATTTTAAATTTATTTTTATTTCTTTTTACTAGAATATTTTGCATTACTGGGTTTTGGGGAAGCTATTTTTACGTAGGAAATCTGATTATAGTTGAGATCTACTTGACTTATGCAGGCTTTGAAGGCTTGGCTTCCCAAGTCTCATTTACAGTTTCTTCTTCTGGTAAATACATTAGACAAAGGATCTGGCATTTCCTGAAATGAAATCTGTATTTCTAATGTCAAGACTGTATTTCTTTTTTCTGTTAGTCATTAGCTGAGTATCAGTAATAGAGCTGACAAATGTAATGAGTAAAATTCACAGTATGTTGATGATTTTTATAGTTCTTGTAATTGAAGTACTTGGTGTCCTTGACGTGATGAGGGTGCTGTTCTGGCTTTCATGAAAGAGTACCCTTTAATGACAGAAATATTGTCAGGAGTCAAGTGTCGAGGAAGAGAGTGGGCTTGTTAATTCTTGTGCATAATGTGCTCCCTTTCCAGCACAGAATATGGGTGCACATGTAGGATTGCAAGGTCCATTTCCCAGCACTGAGAATCATTCTAGTGATGCCTGCACACTCCAAGCATTATCCCTTCTGGCGTGTGCTGCTGCACAGGAGGGGGAATGTTATGTCCTGAGGCCATGGCTGCCAGTGCTGGTGGGTTGTGAAGTGTCTCCTTGCTCCCTGCACAAAGCCCCCTTGAAGTTAAACATGGAATAGCAAGGCCAGAAGGGACTCAGCCACTCCTGTTGTGTCTCTCAGTGTTCCTGCCCAAGGCAGGATCAGCTCATACCTGTGTCATCTCTGACGGCACACTTCATGTACTTTTTGTATTCCCATTCTCCTCTTACTCTCTTACTTTTCTTACTGCTTTTGCTGTCTTTTCCATGAGTTTTTTCCTCTTGGTAATGCTTTTACCTGTCATTTTCTAAAGAATCTTGTCTCATTCCCTGCAAACTCTTCCTCTGCTATGGCCAGTCAGTCTCTTTCAATATTTTTTTCATTGCTTTGTGGGAGACCTACTGCTTCTCTGCCAGCCATATATATATATATATATATATATATATATATGCTGGATTTACCAGGTTTCTGCCTAGTTTTTAGGAGGAATTTAATGGAAATAGTACTACCCTTGCTCTCTCTTTGTGCAGACAGGTAAGCTTTGTTCAGGGACTAAAGAGCTGTTAGTATCTGCTTGCACTGTGGGAGGTTGAGTTGCCTGGATATAGAGGAGACCAATGGCTGAGTTAAAAAATTCACCATTGCTAATTTTTCACCATGTAGTTTGAAATGGCATGATCTGATTTTTAAATCTTACTGTAAGCATTATATACTATAAACGGTAGAACTCCTAAGTGCTGGCCACAAGAAGAAATATTATTTACAGTTATGGAAGGTATGGCTGCATTAAGCATATTGTTGTCTGAAAGGTGTACTCATCTGAAAAAGATGCACCTTATGTAATTAATAATACATCATACTACAGCCTGGGAGAATATATAGTAGCTGAAAAATGTGTTTGTTTTATGCATGTCAGAACTCCCTCTACTTAATTCTTGGATTTTGACTCCTCATTACATGTGGGAGATGAGGATCCTCTTGTCTCATACAGCCTTGTAAAAGTAGGGTGTGAACAAAACTGAAGGGTTAGGAAGCAAGAGAACAGACAGGGCTTAAAAAAGTGGCAAACAGAACATTTATTAGGGGTCCTGACTGTTTCTGCTCTTTATAGGGTGAAATCACAAACATCCGTGGCAGAACTTCTGATGACTCCATTGTGCAAAACTGGAGCTGTACTATTTCCTGACAGCAGAAAGCTCCTGTCTCTGAGAATCTTTTCCCAAGTCATTAATGAGAAGCTTTCTTTTACTTTTTCTTGCTCTTTGTTTTTAATTCTTTGCTTAGTTGCACTTTCTTATGAGTAGTTTCATTCTTATTTAAATAATTGAATTTTTCAGTGCCCATGATTATTTTGTAGTGCAAGTCCTCATTCTGGGGAGTATAATGCCATCTCTGACACTTTATGTTGTGCATTCTTGCATATGTTATCAGTTGATAGTGTTTTTATCACCTATTCTGAATGTCTGCTTGTATGATTAAAAACTGCTTATGAAGCTCTCAGTATTTATTACACTTTCTTTTTATAA
Source organism: Gymnorhina tibicen (assembly GCA_013399875.1). Lineage (NCBI taxonomy): Eukaryota > Metazoa > Chordata > Aves > Passeriformes > Artamidae > Gymnorhina > Gymnorhina tibicen. The sequence continues at coordinate 212,077 of VXAZ01002121.1, read as the reverse complement.
CTATTATTTTGCTAAAATTTACTGTGCCAGAAATGACAACTTGTTGCAAATTAGATATTTTATTTGTGTCCTTCAAGTTGATGCAATAAAAAAGGCACGTAAACTGAAAGGAGCTGCAAAATCCTTTCTGGGATGCTGGTGTTGACAGCGATGCAACAGCAGTGCTGGAGTTTGTGTAATTCTGTAGAGCAGGAAGGGCTGGTGGTGTTGGATTCACAGGATGGGTTACAGCTGGCCAGCAAGCAACACCAAGTGCCAAAAATAGGCTTGTCATACTTTGAAATACTATTTTCTGCCAAGTAGGTGCAGTTTAACGTCTCTATTATTCTGCTTTTGTGCAGATTATATTATTCAGATTTTATGCTTTGCAGAGGTCCTGTCCAGAAGGAAGAGTAAGTGAAGTTTTTAGGGAATATTCCAAAATTCAAGGTATTTTGTGAGGTATTGATTTGGCTTGTTTTGAGGGGAAAGAAACTGATAAGTATTTTGTAAGGATGTATCTTTCAGAAGTTGGTTAAGTGTCTCTAACCTAAGACTGAAGCTCTGTGGCAGTTTTGTCAAAGCCAGTTAAAACACTCTGAACATTTTGCAACTTTGGATGCTGTTCCAAAATCCCATGTTTCCAAGCAGCAAGATGTCTCTGTGCTAATACCTGAAAGGAACATGGTAAATATGAGTTCTACACTGACAGATGCCTTAGGACCTGCCTCTGCCACTCAGTGCCCTAAAGTTAAGATAACTCCCTGGAGTGGGAAGCACTGTGCCACAAACTGGGAGTGTGTGTCAGCAGGAGACTGGCTGCAGTCAGCCAGGGAGCTTGAGTAGAAGTGACTGAGTAAACTGATATCCATTGAAATAATTACCTCTGCTTCAGCTGGGAAGGTGTAGGGGAGCATGGTTACAGCAGGGTGAGCTGAAAGCCTCAGCTCTGTGAAAGGGCAAACATGCAAAACTAAATCACTTGAAGATAAACATCACGGGGCTGACTGCGGGGCCAGGTGCAGCTGCCTGGGACCAGCATTCAAACACTACAAATACACAGATTTTCTGCTTGCAACATGCTTGGCTTCAACCCTCCAGTGCACAACTCCTGGCCAGGAAAGTTCAGGATACAGAAAGAAGAGGTTACAGTGCTAAAAAAGTGAATTTCAATGATACAGCCTAGAATACATTCCAAGCAATTGCTGTCTTTAAGCTCCTCAGTGTTAAAGCAATGGTAGTGAGAGCTGGAGTTACACAGAATCACACCCACAGAATATTCTGGGAAGGGACCCAGAAGGATCAAGTACAACCCTTAAGGGAATGGCCTGAGTGGGGAGTTAGTGACTCTCAGCTTTCTGTGTGTTTTGTAGTTCTTTGATTTGAGTCTATTGCAGTGGTTGTTGGGATTCAAACTTTTCCTTTTCTTTTGGGTATTTATTAATCACTTTTCCACTGGATTTTTTTCTAGAATCAAATAAAGTATGAATGTGTGCTGACAAATTTTCTTTATGAGGACACCCATAATATCTTATTCTCCTGGTTGCTGGTTCTATAAGTTTTCAAAGGATTTTATTGTCTCTGAGTTCAGTCTCTGTATTGGTTGTGAGCAAAGATTATATGATCAGAACAGTAAGAAGGTGGCCCAAAAATACTTTTTTTTCTTTCCTGAGAAATTCAGGAAACTCAGACTTGATGTAGACACTTCCAACTCTAAATGCATTTTGTTTTGAAGGTGTGAGTGTGTGAAAATGTGGGTAGGAAATTTGGGACAAAGTTTAAACAAGGAAGTGCTACTATTTCAAATTAAAGTACTTCAAAAGTTAGAGCAGTTGTAGAGAAGGTGGAAGAACCCCTGTCTTCAGGTTGAAGGAAGGGTGGTTGTGTTGGACAGCTGTACTTTTTTAAAAGCAAAAGAGTTTTGCTGTGTTGAAATCAACCCCATCTTCACATGAGATAAAACACTAAATCCACATGTGCTGCCCTGGTGGGAAAGCCCAGTGCAGGTGCAGTTGGTTTCCTTGGACTTGGCTCATCCTGTGGTCTGTCCTTTGGGTGTTTTAAGGCTTTTTTATCTTTCCTGCAGCTTACACATGAGAAACACATGTAGAAAACAAGTTACGTGTGTAATGCTGTTGTCTTAAAAAACTGACAGTCTGTTGTGCACCTCAAACAGATCCAGAGCCCTGGATTTCAAAATAAAACACTGTGTAATTGTCATGTTGTCTTGAAAAAACATATCTTTTCTGTGTGTGTTCAATGATTAATGACAGTCATCTCTCACAAAGTGGTTTGGCTGGTGAATCAGCATTACTCTTCCTCTGGATGGTCAGTTTTTGAGTTTCTGCTTTTATCTTTCAAATACGTTTTGTTAAATAGGCTCCTAGGTGTCTGAGTTTTTCCACGTTGTAGAGGATTGATAATTTAGGGTTTGGGGAGAGAGAAATTAGACAATGTGAATGGCATTGATCCAGTAAGAAGGGTTGGTAGTCTCTGTCAGAGCCAATGTTGATATATTTGTCTGTCCTGTTCATTCACTGTTTTCGTAGTTAGCATTCGTTCCTAAATTAAGGATTATGCAATATTATGGAGATATTTTGTTGACCAAATGATTTTGGTAGTAAATAAAGAACCTGTAAACAGCCCCTGTATGAAATTGTAGAGTACAGCATTAAATACTGCTTTCAGAATAATCTTTTTGTCTTCAAACTGATGTAATTCTGTAACATTTGCCTTGGGATGCAGCATAGCCTGTGTGATCTTTGACCATAGAGCAGAGCTTACAGTCTTCCTACTTCTGTAGGAAAAGATACTGAAGCATCAGTTTCAAGTTGTGCTACTGGGTGGTTCTCTCTGATCAGCGTCGCAGGAAACAAGATGAAATAGTCTCTTCTGTTACAATGAAACTCTACAGTGAAGCTCCAGGATTTTTTAAAAAATAGTGTCACTCCACTACAGGCAGTCCACTGTGCGTGTAAGTAGTTACTTAAATATCCTTTCCTCCAGCATCGAAGATAAGCTGCCTAAAATGTCATCTACCACATGGTGATACCCATTTTGAGCCTGCAACAATATAAATGCTAAGGAAGTCCCAGAGTGCAGTTTGAATTGAGCCACACAGAATGACCCAGCAGGAAGATGAATGGATCTAGATATCCTCCTGATCTTTCTGTGATATTAGACCCTTTTCCCACTCCTTATTTTAGGACACTCTCCAAATGGCTCCTTCCCTTCCTGATGACCTGCTCTCTGTTGCCATCGTGATGGTGTGTTAGTCTGCAGCTGCCTCCACAGGGGACCCATTGGGTTTGCCCTGGTCATTACAAGTGCTGGGCTCTTGCCAAATACCCAAATTGTCCGTATTGCATGTTTCACACACTTACTTCCCTGTGAATGTCCTCAGCTTGAAACCAGATGAATTCATTCTTTTTGTTTTCCAGTCCCCGATATTACCTGTAGGTTTTCAATGTATGTTTTTGTCACATTATTTCTATTATACAACGTTGCTTTCACTTCGTTTCGGTGCTGAATCGCTGGCTGTAGCTGGTTATTAAGGATCCTATGGCACTCTGGGAAGAATCAGCCCTAAAGCCCCATTTTCAGGTGGGGCAGGGTAGGACTTACCTGTCCCCTGGTGCACGGAGCTCTCTGGGGTACAGGGCACAAACAGATCCTCCTGCTCTGCATAAGCCCTATGCTAAAATCACATGTTCTTTGATACTGAAGCTGTCTTTTACCCCTCCCACTGTAAAAAGCCTCCAAATCAGTCAGCTTCGGTGCTAGTATGATCTTTCATCCTCACTCTGGGAACTGCCATCAGTGAGCCACCTGATTAATCAGTTCTTCCTGGGACATACTGGTTCAAATGGGCAGAATGAAGCAGTCAAGTAGTTTGGCCCCTTCAAGCACTGCGGGCATCGTTTTGTTTTCAGCAATTGCCATTTCTCTGCAGGAGGGTTTGTAATCAACTTCTGATGATAACACTTCTTACATGTTTGCCTTTGAATGAGGTTTAGTCAGAGGTTTTCCCCTTCCCATTGTTTCAGTGCTCATGGTTGTGTTCCTGCTTTTGAATCGACTCAAACTGCTGCTTCTCTGCAGCCAGAGAACTGCCTTCTTTAAAATATGTGTGTGTCAGAACCTGAGTGGATTTTAAAAAGGACTCAAGCATTGCTTGAAATCTCATTATGTACAAACCTGGCTATGTGGGGACCTAAATACTTTATTATGTTTTAAATATGAAGGTGCTTTTCTGCTATAATGAATCCAAAGTATATCACAACTGTTTTGGTGCTGTGATGTAAAGGGTTCTGCAGGACTGGGGGCAGCTGTAAAGGACAGTGAGGTCATGATCCCATCTCTGAGTACCAGGTGAAAACCCTGTCTGGAATGAAAAGAAAGAATTTAAAACCATTTTAAAACTCAAGCAAGTGAAGTGATCAAATTTAGGAAAATACAACATCACAGTTAATATGTCTAGGTAAAAATCAAGCCTCTCCAAAGTTAATGTTAGCAGCACCTCTGTTCCCATCAGCACTATTACCTGGGCCTGAGTTGCAAATTTGTTTTCAAGTGGTGACCACAGAGCTGTGATGGCCCTGTCAGGGTCTGTGTCACGAGCTCAGCTTGTGCTTGATTGACATGGGACTGACAGCATGGGGAGGGCTGGCATGGGATTTTTAATAATTGTGTTGGGGGGGGTTGTGTTGTTGAATAAAATAATAATTCTTAATATCAGTGTTCCTTTATAAACATGTCTTAAACTATGCAATTTTTAAAAAGTATATCTAGTAGTCAATAGGATGCTTTGCTGTGTTACAGCTCTGCAAGCAGGCAAAATAAAGGAAAATTAGGAAGTTCCCTTTGATATTAGAAGTAATGTAGACTTTTCTTCTCTTTCCATATTTGCACTCTTACAAAACAGTAGACTAAAACATGAATCCAATTTTCTAATGCAAGTATTTCTAGCGGATAGGAAATCTTAAAATTGTAAAAATTGTTTCCCCATTGAAGCCACTAAATATTTTGGCACTGACTGTACAAGAAGCAAAAAGATTGGATATTAATTTCTAATGTCTAAAAATATTTATTGAAGTTTTCTCTGAGTGAGGCTTTCAAGTTGCTCAAGAGTTATTAAGGTACAAATTAGATTGAATAATGTTTTCTCTAGTCCTTGGAATAGTTCTCATATGAACTATTCCACGGTACATGACCATGCTGTTCACAAGGAAATAATAAATTCAAGTGAAATAGAAATGGAGAGCAAGTGAGAAAGGTGATAAACTCTTCTTTCCTGCAGATTTCAGACCTTTGGTTGCTGACATCAAGCTATAGTGCTCTGTGCCCTGCTCTGAGAGATTCACACTTTCCCAATAAAGGAATGCTCTATTAGTTGCATAAGTGGATGCATCTTTATTAGCTGAGGTAAATTTTAGGTGGTAAATTGGCTGCTTTATTGCTGTACCTGTGTTTAAATCAAAGCTGTCATATCAGCAGATCTCAGTATTGTTTTAAGAAGCACATTCTCAGCCAGTGTTTCCATACAGCCAGAGCAAATGACTCCTGAGTTATGCTGTATTAACACCTTGTGCATTTGCTGGTTCCTTTGCTATTTAAAATGCCACATAGTTTGATCTCATGTTTCTTCTTCTTTGAAGGTCTCCAAAGTGAGCCCAAAAAGCTCTGCAGACCTTCTATCACGTAAATCATTAGGAAATTCTATTGATCGTAACGGGGAGGAAGAACACTTTTGATGTTCTTTAATCCTGTACCTTTTGTGCTTCTCCTCTTACCTCCCTCATTAGTTTTGCCAGTACACATTAGGGCATGTCATGGTGGAGCCTGTACCTTTGAGGGTCATTTTGAGGCCTCTGAATTGATAAGAAGAAAGCTGGTGGTTGTTGGGGTTTTTTTGTTTGTTTTTTTTTGTTTGTTTGGTTGGTTTTTTGTGTTTTTTTTTTAAGGTTGGTTTTTTTTTATGTCCCAATCCTGGTATTTGTGCAATGGCTCTGGCAGTAACACATGCTAGGCTGACTGGGGCAAACAACTGGCTTTGGGGATCTCCAAAGGATGTACTTTTCCTCTCACTCTGCTGGAAAGCTGTCTCTTGTCATCTGTGAATTTGAAGAATCTGGAATCACCTTTTAAAGAGTAGGAGATTTTTAGGGTAATAATGTATTCCCCTTTCTTTTCATTTTTTTTTTTTCCCTGAGGATTTTCTCTGCTGATGTTTAATATATAAGAAGTTTAAATAATTTAATAAACTGTCTCAAATAAGGAAATTGAAAGGGAATTCCAAATGAATGCTATAGCACAGTGCTATTGCTGCTTGACACTGGAGTATGGGTGGTCCTGCCCAGCACGATGCTGGAAGAGCAAGAAATAGGCAGGGTGGTGCACTCAGTGAAACACACAAGTGCATACAGTAGAAATACACTCAAATAATGCATTCAAAAGGTGAATTTTTTTCCAACTATAAAATGTGTCTAGTTAATGGGCTGATAAAAGGATTTGACCTTGCAGCTGATAGTTGATTTGGAAATCCAGAGATACTGAGGAAGGTATTTATGAGCTGCACTAAGCACAGCTTGGCAACTGTTATTATTTGATGATTTGCATCATTGTTTCTAATACTAAATTTATGCCTCAGTAACTAAATGCAACACATCTGAGTTGCTGACACTGTGAATTATGATTTTGAATTCCTTCTATTTTGTTTAAATTGTCATCCATAACTTTGTGTTATAGCACACATGAGGGAGGAAATGCTAAGCTAGGATTCCTACAGAAAGCATTAAATGAATTTATCACACCCTTTTCAAATAATAAATTTAGAAGTGCGTGAAGATTTACAGAACATTCCCTCTTCACAAGGATGCCAGGTTAGAGCTGCTTTAGGACCTGCATATACGAGGTGCAATCTGACTTTTGCAGGCTGTAGGTTTGAAAGCTGTTCAGTCTTTGGGCCTGTATTGTGGTTATCAAAATGCCTGTGTTGATTGTGTTGAATGATAAGAGATAATGGATCTTCTCTGCTGTGTTTGGGTATCACTCTCAATAGGAGCGGTGCTAGGTGATTTGTGTGTTATCTTTATATGTCTCCTTTGGCCACAGTGCTAATACAAATAAAATCTGTTCTTTTAATTGGCTGATCATTACTGTGAAACAATACTTGCCATTATGAGCCTGGTCTGAGTGACAGCTCCAGGTACAGTTTTGGATAGTAAATGGGAAATACTAGTCTTTTGTTGGCAAAGAAATGAGGGAAATAATTATTTGAATGTAAATTGTGTGCTCTATCACTGGGTGTTTTTATACAAATTAGGCAAAAGTAATTTCCTGTGATCTCTTTAGGAGGAGAAGTATATTTGTGTGAATTGTTTAACCACAGAATGTCACACACACTTTAAAATTTCCAAGTACAAATGTTATGACAAATTAACTGGTTTAACTTGTCATATTCAAAGATGGACAATGTTAATTTTTTAATGCAGCCCATTAGATAGGAAAAACCTGCTGAGGACATTAAATCCTAATCTTGAGAGAAATGCATTTGTAGAAGCCAGCAGATGTCAGTATGTTCTTGTCATACAGCCCTTTTGTTTTACTCAATAATTTCCCTGGAATTAAATAATACAGAAATAGTAAGTGTTGTAACACTATGTCAATACAGGCCTGTTTAGTTTAAATACTTTTCTGAAAAGGGTTTTTTTTTTCTGGACCTAGGCTGGCATGACACATCTCCAGGTACACCCCAGCTTTCACTTTGTATAACTCCTCCTCAGACTGCGTAAGGAATGGAATGTAAAATACTTTGTCGAATGAGGATGTGTCATTGATAGTATTACACCTTAGCTTCTAATTGAGTTTTTTGTTTCTCTGTGTAGGTTTCCTTCCGATATTGTGAGGCATTTTGAGAATGCTGGCACACTCCCTTCTGTTTGCCTAGCCAGGGAGAGTGTTTGAACTCTGATGTGTCTAATCAAATCTGTCTCTCTAATTTGGAGATTATTTTGCTACTGTTTATACATGGTAATAATAAACCAGATGAGCTGTTCCTTGTCTTCCTTGTATTTAAAAAATCAATACCATTATGACATTGTGGAGAAGACTCTCCCTTCCCTGAAAGTGCAAAATGGTGGCACAGAGTGTGAAAGGAAGCAGAATTCCTCGTCCGGGGTGCTCACCATGGTGAGCTGACCCCAGTTTTTAAAACAGTGACTGTGGCAGGTTGCCAGGCTGCCCTTGTCAAGTACTGGGCAGATGGAGCTTTTCTCAGGTGTGGAGGAACAGATGGGACCTGTGGCCATGAGCAGGAAGCCCCAGCCTGCTGCCAGGGAATCCAAGCTGCATCCCTGCCTGAGACAGCTCCATGGGCAGCACAGGGACCACCCTGACCACCCTGAAATTCCCTCTGAGCCTGGATTCGTTCCTCCCCAGGGTTTGTCAGGGCTGTGTCTTTATGCAGGGATGGACATTCTACAGCTCAAAGAAGACACCTGGGTTCCTTCTGACATCAGCTTCAGTCTCACTCTGGGAATTGTGGTCATTGTCCAGCCCAGCTTCTCCCCAGTTTTGGTCACCTGGAGCACTCAGTGCCTCAGTGTCTTCACCAAGATTCCTGTCTGAAGATAAAAGGCCCTTTCCTTCAGCTTTTCTTAAGGAGCTGATGTCGATTTTGGCCTGGCGCGTTCTTTTTTTTGTAAACTCACAGTCATAAAATAGTGTAGCTGTCACTTCAGGGTTTTTAATTACATTTCCAAGGAGAAATTTATTTTATATTTTCTCTTTCTTCAACTCTCTCTTCAAGTTCTGTCATCTTAAAGCGTTTGTTTTACGTGCCAGACCTATTCTTTGTGACTTACTCCTTGCTTCTCCTCATCTCAGACTGGGTCTATTTTCAGATCATGTAAATGAGAACCAAGGCAGGCAAGATAGCTAAAAAAATATCTCTGGAGTACAAAACCCCAAAGTACAGCATTAGTGAGGTTGTAGGCTGGAAAGAAGGTATTTTAATTTCAAAGGTTGATTTTATTGCATTTGCCCTTATTGCAGTTTCTACAGATGTTGACAAACACCCAAAATCCTGTTAAAAATCATCTTTAAATTAGTCCTGAGCAACTTTTTGCATGATACTCTAATGTAATTTCATTCAGATTTTGGCTTGTTCTCCTGGAGCTGAATGGAAGATATCACAGAATTATAGTTCTCTTTTCATTTTATTATAGGAAAAAAGAGAAAGAAAATATAGCTATATGGTCTCTACGTGTGCAATGTTTAAATATTTATTTATTTTTTTTTAGTGAAAATTAAAAGCAAAAAGCATTTTTCCACCACTGAATAAAAAAATAAGAAGCTGTATTGTGTATTGTTTTGAGATCTTTCCTTCCATGGCAGTGAAGGCACTTTCTGATGGTTGACTCTTATTAACGGCCTCCTGAGGATGCCTTTTGAAAACCTGCAAAATATACATGTACTTAACTCCCCTGTGTAGCTGGCAGTGCTATTGCACCTTGGGCTCCTGAAAATGAGGTTCTTGGCAGAAATGTTTGGTTTGTTTTCTATCGTGCTTTAACACACTGAACTTCAGTACTAAAAAGCATCATTTTCTGAAACTCATGGTCAGCCTGAAGGATTGGTACTGCAGCTTCTGCCCTGCTGCACACAGAAGGTTTGTCTAGGGAGATGTAGGCATTCAAAATGGGTAACTTAAGGGAGCTGATTTCCTTGTGGTTATAGTGGCGTGTGGATCAAAGTGCCAGAGTGATACAATAAATCTTGAAATGAATTCTGATCAGTTACTTACTGACAATGCTCTTATAGCTTTTCAAACTTTACTTATAAATTTATTTGTTTTAAATACAACTTTCATTTGACTGGAATTGACACTTTCCTGTAGGCATGCATTTGTACATTTTGGAAGAGATTAATGGGAAAACTATTCAGAAATGGATGCATAAAGCCCTAAGCAATCCTTCTATGAGTGGCAGGTGCTTTGATGAAAATGAACAGGCAACTTATTGAGAAAAGTCATCTAATATGGTAACTGGGGACAGACCAAATAAACCAAACCAAGAATGCATCTCTATAGACATTTCTTTTCCTGAAATAAATGAAAAATGTGATCCCCCTCATGGGAGTAAAGTGAGGTATTGTAAAGGTGATGTGTCCTAGGAAGACAGAATTGATACCTCCCCAGGGAGCATTCCCAGAAGTCAAACCTGTAATGCCCTGACAGAGCAGCCCTGCTGCAGCTTCTTCAGCAGGGGATGCTGAAAGCGTGGCCAAAATTATATCTGTGAGATAATTTTCTATACAACGTGATTTGGGAGACATTAGACATGAAATTCTAGAGAGTTCCTTGTTCTGTTCTCTAAACTACCTTATTTCTTACATGCAGAAATAATATGGAGTCATCAGAGTAACAGAGGAATTATAAGATATTCTTAGCAGTAGAACTTCTGACTGCAGTTCAGTTTTAACAACAAAATTCAGCAAAAACTTGTTACTTAAAGACTCTTTGTTTTTAACTTGGCAGTAGCTTATTTTTCCTAATTCCTTAAAAGTTTCCTTTCCCAGGGCTTTCCAGGACACCAGGCAAATTGTCACCTCTGTGCTCTTTCCTCGTTTTCCTTTACTGTCAGGTGCTGTGAGAGCACTTCTTTTAAATGCATTGGGGAAGCAACCAACTAAACTTTTTAGGAAACCCCAAAATCTGTAGGAACCCCCACATCCTTAATAGGTAACTCCCTGTCCCCCACATTTTGCATGTCTGGTGCATTTTTTCTGACCATGGAAACAGCAGCTCCTGCCAAGGTGCTGCTGCTGCCCCATCCCCTCAGTGCTGAGCAGGTCCAGCTGTGCAACTTCTGTTGCACTGCTGCAGGGTTTGTGTCCAGCTGCTGACTGCATTTTTTACAGACTTGAACCCAAAAGAGAGGATCACCAAGCCCTGAAACCAGCCCTGAAAGCAGTGGTATAAATGAAGTCACGTTCTAACCACAGACAATTTAGCAGCGTTAAATGGAGCCTCAAATTCTGAAATTGCATGTTCTGGGCAAATGAAGAATAATCTCCCTCAGCACAGGTGCAAATTTGTCCTGTGTTAGCATTATTTCATTTGTTCCAAATGGAATTAATAGAATTCCTGAAGACCACAAACCGAAAACTGTAAAAATACTTGAGGAAAGTCAAGTCTCATTCCAGTCTTTCTCATAATGGAAGAGTCAAGACTGCATGATGAGAAGGACCGTGGCTCACCTTGCCTGTGAGCTGCACGTCATGGGCACATACACAGCACTGGACCTGTTCCTTCAGCCTCCCTGGCTTCTGGAAAGCTCACGGAATGGCCACAAGGGAGAAGAAGTTGATGGGATTAACTGTTGATTGGAAGAAAACATCAAAACTGTGAGTCTCTTGAAGTAAAAAGAGAGAATAAGTGAAGTAGATATCACTGTAACACACATGTCCCACCACACCTGGCTCTAATCCTTCAGTCTCCCACCCTCAGCAGGGCATCAGCACCAGCTCTGCTGTTTCTCCAGGGGCAGCTATTCCTGGGAGATCAGCCCGAGGGTCAGCAGTGTGCACTGGGAGGAGTGCAGCTGCCTGAAGCACAGCTTTCCATTCATCTTTCTCTGCTCCAACGCTGCTGCTTTTAGAACCCAGCAGAGCTGCTCTGTGGCACGAGGGGCAGTGCCTGCCTGGCGTGGGGCAGGTATCAGCAGTGGGGTGGGCTGACCCTGGCTGGTGGCCTGGTGCCCACCAGGGATCAGATACAGAGGGGGAGATCGCTTCCCAATTGTCCTCGGGGGAAAAACAGTCAACCTGATTTAATTTAGTGCCAATTATAATAGAGCTGGGTAGTGGACCAAAAAAGAGAAAACACCTGCACACTTTTCCTTCCTGACTCAACTTCATTCTCCACATGTGCTCAGGTGGGGCCCTGGGCTCCCTCCCCAAGCCCCTACAGCCACCATGTCTCTGGGAGAGAAGGGTTGGAGCAGCTCTCTGGTCAGGAATTAACAAATGGTTTTGGCAGGGGTGTTGTTCCAGGTTGGACAGTGGCAGTGGGAGCTGCTGGTGGCCCCCTGGAAAGGGGACTCACTCTGAATCTTGTTCCCATTTGTAACCCTTCAAAGACAGCATTGTCCTGTCTACTCACACCTCGACATGGAGATTGCTACAGGAGATGTTGAGAATGTTTGATTTGGTTTTTAAATTAAGGATGGACTTTTGTTAAGGAAGCTGAACTAACAGGCAGCATAGCGTAGGAGACAATTCTCCTTTTTTTTGTTTGTTTGGGTTTTTTTGCCTGCTCTGTTATGCTGAAGGAGCTCTGCTCTGCCACGCTTTCCTGGGTTCCTTGGCAGAACGACTCCTCTGGTTTTGGATGAAGTAGGAAAATGTGTTTTGCTGACTGGTGTACTTCATCCTGGGCACAGATCTGAGGTGTATTCAGTGTAGCTGCAAATAAGTTACTATTTTTAATATATTTCAATATATTAAATGTTTTTAATATATTGAAATATATTAAATATTTTTAATATATATTTCAATAGTTAAATATCTGAAGGGATGTCTGTGAGCAGCTGCTGATTAAAAAAAAATTGCAGCACATGTCACAGTTTTCTCCTACTTGAGATATTGTAGTGGGAAATAAAGGATGATTTCTCACACAGTTGTTTTCAAACCCTGATTTTTTCAGCATTTAGGTAGCGTCATGAAGTGTTTTAAGCTTCGTATGGTAGACATTTCACTGTGTTCAGTAAATTTCTCTCACTGGATTAATTTTTGAGGCTCAATCCTCATTTAGAAAAAAAAAAGGGGGAGAGTTTTGATTTCCCAGAGGTGAAAAATGTTGTTTGAAGGCTAACACATACAAGAAGTCTGTGCCCATGGAGGGCTTCCCTTGAAGAGAAACAGGTCCAAACCTGCGCCTGTGGAGCCCTGATGGTGCTCAGGGGGAGTGACCTCGTGGAGCAGGTTGGAAACAAATTTTGTGGTGCTGGGGCTGGTGTTTATTCATGACAGAAAAGTACACTCAGCGAGCCTATTTCATTCAACTCAAGTATTCCTCGGAGGCACCACCCACTGGTACCCTGTGCAAAGGCCTGGCTGTCTCTGCTCCAGCACTCTGGAGGTTGGTTGGTTCAGTAACAGAATATCCACAGAGGCTGCAGGACCCCATCAGTTGCCCAAATGTAAAGATGTTCTGTGCTGATACCCTTATTTTGCCCAATTTGATAGGCACATTGCTATGTTCTAAGCATATTAAAAAATACAGAGGTATTTTTAGCTGCTGTTGGTATTAGAATGATTTATTCTTAATGCCAGTTAAAGAAGGGTGAGAGCAAAGGCTCTTGAATATTTTAGTAACATAATTTTGATCTATTGGATGGAAGTTAGGAAGATCATATGACCTTCTTATTCAGAATATGTCTTATCAGGGTGGTGACTGTCCCAGGAGTCACAAGAAATACATTATTCTGTGGTGTATATCAGTTTCCTGATATAGGAGCTGATAGTAACTTGCTTAACTGAGAAAAATTACTGTGAAGTACTCTGGACCTCATTATGGGGTTGCATGCCCTCCCTGTGGGGCAAGGCAGGAGAATGATTTTACTCTTTTATTTCATCTGTAGGTGGTATTTAGCTGGTTTTAGAAATTATTAGGTAGGGCTGGAGAAAGTAGTGAGTTTCTGTTTAGCTGCAGTAGGATGATTGGTTGGTAATGGGTTTTCTGTCAGCAGCATCTGTGAAGGTTCAGCTCTGCTTAGCTGGGACAGAGCTTAACCAGAAAGCAGAGAAATGTCTGTGGGGTGTGTGTGGTCTAACTCCTGGCACTGGCAGGGGGATCGAGATCCGTTGTGGAAAGCTCCAAATGCTGTCTAGCTGACCTCAGGCTGTGGTGTGTGATGGTGGAGAGCAGGGCTCTGCACTGCCGAGCAGGCAGGGTGCTGCACTGGGGCTGAGCCAGGGCATCCTCAGCATCTGGCAGTACTGAGAGTCTGCTTAGCAGGGCTTTGGGATGCTCAGATTTGCATTTAATATCTGCACATGGCAGTGTGAGCACCCCATGAGATGAGCTGGATATTCAAAATATGTGTTTCTTCCCTTTTAGAGCAGCCTCTAGGATCTGGAACAAGATTCGTTATGCTCTTTGTGGTAATGGACCAAAAAATAGCCATTAAGTATCTTTAGGGAACAGTTAAAAAAATAGTTATTTCTTTTTATTTATTTACTTACTCATTTACTAAGATCTGCACTTTGTATGTTGAGAAGGAAATAATTTGACATTTTGTGATAAATTCTTTGGATTCTGGGTTTATGTTGTGTAAATTATATTTGTACAAACTGAAGACAAGCCTAAATTTGAATCATCAGTTTTCTCCCCTATGAAACTGATAGCCATTTAATACTCCTTTCATGGTGACTTTCAGCTGAAGCTCTGAAGGGGTTAGCAGCAATTTGTTTCCCCTGTCTGTAGCTGAAGTTTCCTTGAGAAGTTTCATTAACACACTATCATGGTTTAAAAATAGAAACTCAAGAGAATTACTCCAACTCAAGTAATATAATGCATCAAGAAGCTTTTCATTTTATATTATAATTATTCCAAAGCACTTCAACCTAGCCACTTTTCCATTATGAGAAGAATTCTACACCATTTTGTACCCAAAATTGCATTTCTCAGAAACTCTATGTCTGTGTGTAGATTACTTGCAGTGCTCCTATTGTCCTTGTTTCTTCTCTGCTGTGGAATTAAACCCCAATGTTTAGAAAACTCTTAAATGAGTTTTGCTGCTCTGTATATGCACAGAAGAGCAGAATGAGGCAGCTGAGAATCTGCAGTGCCCTGTGGGTTGGAGAGCATGACATGGGGGATTTCTTGCTCCCAGTAGTTACTGATGGGGTGCTTTTCAAGCCCTGCTTCTGTTAGAGTTCTACTCAGCAAAAGTTCATTTCTCTTTTTTTTCCTTCCCTTCAGCCCCCCAAAAGAAGCAACACATATTCTTCATAGTATGCTGTCAGCTGGACAGTTCTTCAGTGTTTAGCTATAACACCTAAACTTTTGTTGATGTTTTAAATACTAAATAAATAAGCACTTCCTTACTGCTGTGCTAATTCAGTGACACCCTGCCAGTTTCTTTGGAAACTAGATCCCAAAGAATTCTCAGGCAACTGGTTAAACTGAACTGAAACTTAGCTTTGAAAATACAATTTGCCTGCTGGCTTGACACTTACAAATGTCTACTATTTATTTTGGGCAGAAAATTATTAATTTTCTTCTGGGAATGTCTTTTGCTTGTTTGGGGATAGTTTTGTGTAGGATTTTTTTTTTTTGTTGTTGGTTGGTTGGGTTTTTTTTGATGTGTGTTTTTACATACAGTGTAGATTGAACAGAATCAGAGACTGGCAGAAAGGGACCTCTGGATGTGCTCTGGTCCAACCCCACTGCTCAGGCAGGGACACCCAGAGCTGGCTGCCCAGGACTGTGCCCAGATGGCTTTTGGGTGTCTCCAAGGTGGGAGACTCCACAGCATCCCCAGGTGCCTGTGCCAGGGCTCAGTCACCCTCCCAGAGGAACAGTTCCTGCTGTTCTGGGGGAACTCCTGGCTGTCAGTTTGTGCTCATTGCCTCTGGCCCTGTCACTGGGCACCACTGGGAACACCCTGGCTCAGTCATGTTTTTACCCTGCTTTCAGATATTTGTGCACATTGATGAGGTTCCCCCAGGCCCTTCTCCAGGCCAAGCAGTCCCAGCTCTCTCAGCCTTTCCTCACTTGAGACATGCTCCAGGACCTTCATCAGCTCTGCAGCCCTTTGTTGGACTCTCTCCAGTACTGCCTGGTTTCTCCCATCCCGGGGATGCCAGAACTGGGCACAGGGGTGGCCTCACCTGTGCTGGGTAGGTGTTGAGGAGGATGTTCCCTCAGCCTGTTGGCACAGCTGTTCCTCGTGCAGCCCAGGATGCTCTGACCCTTCTTTGCAGCCAGAGAATGTTGCTGGCTGTTGAAGCTGGCAGCAGCACCCCCAGGGCCTTTCCAGCAGAGCTGCTTTGCAGCCCCTTGGATCCTGGCATTTATTGGATCCTGGCATTTACTGGTGCCTGGGGTTGTTCCTCCCAGGTGCGGGACTTTGCACTTCTGTCAGCCCATCTCACCATCCTGCTGGGGATGGCAGCACGACCCTCCGGTGTATCAGCCAGCTCTGTGTCACCAGCAGGCTTGCTGAGGTCACCTTGTGCCCCACTATGACATCCATAATGAAGGTGTTAAACAGGACTGAACCTGGTGTTGACTCCTCTTAGTGGGAAGTTCAGGCACAGCCTTACACAGAGCTCACTGGTGCTCTGAAACTCACAGCTACTCCACAAGTTATCACCTTGCTTTTTCATCTCCTTCCCATATCCATCCCTTCTGCCTCACCCTTGCTGCAGGTTTGTGGGAGGGAGCTCAGCAGCATTCCCTGATTTCTTTCTGGCACCTTTGTAAAGCACCGAGGTGGACAGGTGCAGCAAACCCATTACCTGAAAAATCATGCAGATTTTTCCTGAAACAGCAGTCTTTTTTCATTACCTCCTTGTCCAGATGGCTAAGTATATGGTGGAACAGAATTAATAGGTGTTGGGGAAATCCACCTCCATGTGGAACAGGCAGCAATGCTGGCAACCAGTCAAAAAGCCCACAGAAAGGTTGTGGCTGAAGGACACCACTGTTGGGAACACAGATGAAGATATATTCCTGAACTCAAGGAGGAAACACAGAGGGTGCATTATTGCATGGAATGATTAGATGACTGACTAATGAGCCTTGAGGGGCAAGGAAATTGGCTACAAAAGCAATTAAATAAGCACCTGACATTCCAGTGTACTCTCTATAAACACTGAACTTTTACCATGTTTAGTTGGCAAAGCAAAACAAGTGCTGTTTAAGCATGCAAGGCAAACTGCCACAGGAAAAAAAAAATGTGTTAAACAGATTGTTCTTCTGAAAGTGTGCTAGTAAATGCTTTTCTTTGTCAGAAGGTGTGATAACACATTGCAATGCTAGCACTGTAAGTCACTGTCCACAGTTCTCTTTAGTTATTCTGGATATTCAAGCCAGTATGATGCCACAATAAACTCCATATTCTGCTTTAATCTGTCTATTGTTAGATACCATTAGGTAATGATGGCATTTTTTTTTCCCTTTAGGGACAAAACTTCTGCATAATAATCCAGAAATAAGTGACAGAAGGGTCATTTTGCATAAAATCTGATCAACCAACGTTGGATACCTGTTTCTGTGACATAACAGGGCATCTATGAAATGCACTTGGGCAGGTGGTGGTCGGCTTAGAATGCAGTCAGCCCAGCCATGGACCTTTAAGAGAGGGGCTGTTGACAATAAAAGCAGTTAAATGAACAGTTGTCATTTTGCCAGATTGAGGTTTTGAAGTGTCTTGACGGGCTGAAGGATCCTGCTGTCCTCGGTCACAGGTAACCGTGCGATGTGCAAGGGCTCTGGGTGAGATGGGAGGAAGGTTTTTCCTTCAGGCTTGGATGGTTACGCTGTTCTCTGCCAATTCTCATCACACAGAGCTGCAGCGTACAGAGATCTTCACCTTGTGTGCTGAGGGGAGGGAGTTTCACACCTTCTACACAGACAAAGGGGAATCCACCCACAGGATGGAACGGATGTGAATATTGTGCTCAGGCTTCTTTTTCCAGTGTACTTCCAAATTATTTGGTCAAATATTTCACTTGTTGCCCTACCCAGTGGAAGAAACAGCTTTGGGATTCTGTTGTCAGGCAATTCAAGGTCAGGAAGAGATTTGAAAGGCAGTCCCAGAGAACCAAAGATGAAATGTTCATAATATTTTAAGAGCAAACCAGATTCTCTGGTAATGTTCCAGGGAGTGATCTTCAGCCATGTGTTCAGTAAGTCTCCAGCAACCTTTTCTGTGTAGAGGTGCTGAAAGTGAAGTGTCACTAATTTTGTTTTTTCCTGGTAAATGTGTGCAGCTAAAGGAAGAAAGTGGTCATTTTCAAGAATCAGTTGGAGTTGTAACTATGTGTTACAAGGAACTGTGCTGGGAGATTGAAACAAGTGGTTTCTCTCCTCTGTAACCAACTGGAAGCAAAGAAATCAGGTTGGATGTTTTTTCTGTAAGAGGAGTTAAAATCACTTCTTAAAAGTGTTGAATAATGTTAAATTTGCTGCCAGAAAATCATGCTTGGTCTTTTAAGGCAGTCTAAAATTAATCATGTATTTGTTTCTTAACTGCCTCATTAAATTCAGGTTCAAAACTCCTCCTGTACTTGGAGGTCACAATATGCACTGCTGAACCCCTAAATGTTGTGTATGTCCTGGTTTCTTAAGAGGATAAGAATTCTAGACTTCTCAGCTGAAAGAGCTTTATTATGAAGTGACATATCTGGCTTTAGAGACAGAGGTGGAATTGGAACATCTGAAATTAATGAATAATATATAAGGGCTGATACCAGCTTTGCTTCATGAGTTGGCCTTACTATTTAGCCTCAGGCAGAAGCAAGAAACACACACAAAAAAAGAAAGGTTGTTAAGGTATAAAGTTCAATATTTAATGCCAGTGTCTGCTGTATATTCTTCTTTTGTGTATTCATGGAAATATATTTTGGAACTGTAGGCAAATGCTATTTATAATACAGTAGTGGCAGAAGGGGCATATTTGATTGAGGCATCAAAGTGCTAGACTTTGTAAAAGGTATGAGAGAAAATTCCTGGCTTAGCCTTGAAATTTTCACTGCCATCTTCCCTTTTTTTGGGTATTCTGGGTCTCATTTTGGCTTTCATTTGGGATTTGTCTTAAACAACTCTTGCTTTCTTTCCCCTTTTTAATGAGGTGGATAACCAGGCAGCAGTAAGAGGTGGTTTTCCCAGCAGCAGTTGTGTCTTTCAAGCCCTCTGCAATGTATCCCATTGGTGACAACACTCAAAATGTAACACACGTCCTTGTGTACTGCCTTCTGTCATAAAAAAAAAGTTTTTGTGAGCCTGCTGGGTACAGAAATAGCACTGGAATTTCTGTTTTCTGGGCTAACCAGGAGCTGGATGTTACACAAAGAAAGGCGCTGGGAACAGAATGGATTTTTGAGTGAAAACATCAGAAATTGTTAGAAAAATTTAAACTTGGGTATTTTCTTCTCTTGCCCCAGGGGGTGTAGTTGGAGCAGTAGAGTATGCTGAGATTTTTATGATCTGATTTGTTGGCAGTGAGCAAAGATAAGCCCCTGCCTACCTGTTTGCAGCTGCACAAGTTGCAGTTAATTTGTCCTGGACCCACCATTGTGTAGAAAGATAGATGTTGTTTCAAGGCTTTTGGTATTCAGCCGAAACAAGAATTAAATACAGATTCTGATCCAATGTTTTGCTCCTTAAAGAAGAAAAAAAGTCATTGCAGAACTTGTTAATTTTCTCATTGGAAGACCTGTTTTTAAATAAGTTTGGATATTTGCATCTGTGCTTGCTTTCAAAGTTGCAGGAACGGCTTAGCAAGTTTCTGTGGACTTGGCATTTTAGTCTGGGTCACAGGAACCTGATTTTCTGTCTCACATAAAGGCAATACTTGGTTTCTTCTACAGAGCTATGAGAAATTTTGTGTGAGGCTTTTCTTGTAAGACCTTTTAACATGGAAAAGCTGTTCTCAGTGGCTGGAAGAAGGAGGAACGTCCTGATCACAGCTGTGTCTTGTTTTGGAGTCAAGTCAGAAACCTACAGCTAATTCTGCAGGTGTTTTACATGAGAGGCAGCCACAAACATACACACACACACACACACACACACGTGTGTGATTACATAGTTATGTCCACACTTACTTTATTTCTCTCTTATTCAGAGCTTAAAAAACCCCCTGTGTTTGGAAACTGAGTGCTGCCAAATGTAGTTGAATAATCGCTTCTCCAAAAAACTGGTTTGAGTAAGAAGAAAATGTAGCCCCAGAGTCTGGAAAGAGAACTTCTATGGGAAGTTAAAACTGATGCAGTACTTGTTCTCTGGGGCTGAACAGCCAACTCCAGTGCTCCTGGTGCTGCTGGGAAGCTTGGCAAGCAGATACCCTGTAAAGCTCAAAAAATCCAGTGTTATTTCACTGAACTTTTTGAATACTGTCACCAGTAAGAAGAACTGGTTTTAGGTTGTTGTTACTTGAGATAGAACTGGCAGGCATTGTGGGCAAGAGTGGCAAAAGAAAGGAATGTGGAACTTGGAGAAGACAGTTTGTAAATTAATTTAACTGTTTTTCTAATTGCTGATTGGTTAGGGTTTTGAAGAAACACAATCCATTATCCACCCTGAATAGGATAATAAATTAGAAGTGTTAAGAGCATCTTTTAGATCACATAGCACTTAGAATGTAAGTTGGTCAGCTTTAAAATTACAAGATCTCCTCAGAAGTGTAAGAGATATGATGCAACTTCAGTTATCTTCCCTATTGACTTAACCTGGTGCACATAAAGTATATCATAAAGTGTTAAAACCTGGAAAGGTTGCTGGTTTTGAGCCTGAGGAGAACAGGAGGTGAGGCAGTCAGCTTAGCTGTTCCTCACGTAACCTTTCCAGCTTTGGTTGCAGTCTCAAGGTCCTGGCAGGGGTGTGGGCTGACCCTTCTGCTGTGTGTGCAGCACAGGAACAGGAGCAGAGCGTTGTGCTGGCATGGCCTGAGCAGAGTTTGAGCACAGGAACAGAGAGGCTCAGTGTGAACACAGGATTTCTCATGAGCTCTGTTTCCTCTGAAGGACTTGGCCGGGGGAAGGTGAGGCCAGCCCCTCTGTTCCTGTGACACCAGTGGGAGCAGGTGCTGCAGGATTGGCCTCCAGATGTTCTCCCCAGCTGGTGTGAAGTACCCACAGCTCCCAGGTACTGGTGAAGATGACTTAGCCAACTCCCTCTGAGGAGCTGGGGTGGTGCTGTGCAGCCAGAGATGTTATTCTGGAGTTGGTTTTCTAATGTCAGCGCTGCTGCTGGTCCACTGCACGTCTCCAGAGCAGCAGCGGGGCAGGAGCTTGCTTTTACATGTGGAGACTTTTCTTTCCTTCAGTGCTGTGCCTAGGAAGTAAGGGCTTATCCCTGCAGTGATTCCAGGGTGGTTCAGAAATCTGAGACCCTGCTTTAGGGTAGGACGTGGTGCTAAAGTGCTTCACTGGACTGGAACTAATCTGGATTCCCCAGGCTAAAGCAGGGAGCATCAGCAACAGCTCTGAGTATGAGCAGGAATTCATCTGCATTTCAGCTGTGCCTTTCTGCCAGAGTTCAGGAGGGCAGGGCACAGCACTGTGAGGAGCCAGGCTCTCTGGGCATTGGTGTATTTGCATTTTGTTGGCTGTTTATATCGAGAAAAACCCGGAGATAGGAATCCTAGCAGATTGCAAGCGTGCTACTGGAGAGTTTACAAATCTTTGTGTAATATTTTCAAAACAAAAAAAAATGTGCATCAAGGATCTTCTCATAATTTGGATACAGATTAAGTGCAGCTGGGATATTTTATCAGTTTGTATTTCATGTATTTGCACAGAGTTGATGTATAAATTGATAGTGTAAGCTTTCCAGGGTTTTTGTGATTCCTGCAGAAAAAAATCAGCTCCTCTCCCACCAGCCCAGTTACAGTGGATTGTTTTAGAAAGTAAATGAGATTACAAAGTGTTATGGGCTGTGTTCTGATGCTATTTGTGTTTTGGTTTAAGTACATAACTTATTTACAAGTCAATTGTTGTAGATTAACATGTGATGAATTGCCTTGTGTAGGAAAGATTACGTTTTAGACCAATTATGTAACAAATAGCAGAGAAATCCAAATTAAGTAATGTATGTGTTAATGCTTAAATGCCAATAATGTACTTTGAAAGACCCAAAGGAAGTCCCTGTAACTAGAAAACTGCAAAATATGCACTTAAATCTTTTGTACCCAGTTTTCCTGTTCTACTTGCTTTAAGTACTCATGTGAAGGAGTCTATCTTATAAACTATCAGGAGATAGATTTGAAGGATTTTTTTTTTTCTTTTTAAATATATATTTACTGGAGAGAGGTCACATTAATAAAATTATAGGTAATTTATCACAAAACCTGATAACTTTCTTTAGAATAAAATACTTGTGTCCTGCAACTACAAAAGTGGAAAGCAAGTACCTTCAAATATTTTAAGGAAAATCATTAATGAGATGACATAAATGTGTAATAGGAGGGGTACAGGTGACTCTTAGTCAAGTCAATTCAGAACCAGGTCTCCTAGTAGAGTGCTTTTTTCTTTTATAGTGTTTTTTGCTCACATTTGCTTTGAAGTAGTTTCTGTAGCTAATATATATCAAAATTAAAATGTATCAGCACCATATGGCAGTTGGCTTGTTGCCTAAATAACATATGTTCCATAAGTTCAGTTCACTTAAGGATTGCTTTTCACTGCTTGGAGGGCGTTTACCTGTAATTTTAATGTTGAAAAGAGTGCCCTGAGATCAGAATAATTTGCTGGGTAGAATAAAAAAGACTTTTTTCTGCACTGGATATAAAATTATAATGATTTCCCCTGGTGTTTACTGATGAAGGACAATTTAGTTCTGGGAGGTGGTTGATTTGTCAAATTTCTGGTATAAATGATTGTGTGTTATACGTATTCCCCACAGCATTTATTGCCTTAATAGCAAATGCTGTGTGCTGGGGCTCCACAAAATACCAGTTTAGCTGGGAGATTCTCTGAACAATAGGCATTCAGAGGAGGCACATTTTGTTTTAAAGCATATAAAATAACTGGGGCATATTGTAGTCTACTTTTATTTTTATTTTTTCCCTTCACATCTCTGGTTGGGGTCCTGCTAGCTGAGGATCCAGATCCCTTCTCATTTGGAGGAAGTTCGGGGTTGATAATTCTGCTTTCTATGCTGCAGTCTGTAGCATCCACTGCCACATGCTCAGGTAAAACTGCATTGTAAGGTACCTGTTTGTTTCCTTTTCCAGAAAATCTTGAATTTATTGTAATTACAGAATTATCCTAGGTGGAACTTCTCTTCATTTTTTCCCTGCTGCTGCCATAGTTTGATTTAGAGCTGAGTTCTTCCAGCGACCCTAGTTTTTCATGCAGCCCTATACTCTTGGAGAAACAACCATAAAAGATTTAGGTCCTTGAACTGTGGTATGGACTTTAAGTGTCTTAGGCTCCCAATTTTTACTTTGAAAAATAAGGACTATATTAATTTTCATGTGGTGCCTAAAATTGTCTGCATACTGAGAAGTTGCCATGGTTTGGTATGTGTGTGAATTTGCATGTTTTATCATATAATAATAGAACAGGTTGGGTTGGAAGGGACTTTTCAAGGTCATCTAGACCAACCCCAACCCTAATGATTTTATTTCTGTGCCCAGTTGAGAACCAAAATCTGTGTGTTTTTCTATGGAAGTCTAAATGTGGGGTTGGGATGGTATTTTCTGTGCACACAACATAACTAAATTACCGGTTTTCTCAAAAACTTTTACCTCTAGGAATGTTTTAGAGGCTTGTTTGGTTTTTTTTTTTTTGCTACATCTGGCTCGAAAAAATGGATGTGATATTTGCAGCCCTTGTTCCTACTGCAGCCAAATGGTTTGAATATTGAGTGGGTGGCAGATGTACATTCTGTGCCCACCTTCAATTGGGTGAAAATCAAAAACTCACCTTGGAATTCTCCACAGAGAGATCCTAAATCAGGTGGGTTCTGGTTGGAAAGGTTGGGTTGTCTCCTCCTCCTGTTGGAGCAGTGTCAGCTTAGCTTGGATTGCTGCTGTTGGGGGCTTTGAGGGGGGTGTTTCCTTTATTTTGCATGGGAAGCCAGTGAGTGCTGGAAAAAGAGTTCTCAGTGGTGTTTGGATCACGCTTTGTAGGACAGGTGAGAGTTTTGGCTGCTGCTCTCAGGATAAATCTGTGTAGTATCTGCTGGTCTTACTCGGAATAAAAGGTGAAAAGTAGCACGTGGTGTGAGATGCCCACTGAGGCAGCAGCCTTTCTGCTGTGCCTGTCTGGTCTTTCACAACCAATCTTGATCACAGCTTTTGTCTTTTTTAGCTGAGTAGAAGCCCGTAGAAAGAAAAGTGTCAAATGTTTCCAGCCAGAATAGTGTACAACCTGTAGCTGGGAGCTGTCTCCTAGGAGGATGTAGGCAGAATTATTATTATTTATGTTTCCTGGGCAGAGGACGGAATCCAGCCTGGTTTCTTTTATCACTGTGTGAGAGCTCTAACCATTACACTGATGTACAGTTGTTTTTTGGGGCAGCTGAGTTCTGAGAGCCTCAACCAATCCTCAGCCACTGTCACCAAGGAAAAATAGTGAGAAGCTGTAGGAGTATCTCAGTAGATGTTCACAAAGGCAATTCAGGCAAATACACGACATAGTTTTAACAGAAATCTCTGTATATGCATGTATATAATCTATATGTGGAAAGACTCTTAGCCATGTTGCTAGACGAGTGGAAAAGGAAGGAGTTGCAGGACCTTTTATGTTTCTCAGTCTCACTTGTACGAGTGCAGGGGAAGTTGTAGTGACAGTGTGCAAGCATGGAGTGCACGTGCTTTATTCCTGTTCCCCAGGCTGGCAGCAGTGAATGGGATCCTGAGTAGGAGCACAGACTGCATTCAGCCCTCAGAAATTACTACCATAGATAAGCTGGAGGGGAGGAGGGGGGAAGACACAGAAAAGCTGTGTACTCCTTAATAGATTCATGGTTTGCAACGTTTCATAATTCCTTTTTGACTCAGTCATCTGTAGCAGTTGTATAAATTACTTCTAATGATGCAGTATTGCTGAGGAATTTTGGTTTTACTTTGCAGTGTGTCATTATTAGCTCTTAGGGGAAAAAAACCCCTGTATTGTTTGGTCTGTATAAAGGACATGTAAGAAAAGGAGAGTGAATTCAAATCAAAAGGAAAAATGAAATTTAAACCTTTGCCACAGATGTTTTCTTTGGAAAGGAAATTCAAATTGTTGCTTTGCAAAGTGAACTAAATGGAACATCTGTGACTTCTTGTTTTCATTCTTCAAGACTTGATTCTCTTCTGTTTCTACCAGTCTTAGAGATGCATATTCATCCTGATCCTGCTTCCATTGCCTGTTAACTTCAGCAATGCTGGACAAAGCTTTTTATGAGAAGAAAGCTAAGAAAATTAGTTGAGAAAAACATCATCACTGTGTCAACCTTGGAAAAGCTTTCAACCTGTGTCAGCTTCAAAAAGCTTCTGGATGGTCCAGGCTGGGCTGGAGTTTCTGTGGAAACATCACTGCAGTTCAACTGTCAGTGAGAGGTTGCAATTCACAGACAAGCTGCCTGTTGGTTTTTTTATAAGCAGAAAAAAGTAAGGAATTTAAAAGAAAAGCTGTTTTGGGGTTTTTTTTTTTTTGGTATTCTTTATTGGCAGCGCACAATGAATGAACCTTGATTAGCTAGGGTTACTCAGGTTTATATTAATGATTCTCAGAGCTGCAGCCCAGAGGAAAGAGCTTATAGTGATTTTAATCTGGCCTCTATTTTGATTCTGAAATAATTTCAGGTTTCAAAGTGATTCAGTGATCCAAAAATCAGTTTTAGTACCTAATTCTTGTTTTTAAAAGTTTGCAGTTTCTATTTTTTCAGTGCTTATGTCAAGAAAAGTAGATTTTAGATTTGAAGAATCAGAAAGAGCTGGATGGAAAAACTAGGACACAAATGTCATAGTGGCATGGATGGAGAGTAGAATTGAACTGAAATTGTAGCCAAAATATCTTGCATCCAAAAATGCAAATAAATGGATCTGTAACCAGGTGTCCAGGTCGTAAGAATGACATTAATTTATGAATGCCAACTGTAAAACAAAGGAGAAATAAAATCTGGAAAAATACTCAGATTCTGCAAAGGAAATGTTGGATTGTTTACTAATGAAGACAGGTGATTTTTTTAACTTCGTTGTTTTCTCCATTTCTACCATTAAATTTCTAAAGTGGACATTTAGATTTTGAAACCATCATGCACTGCACAGATATTTTGGTGTTTTCAGTATTTTGATGGGAGAACAGCGCTGTCTGTAAATCCCTGGTGTAAAAAAGTGTTTGTGCCAGAGTGAAGGGCTGTGAAGAGGAAAATGCAAGGACAGACAGCAGAGCTCCAGCTCTTCCCCTCTTACCTGATGAATTCTCTTTAATTGGGTAAGAAACTGAATCCAGGTAGGCCCAGCTTAGGTCCATTGCCATTTTTGACTTGATGCTGGTGCCAGACCGTGTCAATGTGAAGAGAAGGAGAAAAGCTGACAGCTGGATGCTGAGAAAATGAAACCTGGGGGCCAATGTGGCAGAATAACGAGGAGGGAGGGCTTTGCTGCTTTTCTGCCTGGGCCGTGCCTCTATCTGAGAGAGGAGAAACTCCAGGAGTCCTTAAATTCTCACTTTAATTAGTGACTGAGTGCGTTTTTCACAACACTGTTAAACCCAACTCCCTTCCCTTGAAAGTGCAGTGAGTGAGGAGCTGCAGAGTTTCAGAAGGCTCTGCCCCCCGTATGCATCTCCTGCCCCAGCAGCAGAGGGATGTGCTCCCTCAGTNTGAATATGTTGAATAAAACTTAATCTCCAAAACTCCGAACTCTGCGCGAAACATAGTATATAAGCCCGCTGCAAAAAGCAGCAGTGGTGAACAAGGGAGGTTTTGGCGCGATAGAGGTCAAAACCTGCGTTCACCCAGTTCCAACCCCGGGCTTGGAACTGTGACTTTTCGATCGTGGCATCGCGTTTCCGATATTTCGGCCATTCAATAAATTTATGTTATTTTATATTACCGAATTTGCCTATGATATTTATTTCACCTGGAATTTCCATCCAGGGATCCCATCCAGGACAGGAATTAGAACTGCTAATGTTTTTGGCTGCTGTCTGATTACATTAGCCACTTGGAAAATTTGTTTCCTGGTTCCATTTTGCTGCTTTTCCTCGCAGTGGATGAGGAATGCTGTCACTTACTTATTTCTTGTCTTTGGGCAGTTCCGGGCTGTGCAGTGACCATAAAGATATTGAATTTAAACCTTGTTAATCACAGTGTTTGTTGTCCTTATGGTTCTGTTTTGTACAGTCAGTTTTATTTTATTCAGTGTCAGTTCCCACGTTTTCCTGTTAGTTCTAACATAGAAGAGTTGTAACATTGCATTTTAGAGCAAACCATGCAAACTCGGTCTGATGTTTAGCTTTTGTTATTTAATCTTTTATCCTTGACTTAGATTCGAAGGTCTTTTTGTTCATGTTATTTCTGTTACAGAAAAAAGCAACTTTGACGTTTTAGAAAAAGTTTTAATATTCATTCAGAGAACATTTTTATTTTAAAGCATTTTACTTATGTTGCACTTTTACTTATATATTTTAATTAAAGCACCTTAAACTATTTTGAACATAAAAAGCCTTATCTATCTTCAACTCAACCAGCAAAACAATTTTACTACATCAAAAATATTGCCTTTATTTTACTTTATCTGACCTGTGCTGACCAGACATGTAGCATGTGACAGGGATGGGAGGGGTGGATGTGTATGCCACATATGTTTTTTAATGTAGTTAACTAATTTCTTGCTAAGTTTTTGTGTCCTCTTAGTTTTACTGGAGGTATTGGAGGGAAGGGGTGGAATTCTTATCTTCTAAAAAAGATAGCTACATCAGGTGGCTGCAAAGTGCTCTTGGGGTGTGACAACGATGCTAAGCCAGAATCTGGACCTGCTATTTTTAGTTTTTTTCTAATAAGGAAACGAAATTTTTTTGTCTTTTCTTCATAATATCAGAGTGGAAGAGTGAGTCAAAGGTGAGACAGGTGTATCCCATGCAGGATGTTTATTTGGAGGCCATAATATTATGCAGCTATGAGTAGAATTAGTTTTTCCTTCTGATACTTGGTCTTTTAAAGCATTTATCAGGCAGCAGGGAAATCTCAGAGACTGTTTTTACTTGTTGCTCAGGAACAGAGTGCAAGCTATTTCAGTCCCCTTTAGCTCTAAGTGACTACTTTAGACATGTAAATTCAGTATTCTCCTGTAATGTATTACACATGTTAAGAACATAAGTCACAGGTCTGAATCGTGGCAGGGCAGGACAGGAGTTTCTGGCAGCCTGGTCAGAATTTTGGGTTTGCACAGCCCCTGCTCCGTGTGCTCGCGCTGGTGGTTCCTGTGGAAAGTGGAGGTTGTTGAACAGTCTCACGGTAATGCATCTCCCCCTCCCGTTTCAGGACAATGGACATTGTCAGGGCACAGCAGGGCACTTTGCATCACCACAGCAGCACCATGCCCAGGCTGTGAATAAACTGGCTTCATCTCCTTGTGCTATTGATCCATCAGCTTTCCTGCGAGCACTAAATTCATCCTTAAAAAATAATTAGCTCCAGTGTCTTGGCAGAATTCCAAGCAGGCAATTACATTCTGCCTGCTTAAAAATCCCCCCTGTAGTTCCAATTGACTAACTTACAGTGACAGATGACTGTGTGTTTTGTGATATGTTTGCGGTGTGGCTTTTTATCAGCGTGAAATCTCCTGTAATGCTGCAAATACTCGCCCTGCAAGAACCGACTGACCGGCACGGCTTATTAGCATGACAAAGGAAAGGATCCATGGAAGATGCTTCCCCAATGTTTTGAAGGCAAAAATGAAAGTTTAGATGTTTCTGGCAGGTTTCAAAATTTTGAAGGCATTATCTATAATGTGCCTTTAGGCCTCTGTGCACTGATACATAGAATAAAAGCAAACCTTGCTTGTTTTGTAGAACTCAGTGTTAACTATGGACCTGAGTCCATATTTGAAACTTACAGTTCAAATGGTTGAAAAAACAGAGGGAAGATGCTGATTTTGTTTGTTGACTGTGGGACTTTTTGTTCAATTTGTTTAATGGAAGAAAAAATAGATGAGAGATAAATATCAGCTTGTTTTTCCCTTTCCAAGGGTAGTAAATAATTGAAAACCTGGGTTTGTTTGTAGGTCTTTTTTCCTTCTATTTTGGCAGAAAAAATACAACTTATAGTATCTAAATAACTTGTATCTGGTATTAAATGGTTTGAAAAGACCTGGAGAAAATTTTGGTGTTTAGATACTTGATGGAGCACTATATGATTAAAATTAATCCCTAAGGGGAGGTGGACCTCCCATCTTCTTCCACAGATGAAGACCACAGATACATTTTTATAAAGAAAAATCATCTTACTGAACAGGTCTGACACATTTTTCTGATTATTTAAATTTTATGATCTTTGTATTGGTGGAAGAGGTAGACGGGAAATTTCCCATTTCATGGCCTTGTTTTTTGTTATTGTTATACTCAAAAGGGCAGACATGGTCTAGGCATTGAGTCCTTGCAATTACATACTGCCAGTGGAGTATTTTAGGAGAAGAGGATAGAAATAGAAGTTGTTTGCGCCAGTCCAAGGGCTTTTCTGCCCTTCTGTTTTGTCTCCTGATAAAGGGAAAACAAACCTGTTTTTAGGAGTTCCCTTTACAGGGTGAAACTGGGGCATCTCTGCCAGGATATGCAGAATTAGCAAACCTTGCAAATTGAAATCTGGAGAATTAATTCTGGTCTTTCCAGCTCAGGAGTTTGAGAATTAAAAGTCGCTTCTTTCCTTATCACGAAATTGACTTGAAATTTAATAAATACTTCTTTTTAAGAGGACTTTGTTCTTATTCCTACCAGATGCAGAGTTTTTGGGAGATTATAATAGAATTTTTAGGCAGTTATTGTTTCATATCTATGTCCCTGCTGTCTAAAATACAAAGGATCAACATTACAGTTGTTTTACAGAGGCTTGGACAGTTTCACACATGGTGAAGAGCATAAAAGAAATAATCTTATCAATCTTGCTAATTATGACAGGAGTGTTCTGCTGAACAAGGGGCAGAAATTTGCTTTTCAAGAGTTTCATTTAATCTTCTCCTACCATATTCTAAATATGGTCAAGGTTGTTGGTTGTATAACCTGTTAAAAAAAAAGAGAATGATTTTTGATAATAACACAGTAGCTCAGATGGTTAATGCATGTTTGGGGACTCCTTTTATTGCCTTTGCCTTTTCTTTTTCAGTTCTGTTTTGTTCTGTCGGTAACCAGTCAAAGCTGTATGGAAGTTGTGGAGGCAGGTCTATCACACAGCATCTATTTTTAAATGGACTATTACTTGGGACATGATCAGAATAGCTGTGCTTCATTTCTGGGGTGGATCTGCAGTACAAATTCCCCTGTACTTTGAAGAAGCAAACACGCACTCGGTCAGGTGTTTTATCACCCACCGCAAAGTTTCTTCTGCTGCAGGATTAGTGTGTGTTAAACTCCCCTCAGTTGTTGTTTGTTCTCTTCAGTATCCTGAGTTCTCAGAGCTCCTCTGTGCTGCCCACTTTGACCCAGGGATTGCAGCATTCTGGAAGAGCCCTTAGGTTGCCCTCGAGGTGTTTTCTTTTGAACTATTAAAGGACTTTATCCCCTTTCTGGCTAAAAGTGTGGTTCCACTACTCAGAATGGAATTGGGTGGAGTTTGTGTTTCCTGAGGATAAGGACAGCTACAAAACCATGTGTAGGCATGAAATGTGGATGAAGCCGTAACTGATGCTGCAGTTACCTGTTGAAATCAAACCCTAACGCACCCATCAGGCTTTTCATCAGTCTGTTTTCCAAAGCTGAACTTGTGACATGAGAAGCCAAAAACTTGCAGAAGTCTGAGTATCTTCAAGCATCCCTTGCTTTCTTTCTTGTCTTTATGGCAATGTTGGGCGTTTGAGAAATTCAGATCTCTCCTTCACATCATTTCCCATGGGCTTGTGCCGGAGAGAATTTTGTTCAGCTTGCTGTCCATAGATCAATTATTTCTTCACTCTGAGTTTCAAGTTACAGTTTTCCAAGGCTGAGTTTGTGATCCAAGCTCTGCAAGGCACACAGCCTATGGTATCCATATGTCTGCCTCTTCAAGTGATACCTGCTCCTTCTTCAGTCATATTCCTGTGCATGAGAGTTGTCTTGGAGGAGTCTGGAGAGGGGCACCACAAAAAATACAGATGGAAAGAGGCTGAAAACTTTATTCTTCAGTGTCAAGGACCACAGTGCTTTCTATGTGCTAGGGACAGATTTATCCCTGTCTTCTCAGAGACAGAAGAGGGGGTTTTAGAACCCACAGATGAGTCACTGTGACTGTGCTGTTTCTGGTCTCTGCTATTTCACTGCTGCTTCTCCTTTCTGGGGCACCTCAGAAACATTGCCTTTTGCAGTGATAGATGGGAGTGGGCTGTAGTTATCTTGTCATTTATTCCTCCTCTGTGCACAGCCTTGGAGCAGCTGAGCATTCCAAACACCACTGTTCCCATTCTGATATGGCAAGACTCATCACACCTACTCTGGAATCTGTTTGGGTTACGTTATTCAGGAGAACCATAGTTTTTAACGCTTAAGTCCTTGTCAAGAATGAGTTTTGATCAGTGAAATATTGACTACCCACCATTATAAAATCTGTGTAGTGAGAACTCACTTTTAGAGATGGATTCAGAGTGGAAATAGCATTCCAGAACCATGGCCCGTGCAGAAAACATTTGCTTCTGCTGAGCCTTCAATTAGAAAGTCACTTTAGGTCCTAAAGTAATACATTAACTGCTCAAGTCCTGTTGAAAACTTGGAAAACCATCGAGACGTGCAAATTGGTGATTGATTTTTAACTGGATGATGACAAAGTAACTAACAGTGAATACTAACTAAGAATTCAAACTCCTAAGAAGACACTCATCCACAGAGATCACATTCATGCTGGATTTTGAGACATAGTTTGAAAGACAATGAAAGTCCTCATCAGTCACATGTTTGGTTTTCTTTTCACCCCTATAGATCCACAGTGACTGCACTGAAACAAGCAAAGTTCCTACTGTTGCAGAACTAGAGAGAGTGAGGAACAGCTGGAGTCTGAGACTTTTTAGGTAAATCCTTCTGGAGAAATCGCAGGAGTCACTTACATAATGGAAACATCCTATAATTTTTCCTGTGCCTTTCTCCCTTGTTGCCACACATTTCTGTTGCCAGGGAAACCGATCATGAATTGTTCATAGTAAGTGACCTTGTCATTGCTTTTATACACGCCATGAGTTATTGTGCACAGGATATTTATAGAATTATAGAGGTGATTGTGACTGCCTGAAGACAAGCAGGCTTTGTTTCATTTAATTTTTTTTTTTTTTCTGTAAAATAGGAGGTTAAAAACTGTAAGAGAGGGAAATGCTAACATTTGTTTGCAGAATCAGTCTTGCTTTTATTCAGATAGGGGCAAATAGGGCTAATAAGTCAAAAGGCAGCTGGATGAAGAGTGGTCAGCTCAGCCTCCTGCAAGCAGTGTTTCTTTTGATGCTCTTCTGGACTGTACTTGGATATATTCACATCTACTCCCGTGTTTGATATTTTTAGAGGTGCCAGAATTTTTTTAAGCTCTGCATGAAGTGTGCTTTATGCACAGTTTTTAAATAACAAACCAAACAAACAACAAACCAAACAAACTCCTGTCAACCATTCTAAATGGTAAGAGCTGTTGCCTATTCTCCTTGTCCTGACATTCTGTACAGAAGTTCATTAAAATAAAGCTCTACCAACAATTTAAGTATTAATAATGAAGAGATAAATGAATCATGCTAGTTCCAAAAAAAAAATACAAAGAGTGTCTGAGGTCCACAAAAGGCTTCCTAGTCTTTTTATGCATTCAAGAAGAAAAAAGGATTTTTATTACATAGTCACCCTTCCAATTCTCTTTAAGGCTGTGTTTTGGAATTATTATTTTAATATAGGAAAAGGTGTGGTAAGATCTTTGTATTTCAGGGCAAAATTGTGATAAAAAGGCTGAAGTTGATGTTTGCCATATGGTTCTAATTGTGCAGCTGGGCATTAGAGCTGTGCTTGTCTGCACACACCAAATCATCATTTCCCTGAGTGGCTCAGGGATGCCCCAGGTGGTCTTCACCCAGAGGGGACAGGGCTGGGCTGGAGAGCACTGGGACAGGATGCGGAAGCCCACCCAGCCACCTTTACAGCAAGGCTTTGCTGCCTAGTGCTAGAACTGCTCAGGTGAGGAATTTGGCCAGTCCTAAGCAGCTCCCACCGTGCCTACAGCCCAGTGAGTGGCACCACCTGGAAGCTGAAGGTGCTTGGGTTCATTTCTCAGGCAGAGCAGGTGACAAGTCTTAGAAACTCCCATAATGTGATTCTTGCTCAGGATTTACCACACAGGACATGAAGGTTTTTAAACCGCTGGTAGAAACTGTTCTTGCAGATGCAGGGATGGACATAAAGGGGATTTATGGCACCGGGAGATGTTTTATACACAGTTTAACATGAACTGATAGCAGTGGTTCATGCAAATGCTGGAATGCTCCTGCTGGACCACAGGCCAGCTGGATGGCTGAGAGCTCAGCAGAAAAAGAGCTCAGGTAATCTCACCTGATCCAGCTGCAGGTGCCACTGGACAGGCCCTTGTGCTGGACACACAGATCCCCAGCTGAGCAGCACCTGACCATCCTGCTGCAGAGTCAGTTCACACCGTGCAAAAATTCCCAATATCTCAGCAATTACAGGGCATTTGTTTTAAGCAATCAGTGTGACTGTGAGGGGCTTTGCAGAAAAAGAAACAGGCTTATTTCCCTTTAGCAGCCAGCAGGAATTTCATGTTCAGCTAATGTCTTTGAAACATCTGCCATGCCTCTGGAATTACCTATTGTTAAAAAAGTGAGTGTATTTTATGAAAAGCACACAGAGTTAACTTGAGGTGAGTGGTGATGCAGTGCTGAGTCCATCAGTGGAAGGGCTCTTACTCAGTGTTTTGCATAATGCAAGGAAGCAATGAGCAAAAATAGAGGAGGTTGCCCTGTGAATTTTGTGTGCTAAACATAAGTGCTCAATTGGACTAAATGGCAGAGCAGGACAACACTGAGCCATTGAAACTGTCACTTTGAGAGGACTGGGAATGGCAGCCTCATGGGTGGGAGAAGCAGTCTCATATGCTTCCTAGTTATTATCCACTTAGAGTGGTCTTTTCCCCCCGTCACAGGTATGTTATAGAGAGTCTATGTTATAGACTGAGCCTGGCAGCCTGACACTGAATCAGTGTGGACAAAGAACTAATGCTTGGTGTGTAATTCCACGTAATTTGCCATCCAGCATCTAACTTAACTGTTATGCTCATATTTAGTGTATTAAACCACTCTGGTTTGGCGTTGCCACAGTTCACTGCTGCCTGAGGATCTGGTCCGTGATGCAGATACAGCTCAGCTGCAGTAAGCTAAATAAGCACTGGATCTTTGGGGAGAATGATCTGAAAGCAGGTGCTTTAGAGAAACTTAAAGGCCTTTAGATTTCTTGCTTTACAAAGGTTAAATAGTATCAGAGCAGCAGGCTTTCTTTTCATCCACCTGGGCATCATCTTATCTTTAGTTTCTCCTTATACTAACCTGGAAAACACCACTTACTTGCTCCACATTTTTGCTTGTCTGAAGAATAAAATAAATTCTCCAGCTCTTTGTGTTTTCTTTTTGTTATCCATAGGGTTGAAGCTAGCTCTTTGAATTAATTTTCCTTGTCTTGTATGCTTGCATGTCCTGGATGAACTTTGGCAGAGAAGGAAGTTAACATTCTTTTGCCATCCCGTGAAGTAAGTCATCTTGTTGATGTTTGAGTGTTTTAAATGAGGCTTAAGTATATGGTATTGACACTCTTCTGTAAATGGTTTTGAGAAAACCATTTATTATCCATTTGCTTGAGGGATTTGCTTGAACTACAGCGCTCGGGAACAGTGTGTTAAATGAGCTAATGTGCAGAAGAGATGTGCATTTGTGGGCAGTGTTCCTGATGCAATGAAAACACCTACAGGGCAGCAGTTGTGGGGAAAACATTCCTTTTTCCCCATTAACATTGTGTTCCTGGGTATATGGGGTGTTTTTGCAGTCACAGAACATGCCTAGATCACAGTGGGGAGGGGACAACGAGCAGCCTGCATGCTGGAGGAAGCCTGTCATGCATTTATTAGTGCTTAGTCCAGAACTGAAATACAGGCAAGTTCTTATACACTCACATATTGATTCACCTGCTGATGGCTGCAGGAAAGATCCTTTCCAGGAAATCAGACAGCTGAGCATCCACCTCAGCAGTGGGTGCTTCAGGGAGGGGGAATGAAGCTGAAGAACAACTGCAGCTTATCGTGGGACTCAGGCAGTGACAGAAACGTGTCATCAGTCACTGTGTGTGTGACTGGGCAACCCAGGACTAGGGAATACATTGAATTTCCTCAGTCACTGCTAGGAGTTAGCAAGGCTGCAGCCCAGGG
Organism: Gymnorhina tibicen; assembly: GCA_013399875.1. Classification (NCBI taxonomy): domain Eukaryota; kingdom Metazoa; phylum Chordata; class Aves; order Passeriformes; family Artamidae; genus Gymnorhina; species Gymnorhina tibicen. Next base: position 176,799 of record VXAZ01002121.1, on the reverse strand, counting down.
AGATGGGTCAGCTCTGCACATTGCTGTTATTTATTGATGGGGTTGGGTCAGGGCCTTTTCTTCCCTACTCTTCTCACTCTTCATTTGCTATTCAGTAGCCATTCCATTCCCTGGATTCCCTGCTCAGGTAAGGGGCTCCAGAGGAAGGTTGTGCTCTGTAACTGCCATCTGTAGGTGTGACTGGGATGCTGATGGTACTTCTTTTGCAAATCCATAAATTCCTTTTAGGAAAATAAATGCTTTTACGCCAACATATTTATGGAAAAGGGAGCATCAGGAAATGAGAGAAAAAAACCGTCAGAAGGGAATATTTGAAAATACTTTCTGTATTCTTTCCTGTCTCTTTTGGATTGGACCCGATTAGTCAGAGGGGTTGACAAATGTTAAACTGTGTGTAGCACAAGTGACTGCATCGTGAGGGATGGTCTGTGCAGTTCCAAGCTGCAGACTGCTGCCCACAGAAACGTGGAAGTTTGTTCCTGCGCACATCTGCACATCCAGGGCTGAGATCTGAGATCCCTGTGCTGCTTTCTCACCGATGTGGCTGGGAGTGACTGATGAGTTAAAACTCACAGGCATCTGTCATGTGCTTGATGCAGAAGCTTAGAGCTGATCCAGAAGCATAAAGTCAAAAGGGGGTTTAAGATTTTCTGTTGGTATTGGGCTTTGAGGACAGCATGCAACAACTTCTTAAAGACACTTCAAATGTCTTTTCTAGTAAAGCCTCAAGAGTTGGGTTATTAACCCCACAAGATTTTAGAAATCATAAAAGGGCTATTCAGCTGAAAATTACATTCAGCTCTTTTAAAATACATAATGGGGATGTGGAAATGCTTGATACAAATCAGTTGCATGCAGAACCTTGAGCCACTTTCTTCACAGGCTAGGGTGCTTCATCCAGTGCATTTATTTTTGACAGGTTTGTTTGTTTGTTTGAAAGTGAACAGCTGTTAGAGCAATTAGATAAATAAAAATTAATGCCTTTATGGGAAATACCTGTTTAGCATTTGGGAAGAAATAAAGGTTTGCTTCTGTTCTACGTCAAGTTTGGACAAACGTCTGTATACTATGGAAAATGAGCCTTTTTTATGTGAAAAGGAGTTTTGTTAATTGATTAAAGGTCTTTTAATTAAGCTATGGGAACTTAAAATTGATGAGTGAACTTCTGCATTTGTATTCCACACACAATAGTTTACTGTGCTGTATCTTATAGTGGTTAGAGAGTGCAGATTCTGTCTGGAAGTATACATTTACATGCTGAAATATATTGTATTAAAATAGAGATATAATCTGTGTCTTGGTTTTGAAAGACAGGTGTCTATTGAGGAAGGCAGAAGCCCCCTTTGGACTGAAAATATAACTCCCTCCCCTCCGAATTACTATAATTTTGAAATCAAGGGACTTTCAGGCCAGGATATGAGGAATAGGAATAACAGTTCTTTACTAATATATATAT